>CM050218.1:10095000-10320000 GCA_027475355.1 Coilia nasus | reverse complement strand
CTTGCAGTGCTTGTGTGCTGAGATAGAAGGTTAATACTGAAACAGCTGGAGCCACACAGTCGTTAAACAATTAAGACATCAGGCAAATGCCCAGTAAAAAACTGTAGCTAGCACAAAAAAGGAGTCCCGCGCCCTCTTCCCAACTCCCCCCCACCCACATCGGGTCAGCCGAAGCAATACTAAAGAAAAGCACTCCTCCCAACTCCCCCTGGCCCCCCTGCTCACTGCCATGTGGTGTGTGCTGAGTTCGTCTTAAGTTCGTTTAGTTCTGGGGGGTGGCCTCCTTGATCTTCTCCATTACGGCCTTGACCTGCTCGTGGATCTGGGCGGCGAAGGGCTCGACCAGGGTGGACAGCTCGTCGATCTTGCCCTCCAGGGTGGTGCGGAGGTCGGTGGCGGTCTGCTCCAGCTGCTCCTTGATGGTGCCGGCCTGGGTCTCCAGCTGGGAGCCCAGCTCCTGGGTCTGGGTCTTCAGCATCTCGGTCAGGGCGCCCAGCTTCTCGGTGGCGCCGTCACGCACCTGGCTGACGTAGGGCTCCAGGCGCTCGCGGACGGAGTCGGCGTTCTGGGTGGCGCGGGACTGCAGCTCCTCCAGGTAGGTGGCCACGGTGCTGTGGGACAACAAGCATAAACAGTGGTGGAGTCAGAGAAGGGGCATATAAACTAGCTTATTAGAACACGAGAGCTCTGTGTGTGTGTGTGTGTGTGTGTGAGCATTATTCTTTGATATGTTTTTTTGTCTTTGTGTGTGTGTGTGTGTGTGTGTGTGTGAGCATTATTCTTTGATATGTTTTTTTGTCTTTGTGTGTGTGTGTGTGTGTGTGAGCATTATTCTTTGATATGTTTTTTTGTCTTTTTGTGTTTGCATGTGTGTGTGTGTATGTGTGTGTATTTGTCTGAGTGAGAAAATGTGTGTGCATGTATGTTTTTGTTTGTGTGTGTGTGTTTGTTTGTGTGAGTGAGTGAGTAAGTGAGTGAGTGAGAGAGACAGACAGAGAGAGAGAGAAAGAGAGAGAGAGACACACAGACAGAGAGAGAGAGAAAGAGAGGGACAGAGAGACAGACAGAGAGAGCGAGAGAGCGAAATGGCACTCACTTGCGGATCATCTCGGTGTCCTTGTCCAGGCGCTTCTTCAGCTTGCGGGTGTAGGTGTTGACGCGGCCCTGGACGTCGCTGGCGTTCTGCTCCACCATGGTCTTCAGCTCCTCCAGGTAGTTGAGGGTGCGCTCCCTGGCCTCGGTCATGTCGCCCTGGAGACGGGTGGCCAGCAGCTGCAGGTCCTGGGTCAGCTGGCCGGTGGTGTCGCTGGCGTAGGGGCCCAGCTTGTTCTTCAGGTCCTCCCTGTAGACTGCCAGCTCAGCCACGGTGTCAGTGATGAGGGTACTGGAAGAGAGAGAGACAGAAGGAGAGAGAGAGAGAGAGAGAGAGAGAGAGAGAGAGAGAGAGAGAGAGAGAGAGAGAGAGAGAGAGACAGTTAGGGTTAGGCCTTGGATGATGGAGGACTTTTCCCTCAAGTCAGCTTTATTGTCAATTCTTCACATGTCCATATGACATACAAAGAATTGAAATTACGTTTCTTACTATGCCATGCGTAGACAAGACAGGACATTAAACATTAAACATTAAACATTAAAGTGCAAGATAAGGCAATTTGGAGTAAGTAGAGGACATGAGATGAAAGATTTGAGATAAAAATTGTGAATGGGAAGTTTAACCCCAAAACATGAGCTGGACGAATGAAAAATAATAGCTATCTTACTTTGCCCCTTTATTCTCTACTAAGGTGCATTGTAAACTGTGGGGTAACATCTGCAATGTCTGTGATGCAGTATTAAATTTTAGAGGGGCAGGAATATGCCCATACCACAATGAAACACTTCAGTCAGTACTGACATATTAAACATTGATAAGCTGTGTGGTTTCCTCTCTATAAACCAACAAAAATAAGCAGCACGGTTGGAGTTATAAGACCTGGCCAGAGAACAGGGGGACACCGTTAGGCCCACAGGAAGAAATGGTTAGCTGAGGACACTCACTCGAGCTCTCTGCCCAGTTGGGACCCCTTGATGTTCTCCACCATGAAATCAGCCTTGGTGTTCAGCTCGGACACCTGCTGCCAGAAACGGTCCACTGTCTCTTCCCATTTGGCCTGAATCTGCTCCTGGGGCAGGACGCGAGCATGGCAGCCTGCGGGAGGGAGACACACACACACACACGCACACACACACATGCACACACAAACACAAACACACACACAAGGGGCAGATGTGAGCTTCAGTACTCAGCATGGCTCTGGATCAAATCAGTCATGCAGAGTCTCTCTTTCAATGTGCACACTCTGTTTGTGCATGAGGGGGAACAAAAGCTTACCAGTAATGACTGCAAGAGCAAGGATGACTGCAACAGCCCTCATGTTGATTCACAGACAGTACACCTACAAAATAGAAAAATAAGGAAACTCAGTGAAACTATGAATATCTATTTTGAGATGATACACAACGTATTCTTGAACTAAATTAGCCTACTATGACAGTTGACAAAAAAGAGAGAAATGTTAACAACATTTAACACTAGTTACCGTTAGTTGAGTGTCTTTACATTAAGTTTTCCAAGAGATAAATTACACCATAGTCTACACCAAAATATCAATTGTTTATGTAGACAGTTTCTCCGAATCTTTGAAACACTAAACAAGGACAACAAGATGTACGCACGAGAACAAGAATTATACACAAGGACATTCGGTAAAAGAAACTAACAGCACGATGAAAGCACAGAGAAATCTAAAGCAAAAAAAAAAGTTTAAGAACTTGTTATGACTTAAGCGCATCACTCACCTGAGAAGTCCGGGTTCCTCCGTGATCTGAGTGCGCATCGCCAAGGTGTTTTATACTATGCTGGGACGGCCCCCGCCTGTGTCACAACCGATGAGCACGTGACTTCGCCTATTATCTCGTTCGAGACCCTATGTCAGCGGACAAACGTGGAAAATATTGTGAAATACTTGACAAAGGGAACACGAAGCCTGCGATTACTGTCTCGTCTTGTTTTCCTTTAATTCTGCATCAGATATCACGTTTTTTTTATTTACAGGAAAAATCCCATCATTCTTGGGCGGGAGGCTTTGTTTGGAGTTAACTATTTCAAACATCTTTCAAGTTTATGTTTTTTTTTTCAGATTAGGAGCAACGCTCTGTTAAACAATTGCAGCAGACAAGACAACGTTAAAATTGTTTATGATAGATTTACGCGTAACGGAAACCCTACTCTTATTTTTGTTCACAAATACGTGGGACTACAGTGTGGGGGATCTACCAAACAAATTCACAAACAGTAGCCTATGCCTTGGTCCTAAAACAGTTAAAAGAATTTCGAGCTACTCGCATTAAAAGAGTTGAGTGGGGGTCTGCAATTATGCAAACATCACATGCATGCCTGGCGCCAAGGGTCTTCAAAAGAATGGCTTTTAGCAATGTATGGCCCGGAGATCAACACAGATCAACACCCCAACGCAATCAGCCTGACGGCCCCATAACCCATTCGTGTCATTTTTCAGTACAGTGATTCTGAATATCACTGAGCCCCTCATTAGACACGTAGAGTCGGTTATGAACGTTAAAGTATGAAAACATGTTTATCCTGCATGCCAGCTGTGTAGCTTCACATCAGCTTGACAGTCATAAAACCGCGATGAAAGCGAAACTTCCTAAGGCCAGTGATTCACTCTGAAACATACTGGAAGATGGAGGAAGCTCAGAGCAAATTGGGCTAGCTATGATCCTTTCTTTGTTTCTTTGTTTCTTTGTTTCTTTCTTTCTTTCTTTCTTTCTTTCTTTCTTTCTTTCTTTCTTTCTTTCTTTCTTTCTTTCTTTCTTTCTTTCTTTACACATTGCAGCTTAATTTTAGAACTAATCTTGTCCTATGTATTGTGTGTATGAATGATAAGATAGTTAGATATGTGAAAAACACTGACCTGTGTCTCCAAAGTGATACAAGGTAACGTGATAAGCAACAAATATGCCACTGCCACATGATCAAAGTCTTGTTTTGATTGCCAAATGGACATAACAGACAGACTCTGGTGGCAGAACCTGAATCTATACAATGCCTTGTCTTTTATGACTGTATGTACATACAGTGCATCTGTTCATCCTGATAACTGAACCATCCTAACATAGTATAAACCCACATAACATCTGCTTATCTCATTACAGGTGCTGCTATATATGTAAGTCGTTTAGGGCCAGCAATCATAAAATAGTCTTGATACGTCACCACAGAAGGAACATTTTTAATTGGAATACTGATTTTGCAACAGTAGTACAGGCAGAAAGATCGCATTTTTAAATATGTATTTTACAGCCTGCACATTCTGTACATCTTTTAATTTTGTAGTTTGCCTCTTGCCTCACTCCACAGAATTCTCAATTTGATTACAGTACCAGATTTGGACAAAATCCTACACAGAGCTCCTATAAAATGTAATCAAATTCTAATTTTTTTAATGGTTAACGCAAAAATCACAACAACATGAAAGTCGATCTGTCTTTTTTCCAGTTTTTCAGTTAGCTTGTACCGACAAGCATCCGTACAGGCCGTCGGTTTTTGTAGGTCAGAGTAGAAATGCGAAAGGTTGAACACCTTGCGACCACCCTGCCCTGTTCTGTAAAAAGATAACTGCATCTTGAGTAATGAAGCCCTGTGTGTCACTGATGACAAGCCATCAGTGTTATCACCAATCAACTCACTCCACCCATGCACTTCTGATCTTTAACCTGTAGTCCAACCTGGGCCACTCTGGGACACATGGGGGAGTTTCACTGATTGCATGATGCACTTTCAGTAAGAGGCGAAGCAAAAGCACGCCCTAACACAATTACCGAATAACACAATCTCTCTCTCTCTCTCTCTCTCTCTCTCTCTCTCTCTCTCTCTCACACACACACTCTCCCTGTATCTCTCTCTCTCTCTCTCTCTCACACACTCTCCCTGTATCTCTCTCTCTCTCTCTCTCTCTCTCTCCCTCTCTCTCTCTCTCTCTCTCTCTCTCTCTCTCTCTCACACACACACACACTCTCCCTGTATCTCTCTCTCTCTCTCTCTCTCTCTCTCTCTCTCTCTCTCTCTCTCTCTCTCTCTCACACACACTCTCCCTGTATCTCTCTCTCTCTCACACACACACACACACTCTCCCTGTATCTCTCTCTCTCTCTCTCTCTCTCGCTCTCTCGGTACAGACAAGTCTTCATCCTCTTAGCAGTCTCCTCAGGAGAAAACTATGGCTCTTTCATGGCTTATGTATTGTGTCAAGATGTACATGATAGATAACTCATATGGAGAGATATATGTGACATCTAAATAATTACTACATGTTTTCTTAAAAACCTTCATGTAAAACATATCACAGTAAACTAAATACAAGCATTCACAACTGAGTGAACTTGTTTAAATATGAAATCGGTGTAATGTACATAGGCCACTTTTTAGTAAATCTTAAAGGAGGAAATCAAAAGTTTTTCATAATGGTAAGTCTTGGTACAGACTAATTCTGGGAGAGAAATTAATTAAGTATTAAAAACACTAAGCTTATGGTACTTGGAAAATTACAAGCAGTTACAGTAATAGCTCTATTTGGACGCATAAAAAAAGCAATACGACAAGTCAATGCATGTTCAGATGAACTCTGCTTTACCTCCATAATTAGAGAATTAGAGTCAACTCTCATGCAATCAAACTGCTTGTGCTCTCTCATTTCAGGCAAAGCGAGGCAGCATGCTGAGACACCATTCCCAGCTCAGGGTTTCACACGAGCCCTAGTCTCTCCCCTCCACACGAGTGCTTCCTCTGTTTCAGCGTCCTCCTGACATTATAGTAGAAGTCTTTATTGCCACTATACAAAGTACAGTGAGATGTTGTTTGGAGCAGCCAGCAACAGATGCATAGAGACACAGAATATAACAGGCACAGTATATAAGAATAGAATTGAAATAGATAAAAATGGCTGGGTAGTGTTCAAAATATAGGTTCAATTTACAGCAATATATACAAGTAAGACTATAAAACAATATGAAAAACAATATGTACATTTAACAATATCAAGCTATGGATAAATAAATAAGGTGCAGGATATGCTAGCAGCAAAAGTGGAGTGCATGGCAGAGTCAGATAGCACAGAGTCCAAAGTAATTGCACAATAGATATTCAACATTATTGTGTTTACCTTTTTAATTTTATGTTGTTATCAGTAAGCATTCTAATGCACAATGGCACACCAGTTGATTAATGCTCTTACTGCTAAAGTTCTCAAAATGGCTGCATGTAGAACAGTAGTGTTGTGTTGTGTTGTGTTGTGTTGTGTTGTGTTGTGTTGTGTTGTGTTGTGTTGTGTTGTGTTGTGTTGTGTTGTGTTGTATGTTGTATTGCGTTGTGTTGTGCTGTGGAGAAAGCTCTTCAGGCCAGTAGGTGAAAGGTCTGTGACACACCCTAACCAAATGTAACCTCTAGCCTAGCCTGTGACATACCCTAACCTAATGTAACCCCTAGCCCAGCCAGCTCATCAGGACTGTAGAGGACCAGCCTAGGCCTTGTGGTTTGTGGTCTGGCCTCTGTTAACGTCAGACATGTCAGGGGACTCACTTCTACCCCAATTTTACTTGCTGACCTCAGGTCCGCTCAAGATGGCAGGGGTCAAGGTTCTCTCATCTTTTCAGCTGGAAGATGATGAAATCATCCCTGAAGTAGTCATCTGTGTCTGACTCATGTCTGTTCATGTGAAGTTGAAACTGCTGTCAGCTAAATTGAAGTAATATCTTGCAGAGGGCAGCTAAGAACTGTTGTTTTTGTTTTGGTAGTGTTGAAGGAAAAATAGGAGAAGAAGGTTTAGCTGTGCAAGTTCTTGCTGCTACAGCTTTTTTTACATTGCTCACGCTTCACAGGAAATTTCAAGAGTCCGAGACTTGGTTTAAGTTCGGTCATACATTGTTGTGTTTGTCCAGTTGTTAGCTTGTTATGTCCTGTTAGTGTATTGTGTCCTCCTTTTGTAACACTTGTTGCTTTGGATACAAGTGTCTGCTAAGTGTAATGTAATGTAATGTCCAGTTACCTATATTTGGCTAAAAGGAATAATCAATTCATTCTGCAATCACATTTATATGCAGCACTGGTAAAGTACAGGGATAAGAACACATTTCCCAGGTTGCAACGCGAAAAAAGTTCCTGGGGAGATTTCAGTGTGACTGGCATGATACTGGAGGTCCATACAGCAAGGCTTTAGAATGGTTTGAACAGCCTGTAGTACTGTGACAATATGCATAGTACACTGCATCGCTTCTGCTAATGATAACATTATTTTTGTTTTAGAAGGAAATCATTTGTGGTGTTGCACTAACTCGTATGTCATGTTTGTATCTGCGGTTTAGTTGGCAGACGTGCCTGGTGATGCACACCTATTTGCAGTGATTTATCGCATAGTAGTCACACGCAAAGACAAGACGCTTGTTTTCACTGAGGGATTTTTCTGGTCTCAGTTAGGTATGGTGGTGCCATGTGAGGGTTGTTTTTGTTCTTGAAAGATCAAGCGTGGGAGAGCACCCGTTTGGGGTGTGTGTGTGTGTGTATGTGTGTGTGTGTGTGTGTGTGTGTGTGTGTATGTGTATGTATGTGTGTGTGTGTGTGTGTGTGTGTGTGTGTTTGGGGGGTGGGGGGTAGGAATCGGGGGGAGTAAAGTTTGGGCCTCCACAGGAACAGCTCCAGACAAGTTCCTGCTGGTGTCTGTATGTCGTAATTAGTGTGTGAGCTGAAGTGTGAGATCGCATTTATGGAGAAAGCAAATGAGAGACGAAAGGTCACCAATTGTGTAAGGATGAATGGGGTGAGTGAGGGGATGAGGGGTGGGCATGGAGGCATTACACTGTCACACATCCTACATTACACACAAACACACACACACACACACACACACACACACACACACACACACACACACACACACACACACACACACACACACACACACACACGCACACACACACACACACACACACACACACATACACACACACACACACTGTTTACACATCAAGGAAAAGAACAATTAACAACACAAAAACAGAACAAAAACAAAACAACATATTTCAACCATTCCATCCTTATGCCATGACATTAAAACAAATTGATGCTGAATACAACACAAAAGAGATAAAAACAAGAATCATTACAATATGTGTGTGTGTGTGTGTGTGTGTGTGTGTGTGTGTGTGTGTGTGTGTGTGTGTGTGTGTGTGTTTAGGCTTTCTGTATTTACTGTATTTTTATATTTTCTAAATGTCTAATGTCTACAACAGACAAAATGTCAAACTGTTCTGTATAAAATGTATCTTATGGAAAAGGTGTTTAAGTTAGGAGATTTAACTGAAACTATTTTGCCACTAAATGCTGATGCCTTTAATGGATGTCCTTTGTTATGTTACAGTAATGATGGTATGGAAAGTCACCAGTAGAGGGCAGGGTCATCCTCCACAAAAAAAAAGTCCCATTCCAGAACAGGAGATATTCATTTCGTAAGTACACTGTGACGTTGGAAAGGAAGATCTTTAAAGCTCAACATTCAGGCACTGAACTCAAACCTTTTGTAAAAACAGTCTGGTCTGAGAACAGGTAACATGCTGCCTGTCACCTGTGGATGAACCCAATGCTCTCTCAAACAATACTAGGTGAATACACTTTACAAGGTAGAAAGTACAATAGTAGGCTTTTGCTTTATATTACAAAGGTCTCAAAATATAGCATTACCATGCAAAACAGGAAATGTTCGCTGGTATAGCTTTAGTGTTTTGTGACCACTGAGAGGACCACAGTTTAATTTGTTGTGAAGACATGAGCCATTTTGGGTATAATATCGAGAGTGGATTTCATTAAGTTAGAGGACTCTTCTGTGGAGATTTTGTATAGTGTGTAGTAAAGTTAACAGGCAGTTCTCAAGAGTCTTTTTTTGTATTAAGAAGTCCTTGTATATAATGTATTCTGTATTTTGGTTGTTCCACTCTAGACAAGGAATATGAAAGAAGCAACTGGTTAATGTCTCCGGTTAGAAGCAGCAGCTGTTCCGTTTGACAGTACCACGTCTGCTTGTCACTCTAGACGTTTCAGACAACACAGATCTGCTGTGGTCAATACGTGAAAATACTAACAAGCATTTTTAGCATTTCAACTACTTATTGTGCTTCACCCAGATTAGTTGTGGGTCAACCTGCCACAAATGAAAAAGTCTCAACTTGTTGGTATCAACATCAAAATCAAGAACAGCTGAGGCCCCTTTGTAGCTGTGCATGAAGAGTGCTCTCTGTCTGGAGCGCTAACTGTTATCCATCCTCTTTGCTCAGTTATTTAGCTGCTTAAGGCATTGACTGACCTACTCTGTTTAGAGTCAAAGGTCAGGAGCAGTGCTGCTGTTGGAATTCACCTGTGCATTTGAGGCAACTGCAGCCCACACACACATAAGACAGCTATGAGAACTGGAGTTCATGGCTTCCTTGACCCGCAAAGGTCTAATCCCTGCCATAGTAAGCCCTGCAACCTGTCACTCTGTCTGTCCAATCAGGCAATGTCAAGGCACCAAGGGATGGATGGATGGTTTGTACCAAGGTCTTCTACCTGCTCCATGTATTTTTTTGTCTGGGAGTGTTTACTGAGACACTGACATTTTTCAGGTGATTTTAAAGAAAGACAGAATAAGTAATGAAAAAATCCTGAACTAATATTACTTCCTTTGGTCCAGCTTTGCTTCCCCATACTAAATATACAATTCTAAGACACAAGATTGCAAAAAAGTGTGGTTTATTACATATATATATAATTTTAAATACATGACATAATGTTAACAACTTCAACTCTAGATTTTAATATTAAAGGAATATCTAATGAGTTTTGGAGAAACTGTCATACAGAAAGATGAGCTGGGCTCTGAGGTCCTGGGCGTAGGGGTCCAGTTTGTCCTTCAGGTCTTCAGCGTAGGGTACCAGGCTCTGCTGGACCATCTTGGCTCTCTGGGCCAGCTGGGTCTGGAGGTCAGCAGCCAAGGGGGCCACACTGGCCTGGAACTCCTGCAGGTGCTGGTCCACCTTCTGCCTGAGCTCCTCTGTGTAGGGGCCAAGCTGGGACTGCAGCTCCTGCACACTCTTCTCCAGACTTCCCTTCAGCTCCTCACTCTTCTGGAGCAGGGTGGTCTTCAGGGACTCCGAGTCCAGGGACTCAGCATAGGGAGCCACAGCAGCCTTCAGCTCCTCCACCCTCTGCAGAACCTGAGCTCTCATTTCCTCTGCATGAGGCTCCAGTTTCCCCTTAACGGTGGTCAGGTCCTGTGCCAGACGCTCTCTCAGCACCTCAGCCTCCTTGGTGATCTTTGCCATGACGTCTTCAGCCAGAGGGGTCATCTGGTTCTGGAGGGTGACTGCATACTGGCTGGCCACATCTGCACTCTCTGTGAGTCTAGCACTGGAAGACAAATATAATATAATCATTAGCTGCAGTCAGGTGGTAAAATGCTTGGATAAATTTTGCTTCAATTTTACTACTGACTTACTTCACTTCCTGCCCAAACTGAGATGTTCTAATCATCTGCATGGTGTCTTCTGCTGTCTGAGTTGCCTGAGCAACATAATTCCAGAATGCATCTGTCAGCTGATCTAGCTGCAGTTGGGGGGCTTCAGCATTACAGCCTGTGAAGGCAATTGCAAATGAGACCAAATTAATTCACGAAAAGAAACAACGAATTATAACCATACATTTTATTATATTCACACTACACCCCAATGTCAACATTTGTTGACCTTTTTAAAGTTAGAAATAAGAAATATCCAGTTGGACAGTCATATTTTGGAGTAATATGAAAAGTACTATTCAGGTGTTTAATAATAATGGTGTCAGGCATATAATAATTGAAAATTTAAAATATTTAAAGACCGATAAAATGTAATTGCTTACCAGTGAACACTACCAGAGCGAGCAGAACAAAGACCTTCATTTTGAAAATTCTGTTTACAGACAAAATAAATTATTAGTAACTTCATTCACGTTCTGGTTTCACATTTATAAAAAATATTCCTAATAAGATATTAGGGATATGTATACTTCCCTACCTCTGTGTCTATGCCTTTCCTCACTGTGTGTTGTCTTTAGTTTGTGTTCTGTAGCCTGGCTATGGCTGGTCTGTATATATAGCCAGTGGAGGTGACTGTGGTAGTGTTGTACAGCCAAAGGTCCAGGACGTCATGCACTGCTGGAAGTAACCACTGTTCCACATCTTCATTTTTACTACACGGAAGTTCAGGCTACTGCATGGATTCATAGTGTTTATGTCAGTTTTTTTTTCTGGACTTGAGACTAGATTTCCTGTGCCTTACCCAAAAACCCCTGATAATAAACAGTTAACTGTTATCTTAGGAAAGATGCAAATAAAGTTCAAGAAATTCCACTTTAGGCAATGGCCTTTGCTCTAGTTTTCAGATATGCAGATGGTATGATATAACACAAGGAGTGTGGGTGACGTGTTAGCATGAGTGCACAGGCTACTGAATATAGGTCATGTCTGACGCTACAGTTGTCTCAAGCTCAACAACATGGACTGTTTTTATCTGGGAGGGCACCTTACTCATTTCATTTAAACCTGCTACTTTGGGGGGTGCAGTGGCGCAGTGGTTAGACCCGACCATAAACGGGCATTTGCCCACGGGGACCCAGGTTCGAATCCGGCCGGCGGTCATTTCCCGACCCTTCCCCGTCTCTCTCTCCCACTTACTTCCTGTCTATATCTTCACTGTCCTGTCTAAATAAAGCCAAAAAAAATACTTAAAAAAAAAACCTGGTACTTTGAAACAATCATAAACAAAATCACAAATGTTGGTATAGCTTTCATGGTCATAGCATCTAAGACAGTAAGACAGTCTGTGTAACTATTTAAGAAAGGACATGTCTACTTCTGTTATTTAGTTCTTCATCTTTAGAAACACTGGAACAACATGTTATGTAAGACCAGGGTGAAGAAATGGTCATTTTACCAAAGCATTCCCCAATGTGTTTTAATATTGTATATGGTTGCAACTGTTATGTTTTATTTTTAACAGCCAGAATTTAATTAATAGTATTTTAATCTTGTGCACTTTGTTCGTGAGATTTAGTGAATTGCGTCTAATGCAACTCTAGCTTTCTTCCCTGCTTTTGCACTTTGGAAAAAGGTGTTTGTGCATAAACCAGAGGGTCAGGATTCCAAGACCATGGATGACATGGATGCAATGTTAACACAGAGAAATGTGGTAATCCACCAAAAACAACAGCCCAGAGGCTTTATTACTTGGTCCCCTGGAGGGGATTGACCAGGTATTGCAATGACCCTGTCTGTGTGTGTGTGTGTGTGTGTGTCTGTCCGCCTGCAATGACCCTGTCTGTCTACAATGGGGGACCAGGTTGCCATCTTTGATTGTGCTTGTTTGTCTTGTTAAAAAAAAAATCTGTTTTATTACTTGTGTGTTATGAATTTAAACCTTAGTCTTAGTCTTGAACCCTTGAACTCTTTGACTTCAGCTATTTTTATGGAGGACCCGAAGGAGACTAGTGGCCACGTTGTAAAAGTTAACAGGGATCCAAATAAAGAATTAAAAAATAAGGAAAGTGAAGCCACATGTCTCTCTTTCTTTATCTAAAAAATGTACAATATTTAAAAAATAAATAATGATATGTTAATTCAATGTGGTGCATTTTCAAGGATCTAACTTTGTAAAATCCTTTTGTAATAAACTTTAAGTGAATTGGATTTTTCTGATCAGAAATCACAATGTTATGTCATAGAAATGTAATGAAAAGGTTGGTCTGTCAGGTTGTTACCAAGAGTGATAATTTGTTGAGTTTACTTTGCAAAACAATTAATT
This sequence comes from Coilia nasus, assembly GCA_027475355.1. Taxonomy (NCBI): domain Eukaryota; kingdom Metazoa; phylum Chordata; class Actinopteri; order Clupeiformes; family Engraulidae; genus Coilia; species Coilia nasus. The sequence goes on along the minus strand of CM050218.1, from coordinate 10,307,079 downwards.
CTCAATATGTGTGTAATGCATTTGTGCAGAATGTTTCTAGGGCAAACAGCATGTTTTGCAACCCCTTATTCTCATTTCATGGTATTTGTAAACAGTTACAGTTTTTTTTAATTTGCAGACTTTTATTCAAAATGACAGAAGTGCACAACATTCAGAACATATTCACTTTGTGTAAGAAATGTTTGTTCTACCATGTCACGCTTGCAATTACATCTATGACCAAACCAAGGCCCATATTCAATTTAAGATCTCTAGAAGAAAACTGCAAACAGTAAAACCAAGTGAAAAGTGGCCAAAGTTTTATTTTAAGATACAGAAGACAATGAACCTGTAGGATAATAAGTTTAGGCTGTGAAATGCATGAGAACTTCAGTCATTAAACAATACTGAAATGCTCTGTGTCCTCAAACACATCTTGGGTTCATGACAGACAGAAAACAAACAGCTACACGTGACAGTCGCTTCTAGTCTATATGGCCCATTTTCAGCATTTCTTATGAAAAGTAAGATCACAGCACAATTTATTTAGATTGTATGTTACAGGTGGGGTTGGAAAGATGTTAATTCTACATAGCAATCAGACGAACTCATGATTTACAGCTGAACATGTAATAATAGTGAAGGCTACACAGCAGCATGAATGCAAGAATTACCGAAGTGTCTGTGTTTTTATTAAACGGATGCTCACAATTACAATTTAGAGACTGGAACAGTTAAAAAAAAGCATCAACATGGAATACAACATAATATAAAAAATTATAAAATAGACATCCTAAATGAAGGAGGAGCTACAGGTCGAAAACATAGGGCAATAAACTTCCCCTCTGGGCTATACATTTGGTTAGGAATCAATTCAACAAAGAGACCTCAAAAGCAAAAATCACAAACCGTTCATAATACATAAAAAAAACAACTGTCCTTTTGGTTCCTGGCACATTCAGCCCATCCTAGCGAAAGCCTCATACAGTGCACCGAGCTGGGCTTTCAGGTCCTGTGCATAGGGGTCCAGTTTGTCCTTCAGATTCTCAGTGTAGGGTGCCAGGCTCTGCTGGACCATCTTGGCTCTCTGGGCCAGCTGGGTCTGGAGGTCAGCAGCCAAGGGGGCCACACTGGCCTGGAAATCCTGCAGGTGCTGGTCCACCTTCTGCCTGAGCTCCTCTGTGTAAGGGCCCAGCTGGGACTGCAGCTCCTGCACACTCTTCTCCAGACTTCCCTTCAGCTCCTCACTCTTCTGGAGCAGCGTGGCTGTCAGCACTTTGGGATTCAGAGATTCGCCATAAGGCACCAAAGAAGCCTTGAGCTCACCCACTCTCTGTAAAACCTGGGCTCTAACTCCCTCCACGTAAGGTTCCAGTTTCTCCTTCAAGGGCGTCAGGTCCTGCTCTAGTCGTTCCCTCAGCACCTCCGTCTCCTGGGTAATCTTCACTATGAGGTCTTGAGCCAGAGTGGGCATGTGTTGATGCATGGCGACTGCGTATTTGCTAGCCGCATCTGCACTCTCTGTGAGTCTGGCACTGTTAATAAGAGATAAAATCCAAGTAAGAACAAGCACAATCAGAGTATCAACCTGGTCCACCAAAAGGGGCGGACACACACACACACACACACACACACACACACACACACATACACGGACAGAGTCAATGCAATACCTGGTCAATCCCCCCAGGGACCAGGTAGTAAGCCAAAAAATCAGATTCTTAGTGAAAGTGATTCTTAATAAAAGTCATTCTTAATACATTTACACTGACATTTGAGAATACACTGACTTACTTGAGTTCTTGTCCTATTTGAGAATTCCTAATAGTGTGAATTGTGTCCTCTGCTGTGTGAGTTGCCAATGCAACATATTCCCAAAAGGCATCCGTCACTTGATCCAGCTGTGGTTTGGGCTCATCGCCATGCAGTATGTTGGCATGGCAACCTGTTGATAAAATTGTACTAAAATTATGAAAAGTTCTGAACGTTATGAACCAAGTTAGATCAGATTCTTAGATGAACATTTGCATTGAACATTTGTATTTGAACATTTGTATGTGAACATTTGTATGTGAACATTTGTATTTGTTTTGAGTCTTGATAAACACTCTTAAGTCTTGTATTGTAACTCTACAAACTATGTGTATCTCTGTAATGACTGCATCCATAAAAATCCTTTAGCAAAATCTTTTTTGGTGATGGTGAACACTTACCAGCGAAGACAAACAGGATCAGCACTACAGCACACTTCATTTTTCTGTTAATATCCACAAAAAAAGAGAATGACTAGGTGTTAGGTATACAGAAATACTGCAGAGAAATGCTGTATAGAAATCTCAAATCAACTTTCTAGAGAACTTAAAAACCTACAGGCGTCCCATGGAAGCTCACCTCTGCATTTGTATATTTTCACTCCCCTGCGTCTGATGTTGAGTCTGTCTGTGACAGACCCTCACATGTGTCATATACGTATGACCGACATCCTATAGTGTGCGTGTAGTATTGTCCAAACCAAAGTCCAGGACATAGGTGTTGCCCTTTAGTAAACCCACAACACCAAATGTCATTTTTGAACAAAACAAGACGGAATGCTACTTGTCCCTATGTGGTGAATGGAGGACAGAAGTAGTTGAAATGGGGCTTGTTTCTTACAAAAGCCCCTTGTGATGACTGTTGTACTGTGCCATCTTATTGAGTGTAGGGCTTGACATATAGATTACAGATTGCAGACCGGGAAATACTGACTAAGTATCTCAGCTACTGTACATGTAATTTTATGGCACCATAATTTACAGGAGTTTATACATTTATGGAAAACAGCCATGACTTGGCTTTTGTCAGAGTGTTTGAAAATATAATCTTGTTTATTTAGCCACTAAAAACAAACAACTTATAGCAAATGTATTCAAAGCCTTACAAAGGGAACATACATGGTTGGTTGTTAACCCTAGGTTTATTTTGTTAAATAAAACGTGCCAAGTTTCTAGCTAAATGAAGGCAAAAACTAAGTCAGATGCACTTGAGCATGTACAGCATGTAACCGTGTACAATATGTTTGTACAGTGACATAATACGCTCACATCACGTGTGCTGTGTGAATAGTCTAATTTGTTAACATGCATTCTAAACGAATACTGATAGAAAATGGGCATGCGCTGTATATGGAGAGTGTTTGGTGTGAATGAGCCCTTAGACAGGACCTTGGCAACGCTTGGCAACATCACAACCTGAAATGCTGCAAGTTAGAGATTAGTTGCTATGGCTGGTATTGAGATGATGATGAGATCAGGCCTATCAGCATACACAGGAGAAAGACTACTGTAGGTAACAACTATAGAATGCTACTATAAAGTAGTCTTTCTTTAGGTCTGTGAGAAGGCAAACCACTGGGCCTAAGGATGAAAATAAAGATGAAAACCACACACTTAAATGTGCCATCACATTGGACCATGCTTTGATTGCATTTGGGTTCAAAGCCATCTTTAGTGTCAAAATCAATAACGCCTCCGTCCTACCAGCATCCGTTTTCCCTACTATAGTTTGCTTATATTACAAAGAACCACTAAATGAGAGTAGATGACAAGCCGACACCACATTCTTCCAAGTTATGTATATACCATTTCTGTTCCCACAGGGGAAGTGATCAGAGTCTAGTAGTAGTTGGCATTGTAATGCATAAATATGATGTCTATTCTTGTAATGTTATAATGGCAATAGAAACAACAGAAATATTGTGATAAAAACCACTATGTGTTTGTCATTATCCTCTGGAAAGTCTCAGATAATAAATAAATAAATAAATCACTGTTCACCATTTTTTTCTATGCTAACAACTCAGCATTCAAATGATTCCTCTGACTGTCAGTGTGGAGGTTTCCCTGGGTCATGACTGTCATGCTTGGAAGTGTGAGTTGGACTTCAGACCAGAGGAAGTGAGATGTGGCGAGGTGGTGACTGACAGCGAGGCACTGCCCCCTGGACTTTGCACTTCACAACACAAGACTCCTAGCAGCCAACCAGTATATATGCAGGCAGCATGCTGCCAGCAGAGCACAGACCAACCACAGACAGCATTCAAGAACATTCAAGATACAAAGAGGTAAGTGAAGACTGGGAAAAGTAGCAAGTGGCATATTTCAAGGAACTAGTTAGGCTCTCTTATAATGTGGATTTTCTAATGCATAATGTATGGATTGTAATTTATGTTTTTTTTTTAATTATTATTTATTTTAGACAATCAATCGCAGAATCATGAAGGTCCTGATTGTGCTGGCTTTGGCTGTTTTGACTGGTGAGTTTTATGTCCATTCATTCATTGATGTGTCAAATCAAAGCTTCAAGTTTTTTATTTAAATATATGTAAGTGACATCAGAGAAATCAGTAAAGATGTCTTGATTGAAACACTAATTGCTGATGTCCAAACTGTTATATTTTTGCCGACAGGTTGCAATGCCAACCTATTCTATGCTGATGAGCCCAAGCCACAGCTGGAGCAGCTGAAAGATGCATTCTGGGACTATGTTGCCCAGGCAACACGTACTGCTGAGGACACCATCCAGATGATCAGGAAGTCTCAGCTCGGAGAGGAAGTGAGGTAAGACTGTGAATAACTCTGGGAATTTAACTTATTCAATTACATGTAAACAGGATCTACATACATGTTTTGAATTGTTTATTTACGTGATTTATTTTTCTTCGACAGTGCTAGACTCACAGAGAGTGCAGATGTGGCCAGCCAGTATGCAGTCACCCTCCAGAACCAGATGACCCCTTTGGCTGAAGACGTCATGGCAAAGATCACCAAGGAGGCTGAGGTGCTGAGAGAGCGTCTGGCACAGGACCTGACCACCGTTAAGGGGAAACTGGAGCCTCATGCAGAGGAAATGAGAGCTCAGGTTCTGCAGAGGGTGGAGGAGCTGAAGGCTGCTGTGGCTCCCTATGCTGAGTCCCTGGACTCGGAGTCCCTGAAGACCACCCTGCTCCAGAAGAGTGAGGAGCTGAAGGGAAGTCTGGAGAAGAGTGTGCAGGAGCTGCAGTCCCAGCTGGGCCCCTACACAGAGGAGCTCAGGCAGAAGGTGGACCAGCACCTGCAGGAGTTCCAGGCCAGTGTGGCCCCCTTGGCTGCTGACCTCCAGACCCAGCTGGCCCAGAGAGCCAAGATGGTCCAGCAGAGCCTGGTACCCTACGCTGAAGACCTGAAGGACAAACTGGACCCCTACGCCCAGGAGCTCGGAGCCCAGCTCACCTCCCTCTATGAGTCCTTCACTAAATCCAGCTAAAGATTTTCATGCGTGACTAATTTATTAGAACATGATTTGTGAAAGACTCTTTGATCTTGAAAAATGGAAGCCATTTCATATTGTCCCCTTTGTACATTACTTGTTAACTTTATTTATTTAAATGTGATGAAATTGTGTTTTTTCATCTGATTTATATAACAATAAAACAAGCAAATTCACCAAAAGTCCTATTGTCTCATTCAGATTACCTATACAACTTATGATACCATAATGAATTGGCGAAGCACAACCTAAAAGCAATGGGTGCAGTGTTTCCTGAAAAAAATGGGTGTGTTTGGTTGGGTCACAGTCACCGTGTTTAATTTATTTAAGATAAATATAGAGAATAAAGAACACTGGTTAACACTCTCTCAAACAAATCTGCACTGTAGGAGGATTTTGTTTTTGTTCATGCTATAAGATCATTATCTATGACACAATGTGACACCCAGTTTATTAACATGAGAATTTTAAAAATGGTGAAGTAGCCTAGGTTATAGTTCATTACCATCCTACACATTCAAAATGACTGAACAGAATACAGACTCTACTTCCTTATACCTTTACATGTCTGTGACAAAAAGTAAAATGTCTGTCAGCATCATACATAAGACTGCTGTGGAAATCTGAGTGTTATATAAAAATACACAGATGGGGTAACTGATAGAGGCAAAAGGCTGTTTGTGCATGCATTTTTGATTTTATTAAAGATTTTTTACTGGATACAATCATTACATAGATACACATAGTTTGAAGAGTTACAATAAACGACTCAAAACTGTTTATCAAGACTCAACACAAATGCAGATGTTCAAACACAAATGTGCGTGTGTTTAAGTGAGTGGGAGCAACTCAGTGCATGGTTTTGGGAAGCCTCTGTTAGCCTCAAAATGATGAAATAAAACTGGACTGGTGATTCCTCTGGGTTTTGATGTACAATGTTTTTGGACTGAGCTCTTAGTCTGTAGTTTGTTTCAACACTGAGGTAACACATTGCAGTGAGATTTCCCCAGCTGCCATTACTGTCAGTCTGAATAAAGCTTCAAATCCACTGTTTAGAGATATTGCTTAATGATTAATATTTGGTCATGTATGGTCAGTGATGGATTTTGTTTTACGTAAACATACATATTTAAAGTCTTCGATTACAATGGTCCAAGAAATGATATCACTATATCCACAAACACTCTGATAGATATATCTTGTGGTTACCACTTTCTGAATATTTACCTAATATTTTTCATTACTGAAAATTAGAATTCATGAAATTTTAATAAAGTTCGGAAAAACATATTTTTAGGCTTTCTCACAGCATTATTTACATGGATACACCGTTATTACACCATTATCTCACAAATGGCATTTTTTAAAAACACTGTTGGGATATTTAGAGAAAAATAAAACTCCACATCAATATTCTTTAATGTACTGCAGTTTCTGACTATTAACCTCCTCACCCTTCATGCCAAAGATGTCGGGATAGGGACCTTTGACTTTTACACTGGACTATAAAACAGGGCTCTGTGTCACACTAAACAAAGGCAGGGCAATTATACCTTGGCCTGTGGAGAGGTAAAAGTTCAACATGCATTTCAGGACAGCTACTGGACTCCTGTCATGAACTCACACCACCTCATGGGCACAATCTAATCAGACTCTGAAATGTGGGTGAAGGTGACGTGCAAGGAATGGACAAAGTATTTTCTAGAAGCCCATATGTAAATGACATAGATTAATTGCATATCCTTTTTTGTTATTTTTTTTCTGAAACTTGCAAGCAAAATATATGACAGTAAACACACAGTATACTGAGTACATTTCTACAAAGAAAACATATGTGTTTTGTATTACTTATATAAAACAAGTAACTGTTATACTTTGGAGAAATATGTGAAAATGTCTATAACCATGATTAAGATATATTTGAGGCAGTGAATATTTCAAAAAAATAAATTTCTATTTCTTTTTTACACGGGAGCCCGCATCATTATTCCATTTGCAACATTGCATGTCCTGAAATGACCGTGCTCATTGATGGTCATATTTAAAACAGAAATCATAAATGATATGTCTAGGTGACATTTGTTGGTGAAATTCTGAATGTATAATAAAAATAATTTTATAGTCATGCATCCACTGTTTTTTTATAGTTCTCAATATGAAAAGGGGTTTTCTGTAATTTTCCTGACTATTTTTCCCTGTAACCTCCTTTTATTGATTTAGGTGGGTGGGTGATTTGGTCTTCATGTAGATGCCACAATAAGTGGTATATTTTAGGACTCCCCCCCCCCCCCCCCTTCACACACACAAACACACACACACACACACACACACACACACACACACACACACACACACACACGCACACACACACACACACACACGCACACACAATAAGTACATCATCTATACAGGCTTAATAAATACATTACAAAATAATTGAACCCACAAAGAGGTTAAAGAAAATTCTGTGATCACGGGAAGAGAAGGCAGATAAGACAGAGGGAAACCTCCACACTGATTAACACTTGCCCTTTGGGACCACTGCTGTGTTGACCATGGTTTATTAGTTAAGCCATCACTCTGGGCGGTGAATGTTAGCTGCAATTTACTGCTTGAAAGATAGTCCACACAGGAAGTGAGGATGTGGCGTAGTGGTGACTGACAGCAAGGCACAGCCTCTTGGACTTTGAGTGTTAGAGTTGGATACCAGGGCAGCACCAGCCACATACAGTATAAATACAGGCCAGATACAGCAATATGAACACAGACACATTCAAAGCTACACTCAAGGATTCGTCTGCAAATACAAAACCACACAGGTAAGAGGGGCCGAACTTAACTAGAAATCCACATAATATTTACATAGTGATTCATGTGTACAACAACTCAACTGTATCTGTTTTTCTTTTCTTTACAGGAAGAAATACAATCATGAAGGCAATTGTGGTTCTTGTTTTGGCTGTATTTACAGGTTAGCATTCCCTATTCATATAATGTTTAAAATGTGTCTTCATTACTCCGTATATATTGTAAGGTACATTGATTTCAGAAGAAATGTTTTAATATTTTGTCACTTTTTTTCAGGTTGCCATGCCAACCTATTCTATGCTGATGAGCCCAAGCCACAGCTGGAGCAGCTGACTGATGAATTCTGGGACTATGTTGCCCAGGCAACACACACAGCAGAGGATACCATTCAGATGATCAGGAAGTCTCAGCTGGGACAGGAAGTCAGGTATATCTTCAAAAAAAAGTAATCAATTACCAGCATGGATAAAAAAAAAAAATCTGTTTTTGTCTTACCTGAGCTTGTTTTGTATCTCTTCCAGTGCTAGACTCACAGAGAGTGCAGATGTGGCCAGCCAGTACGCAGTCACTCTCCAGAACCAGATGACCCCTCTGGCTGAAGACGTCATGGCAAAGATCACCAAGGAGGCTGAGGTGCTGAGAGAGCGTCTGGCACAGGACCTGACCACCGTTAAGGGGAAACTGGAGCCTCATGCAGAGGAAATGAGAGCTCAGGTTCTGCAGAGGGTGGAGGAGCTGAAGGCTGCTGTGGCTCCCTATGCTGAGTCCCTGGACTCGGAGTCCCTGAAGACCACCCTGCTCCAGAAGAGTGAGGAGCTGAAGGGAAGTCTGGGGAAGAGTGTGCAGGAGCTGCAGTCCCAGCTGGGCCCCTACACAGAGGAGCTCAGGCAGAAGGTGGACCAGCACCTGCAGGAGTTCCAGGCCAGTGTGGCCCCCTTGGCTGCTGACCTCCAGACCCAGCTGGCCCAGAGAGCCAAGATGGTCCAGCAGAGCCTGGTACCCTACGCTGAAGACCTGAAGGACAAACTGGACCCCTACGCCCAGGAGCTCGGAGCCCAGCTCACCTCCCTCTATGAGTCCTTCACTAAATCCAGCTAAAGGTTTTCATGCGTGACTAATTTATTAGAACATGATTTGTGAAAGACTCTTTGATCTTGAAAAATTGAAGCCATTTCATATTGTCCCCTTTGTACATTACTTGTTAACTTTATTTATTTAAATGTGATGAAATTGTGTTTTTTCATCTGATTTATATAACAATAAAACAAGCAAATTCACCAAAAGTCCTATTGTCTCATTCAGATAACCTATACAACTTAGTGTAACTTTCCGGTTTTAAAACCTACTGTATGATACCATAATAAATTGGCGAAGCACAACCTAAAGGCAATGGGTAGCTTTGTCAAGCTCTATAAGGTGCAGTGTTTCCTGAAAAAATATGTGTTTGTTTGGTTGGGTCACAGACACGGTGAATGTGTGTATAGCACAGAGTTCAGTTTTTACAGTTTAGTATTACACCATTATCTCACAAATGGCATTTTTAAACAAATATTGTTGGGATGGATATTTCGAGAAAAAAACTCCACATCAGTCTTCTTTAATGTTCCGCAATCCTCTTTCTGACTATTAATCTCATTACCCTTCATGTCAAAGATTTTTGGATAGGGACCTTTGACATTTACACTGGACAATAAAACAGGGCTCTGTGTCACACTAAACAGGCAGGGCAATTATACCCTGGGCTGTGGAAGGTAAAAGTTCAACATGCATTTCAGGACAGTTAGTGGACTCCTGTCATGAACTCACACCACCTCATGGGCACAATCTAATCAGACTCTGAAATGTGGGTGGAGGTGTCGTGCAAGGAATGGACAAAGTATTTTCTAGAAGCCCACATGTAAATGACATAGATTAATTGCACATCCTTTGTTATTACAAAAAATCTGTTTTTGTCTTACCTGTGCTTGTTTTGTATCTCTTCCAGTGCTAGACTTACAGAGAGTGCAGATGTGGCCAGCCAGTACGCAGTCACTCTCCAGAACCAGATGACCCTTCTGGCTGAAGACGTCATGGCAAAGATCACCAAGGAGGCTGAGGTGCTGAGAGAGCGTCTGGCACAGGACCTGACCACCGTTAAGGGGAAACTGGAGCCTCATGCAGAGGAAATGAGAGCTCAGGTTCTGCAGAGGGTGGAGGAGCTGAAGGCTGCTGTGGCTCCCTATGCTGAGTCCCTGGACTCGGAGTCCCTGAAGACCACCCTGCTCCAGAAGAGTGAGGAGCTGAAGGGTAGTGTGAAGTTGAGTGTGCAGGAGCTGACTCACCGTTTATTGACGCTTCAGAGAGCATGTTGACATACTCCAGATGCATGTGGTACAGCAGCTGCATGCAGTATTTATTATTTTATTTATTTGTTTTTATCTGTTTTTATATGCTCTTTTTAATGCACTTTTTGAAATGGCACTTTAAAATGTGTTGTACACAGTACAAAAACAATAAAGACCATTCTATTCTAAGACAATTTTGTGCCCAGTGGAGATTGAGTTCATAATCGACCCCTGAGAAGGGGTCAAATTCTCAAAATTTGCCAAATTGTCAAAAATGTGTCAAAATTAGAAATATTGACAGTAACAGTTGTGTTACCTGGTTAAATAAATGCTTCTATTGTTAAGATGTGATTTGAGTCAGTGCCACTGCAGGGATGTGAGTGTTGGTGTCAAGTGTTGCTTTGTAAATTCAGGACTGGGTCACAGGAGTGCTGTTAAAGGCACTGAAATCTCAGATGTCTTAGGCCTGTTTTGGGCAGGCAAGGTTCTCCTCAGTTCCTTTGTTCTGTAAGCATGTTCCTCATTCAGCAGTGGGTAAGGGTGTGGCTAGACATTTTGGGCCTTATGAAAGAATGCTGGCTGGGCCCAGGACAAGATAATCTGATGCCCCCCCCCCCGTTTGCCCCCCCTTTGTTCTTTGGGCCTGTTTCTACTGCACATCGATGCCCCCCTAAGCTGTTGTGTGACCGTACGGTGTGGTCTCTATGTAGTAGTTGGTTTTGAATGGAATGGAGTTCAACGTTGGCCACAATTGAAAAAAATTAAATTTCTTATCTTGAAATATGTGGTTTAAAGAGTAACAAACCGGATGAATTCAGTGTTTCTACATGGAGTTTTTAGAAGATACTGACAGCTCCTCTTCAACTTCAGGAAGGTTAAACTACGGATTTGACTTTTCTTGGGCATCACACTTTTCTATTCTATTTTCCCCACTTGCCTCAGAGAATGAATTTCCTATTTCATGATTTCATTGTTCTTTTTGTGTATGAAATGCATTTAAGATCCAGTGTTACATCCCTGTGAATACGCAGCGCATTCAAAATTTAAAATATTAGACCCTTTCTTTTTGACATTTACAAATAGTTTAGCAAACTCTAAGAAGAAAATAGTGAAACATCTGCATGCAGGCAAAGAATGTAAGCATTTTAATTTGTTAATAAATTAAGGATCTTAAACATGACATTCCTTAAGTTTTACAGTAAAAATAAATATTTGCACAATTAACAGCAGTGGTTTCAACAGTAGACGTTTTCTTGGCTATTTTGTGTTAGTTTGCTACACAGCAAAGGCTATCAAGCTATAGGAGCATTACAGACGCAAAGGGCGGAGTCACAGTGTGTTCAGTGTTATCATCATGAAGTATTTAGCTGGTTTTAGCAAGGGACTCATTCAGGCCGGTGAGCTGGGCTCTGAGGTCCTGGGCGTAGGGGTCCAGTTTGTCCTTTAGGTCTTCAGTGGGGTGTCAGGATCTGCTGGACCGTCTTGGCTCTCTGGGCCAGCTGGGTCTGGAACTCCTGCACCTTCTGCCTGAGCTCCTCGGTGTAGGGGCCCAGCTGGGACTGCAGCTCCTGCACACTCTTCTCCAGACTTCCCTTCAGCTCCTCACTCTTCTGGAGCAGCGTGGTCTTCAGGGACTCCGAGTCCAGGGACTTAGCATAGGGAGCCACAGCAGCCTTCAGCTCCTCCACCCTCTGCAGAACCTGAGCTCTCATGTCCTCTGCATAAGGCTCCAGTTTCCCCTTAACGGTGGTCAGGTCCTGTGCCAGACGCTCTCTCAGCACCTCAGTCTCCTTGGTGATCTTTGCCATGACGTCTTCAGCCAGAGGGGTCATCTGGTTCTGGAGGGTGACTGCGTACTGGCTAGCCACATCTGCACTCTCTGTGAGTCTAGCACTGGAAGAGATACAAAACAAGCGCAGGTAAGACAAAAACAGATTTTTTTGTAATAACGTCATTGTCATTATTGACCCAATATCAGTGGGGGTGATTAGTGACTTTACTTTATGACATACCTGACTGCCTGTCCCAGGTGAGACTTCCTGATCGTCTGGATGGTGTCCTCTGCTGTCTGCGTTGCCTGGGCAACATAGTCCCAGAATGCATCAGTCAGCTGCTCCAGCTGTGGCTTGGGCTCGTCAGCATAAAACAGGTTTGCATTGCAACCTGAGAATAAGAGTAATGCAATGAAGTCATTATTCAAAGCTACAGGAGGAATCGGCCATAAAGGAGCATCTCACGTTACAATATTGTCAAATATGAGGCGGCCTGGTCTTAAAGTTCAATTAAATGAGCGTGTCATATCATGCCAAGTTTTTGTTGCGGATGTTTTAGCTTGCTTTCAATATTCAAAATGATGGTCAACATAATAATCAACTCCTACTCAAGGTGTGGGATATTACCTGTGAAAACAGCTATGGCAAGCACCAGCAATACCTTCATCTTGACTTTGTGCCTCTAAAATCAAATACATATAACAGGTTATTAACAGCACCCATCTCTAAGTGTGAAACACCAACTTTCAAAAATTAGCAGTATAATCGAATGTTGTAATCACTCCTCTCAAAGGCTTACCTGAGTTTCAGGTCCTCAGTAAGTACAGTGTGATTGATTTGTGAGTATTGATAACCTTCAGTCACCAAGTTATATACGGGCTGCAGTCCGCGAGTGACTCAAAGTCCAGTAGCCAGTGCCATGTTGTCAGAGCTCTGACAATGCTTCCTGCTCTGCCTGAAACCTGACCTCAGGTGACCCCGAGATAGCGAAAGCCTGACATTTACAGGGAGCGTTCAACTGTCCCATAAATGTCTCAGGTCGGTAGTCACTGTATGGTTAAAGTACACAACCAAATGATTCTTATATTTTTACAGTATATATAGTACTGTGCAATAGATATAGGCAGGTGTGAAAAAATCTGTAAACTATGAATGCCTTCAAAAATTGAAGTGTTAATCATTTATTTTCATCAATCAACAACATGCAGTGAATGAACATAAGACAAATCTAAATCAAATCAATATTTGGTGTGACCACCCTTTGTCTCCAAAAGAGCATAAGTTCTTCTAGGTGTACTGTATTGCATACAGTTTTTGAAGGAACTTGGCTGGTAGGTTGCTTTAAACATCTTGAAGAACTAACCACAGATCTTCTGCGGATGTAGGCTTCCTGATATATACAACCAATTTGGTATAATTGGTTGATCATACACCTGACTATAATCCTACAAAATCTCTGACTTTGTGTCTACCCTTTTGTGTGAATTGATGCTGATTTGAAGGCACTTGCCTAAATCTTTGCAAAGTACTTTTTAGCTATTCACATGTTTACTGTTAAAACACCCATTAGGCTGAAAGGACTTGATGGGCATAAGTTGTTTTTTGACAAGTTGTAGGCAGGTGCACACAAAGTGATAGTAATCATAATGATAACGATAGTATGATTAATTTGGTTAAAGATATGTATGTCTTGTTAAAGCCATTTAGTGAAATCTCACTGTTTCACAGAGGTGGGATTATGCTCAAGTCAAGTGCAATAGGACTGGGACCTTCTCAGGTATAGGACTTCACCATCGCACTTGTCTGTGGTACTTGTCTCAGGTATAGGACTTCACCATCGCACTTGTCTGTGGTACTGTATGACCTAGTTTGAAACCTCTGTGCTGACTGGCGAGATACTCGGGGATACTGGGTATGTATCTGTTATCAGTCCGTCCAGACTAGTATCTCTGTGAGTGCTACAGCACGGTGCGCTGGGCATGCAGCCATGTCTCCAACCACTGTCCCTAGATGTCTGGGTCATGTAAGGATAGACATCTAACGACACAATTACACATCACTGGCATCCACTGTCCCTAGATGTCTGGGTCATGTAAGGATAGACATCTAACGACACAATTACACATCACTGGCATCAGTTATAAAACGTATATATATTACGTATAAAACATATTTTATATATGTATATATAATATATACAATGGTATGTCATATATAATGTTAGCAGGACAAAACTGATAATTACAATTAAAAGATCACACTTACATTTTTATCTACATAAGTGTTATTTATCTACTACTTTTGTGGTTCTTACATTGCTAGACCCAACATAAGCATTTTTCAGTAACATTTTGTTCTTTGTTTTTTTTTTTTATCTTAACATTTTGAAAATATCTTGTTTTTTTCCAGCAAGGTCAATTTTTTAAGCACAATTTTAAAATTTTCATTCAAAGCTGTTTCATTCTCAAACTGGAAAGTACTCGGAAAGTGCAGACCTCCACCAAGGCATGCCCTAATTCCCAATAATACAGAATCCCTTAAAACAAACTCCTGGATGCAGATGCAGTGATCCGCCAAAATTTAAGCATTTATTCACTGGCCCAACCTGGTGCAACCTTCTCAGTAAATTTCATGCAAATGTATCGATAATTTGTGTGAAATCACTAACTAACAAACAAACAAACCAACCCTGGCAAAAACAAATCCCTCCTTGGTGAAGGTAGTAATAATTGTATTTGGATCTAGAACAAACGGGTAGAACACCTGTGGCAGACATGCCATTGCTTTGTTTTACTCTGTGCCTGTGTTGAGGTAGCCTGGTAAACCCACCCCTCATACTTCATTTCATTTGTCTGGACCGGAATCTGTTGAGGAGCATGTAAGTGGACCGAGCAACGCCGATCCAATCAGCAAACAGAGGGTGTGTTCATGAGCTATGACGTTGGCCTTGTGTGCTACATTTAAGTTGTAGTGTGTAGGTGGGCTAATTGCATACCTGACGACCAGGCTTTAGCGATTGGGTAAAGGCAGAGGCACTTGTTTTAAACTTCAGCAGAGTCCACACCTCCAGGAAGAAATACCAGGCTAGTTTGAGGTGCCTCCTTCTGGACAGGGTCAATAAGGGCTAAATAGTAAGATATAGCAAGCTGAACAGGAATTTTGACATGCAAGTACCTGATAAACGTACAGTATACACAGTGAGTGTGTGTGTGTGTGTGTGTGTGGGAATGTGCAGCAACTGATATATGTACAGTATACACAGTGTGTTTGTGTGTATAAACATATACTGTCTCTGTGTGTGTGTGTGTGTGTGTGTGTATGTATGTGTTTGTATGTGTGTGTGTGAACATGCAGCAACTAGCACATGTACCCAAGTGTATGAGCACGTGCTGCTGCACAGGAGTGTGTGTTTTTTTTCGCTCTCTTCGGGAACCCCTGTCCTCGTCTCACTTGTTTTTTTGGCCAGGCCCCGCCCCCGCGGCTGTCTCTTGATGCTATTCTCTGCTGGAAATAGGCCGTCCCACTGCTGTGTTGTCAGAGGACTCTGGACCTCCACGCTGGCTACTGACAATGCGGAGGCGTGGCACTCGCTTGCTCGGCGAAGGTGATCAGGTGATGACACGTTCGAGGAGGGGAAAGAGTCACGTCCTTGAGCTACTAAACGGCCATAAACAGACGGCTGTAATGAAGGCCAAACTTTCCACTGCAGCTCCCTGATTACCCAAATCTACAGGGAGTACATGGGTAAAAACACTACAGATGGCTTCTTGTCTGCAAAACATTGAACGATGAGCTCAATGAGCTAAAGTGTCCTCCTTTTGAAATAGTTCTTATCGCCATAGTGTCAGACTGATGTGATCATATTTGAGGTAGAAGAAGGTTGAGAGGCTCTCCCTTTCAGTGTGTGTGTGTGTGTGTGTGTGTGTTTGTATTGGAGTTTGATTTTGGCAACAACTTTGTTTGACTTGGAAACTTTAAGGAGCTGACCAGCGACCGCACCCCTCAAAACACCCCCTTGTAAAAGATTAGGGGCCCCCCACACACACACATGCACATACACACACACACACACACACACTGAAAGGGAGAGCCTCTCAACCTTCGTCTACCTCAAATATGGTCACATCAGTCTGACACTATGGCAATAAGAACTATTTCAACAAACACTCACATGTTAGCACCTGTAAGCGAATATGAAAGTAAATTCCCTTTCCGGTATCAGCAGGGCTTGAAATCCACACCTTTCCGGTATCAGCAGGGCTTGAAACCCACACCTATGTAGCTGCTATGACGATGGCACATCCACAGATTGGCCTTTGTGATTTGGCAAGTTTGCTTTACATGCAGAAACTTGTATGTCACTGACTCATTTTGTGTTTAGACAAGAAATGGGTGTCAGTTTGTCTTCAATAACACACACACATGAAAAAACTCTGATTACCTCTTATAGTCATGTAGGGGTTTTAAATCTGGATTGCACACAACGTGTTAATAAAGTTTTATGAGTTTCATTGTGACTCAGTGTATGACTCGAAGACAGAGAAGAGGACATAAATAAACGCATGTGCGCACAGAGAAAAAGAGAGAGAGAGAGAGGGCGACAGAACGAGAGACAGGGCAACAGAAAGGGACAGAGAAAGAGAGAGACGGAGACAGAACACATGGGTGTTCTTTTTTTGTTTTTCACTTAAGAGCAGCAGGAAAAAAGTCCAACCTAACTATCAACACTTATTCTCGTCTTCCACTGTGTCGAAATGGAATGCAAAAGGGCATTGCCTCTAAGGGCTTTGATAAGTGGAGATCAGAAAAGAAATTGGTCCTAACTACTGATTTCTTTGTGGTGTTTTTAAGGACATCAGTGGCCAGACAGCAGCAAGATAACCCCTGCAAGATGAAGTGTGGAACAAGCCCAGTCCTGTTTGTGTTGCCCCATGTGCATGGTGTCCTTTTGTGTTAAAGGCGCAGTGTGCAGAAAGAAAAAAGACTGTGATGCAGCTTTTAAATGGTCTAGATATGTCACTAAAGGGTAAGGAAACATGTGAAATTGAAAAACTAATTTCACTATGATAGACAACAATAGTACAGATAAGATATTTTTAATTTACAGCCCACAAATTCTGGTTATTATTAGATTTTCTGTTTTGCCTCTTGCTTCTCTAAATGTGGAACAATGCTAACAGTGTTTTAAATTGGATTGCAGTACTAATTTCTGCCACAGTCCTACATGTAGCACCTGTATACTGCTTGTGTAAAATGTTCTGCCATCTAGTGGTGAGGTTGTATATCACAGCGATAACCGCAAAAGCTGTGTAGTCCCCTATTAGGGCCTACTCTCAACATCGAGGCACAACATAGCAACCACAGTTCAGCGAAAATACAAAGGACAAATTGAAAGTTTACAAGAACGCTTCAGTTTGCTGGTGTAGGTAATTGCACATGAATTATCTTAATAAGCTATTTAAAACAGCACAATGTTTCTTTAAAGGGTGTTGGGTTTATTTCTAAATTTCACGTGCCCATTTGGTTTTAAGGGGAAGTATCTGTGTTAGTGACGCTTCTGTAAACCAACAAACCTACAGATCACACTGTGCCACACGCAGGCACAAGGCCACCTTTAAGTACATAATGCATGTGACATAGTACATTTATATACATTTAATCAACCCACTTTCAAGTTTAATCTCAGTTGCTATGAAGAAGTTGTTAAAAGCTTAGCAGAAAGTTAATGATAAAGTGGATATAGTGTGATAATAATACAGTATTTGTATTTTAGCAGTGTCTAGGTGTTTCTTTCTAATCTTGCACTTCCTTTTTTAATTCAGGCTTTTTTTAGTCATGATAACACCATGCTGGTGTCACATTTAGAAACTCTGATAACAAAGACTTGCCTGCCCACTAGTGGGTAGATTATGTATTACCACTAAGTATACCCACAGTAACACCAAGTAGAGTGGACAAGCAAAACAAATCAGTCCACCTGGTTGTCGAAGCAGGTGTGCTAGATACTGTAGGTTGCGCTTGGTGAGTGCAGTACTGGTTAGTACTGGTTATTTTCCTTTAGAAGGTCAGAGACGTTGGTTCCTTTGTCATAAAGTGCATCACTATATGCACTGGTACTGTAAAAGCCCAGCTTAGTTAGAAAAAAAAACTACACAAACATTTCATTGTCATTGTCATGCATTACAATCTAAATAATGTCCTTATAGCCACAGGATTTCAGTAGGAAACAGGTCTGGCATATAATTCCAGCCATCCTGTAATCTGTAATTAGAACCAGAATCAGAATCAGAAGCAGGTTTATTGTCCTAAATTACTGAATGCCCTGCACCAGCAGGAACGAACGAATTTCTTCAGATGTGTTGCGTCTGTTATGTCTGAAACACAGACTTTTGCACACAGCATAAAGAACGGGGCAGACAGCCAGTAGCATCAGTGGAACTGTGAAGTGCATTAGAGGGGGGAGGTACATCTTCTTATCTGATAAAGGTCTGTGGGGAAACAAGGATCATTAACAGCTGATTGATTAACCTTGAAACAGACTATTGCGTTTATCAAATTAAACTACCAAAAGTTTGATGGAGTGACTTAGTATTAGAGGCCCACACCAACCTAATTGGGTTTAGTGAGTCGGTACACTGTTACTGTAATTGTAATTAGTAGGTCTGTCCCACACACAGACCCATCATCTCCCACCACAGCCAGTCCTACCTCCCAACCATAACTGCACTTTATCCCACCCCCCATCACCTTCATTACCTCTGCCCTTCATCTGGTAGTCATCCCCCAACTGCATTCTGCACACTTAACTCCCCACTCCCCATACACAGTCTAGATTCACAATCAACAGTTTCACTGGATGTCCTACTACGCAGTATGGCTATGCATGTGACAAATAAATATCCTTGTATCCTTGTGTCCTTGCTTAAACAAAGCAAGGAAACTGATTTCCTTAAAAAACAGACTTAAGTGGACTTGGAATTACTATATTGTGTTTTTAAAGTTTGACTAAAACACCAAGTAGTGTGGACAAGCAACACAAATAGTATGAAGTATACCTGTTTGTTGAAGCAGTTGTGTTAGGTGGTGTGAGGGTGATGCTGGGGTGCGTAGTTGTGGATGCAGTTTTATAGGCATAAGCCCTGTATGGGAACATTGCAAAGCACTGAGCATCCACCTTAGAGAGACTTTCACGGCAAAGGACAAAAACCTGGCTTTGCTGGTCATGAGGCACATCACTATCTAGTTTAGAGACAATTACTCATAGATCTGATAGCATACACATTTTTAAAGACAATTAAAAACAGATATTTTTAGTGTATAGGTGTAGGCCATTTAGTTTTGAGGTGTATCAGAATGTTTTATTTATGAACCTATATAAGTGTATCTAAGATTTGATTATACTTTCACATGTAATATCATGTAATATATTCTATAAGTTAGCCAAGTATGTTTGTTTCAAATGTGGTGCTTTGTAGTGCTGTATGTCGCATTGACGGAAAGTGTCTGGTAAATACTGTAACTGTAACTGTAACTACATTACTTTGTAACTTTGTACCTACAACTAAATACTGTAACTGTGACTACATTACTTTGTAACTTTGTACCTACAACTAAATACTGTAACTGTAACTACATTACTTTGTAAATTGTAACTACAACAACCTTAGTTATTGCTCATGGCATAAATAAGCATACATAAACATGTCAGAATAATTGATTATTACACATACTTAAGCATCATACAACCACTAAAAACAAAATGAAGTGTTACTACAACACGAAAACCTTAAACGACCTTTGTCATTGTTGGGCACAAAGTCAGTTCAAGGAGACTAACACCAACCAAGATGCCACCACCTTTAAGAAAGTCTCTGGTTGAAAAGACCTTGGTAGACATGAACATCTCATGGCCAATCCCATTATTGGCATAGAACTCATCCTCATTGTCTGTTTCAAGAGATCCCCATACTGCTGGCATGCCACGGACCTCTGGATGCGCGGAGGAAAGCGTAAGGGGAAATGAGCATGGGCCAGGGGGCTAAAGCATGGAGTGCAGTGATCAGACGATGGTGGTGCATGCGTGTGTGTGTGTGTGTGTGTGTGTGTGTGTGGAACGGGGAGGTCTGTGTGATTAGCTGCTTGGTGATGGGTGCGGGGTGGGGGATAAAGATTAACAAAAGAGCAAAACAGTGACGGTGTGTATAAGGGGGTAAAGATGGGGCAAAAAAGCTATGTGGTGTCATTAGTGTGGGTAGGAAGTAAAAAAAGTAAGCAAGTGAGCAAGTGTGGTGGTGAATGCTCTTGTAATGCAATCATAGCAAATCTAAAGTCTTTGCCGTAACTTGTACAAGGTGTTTATCTAAATGTATGTGTTTTGTAATTGTTATACCTTACCATCATTTAATTGTAATGAACTTGTTGTCATGCTTTTTTGACTGGACATGCGCTTCTGAATGTGAGGGTTCTGGTCAAGTAATGTAACAGTCACCTGCCTTGAAATGCAAGGCCATGGCAGTCTGTTGTCATTAATCCGTTTGTTTGCTATTATGTCCTCCTTTTGTAAGTCGCTTTGGATAAAAGCGTCTGCTAAGTGTAATGTAATGTAATGTAATGTAATCCCAGACACAAGTCGAACATATACTCCAAAATAGTCTTTGTTGAGCTGTACCATTATCTGGTACCTATATCCTTCCTGGGAGTAGTATAGTGAGCTAAAGTGGGAAACGAGTTATTGGGTATTATGGTCAATTTCTCCTCAAAGTTCCTGATGTGCCACGTGTGATGAGGGCATTCGGTCTCTGAGAGGTTGATGTCGTCTACGGAGAAGCCACCGCCTGAAGACCCTGCTCCCTTGCGGCCCTCAAACTCCACCTGGAAGGTCTTAGTGGCATTCAGGGGAACATGGTGGATCTGCCAGTAATCAGCCGGGGATCCTGGAGGAGAAAATAGTTTTACAGAAAAATTGGGTAACAAACAGAGGCGAACATCCCAGGTTCAGAAAGTAAAAGTCCTGCCACATATTTGTTCCAGCCAATTCACTGAACCAGCTGATCCTAATTAGCACCACTCTGCAGCCAGGTAGATGAGCTAGTTAGTGAAGTCACCTGTGTTAGGAGCACAGGCAGAAGGAATACATGGCAGGACTTTTACTTTCCCAATCTGGTTTGCCCACCTCTGGTAACAAATGGCACAAATATACAGTACCTGGTGAAATATGTGCGTTACAGTAGGATATTTAAGAGCAAAGGTAACTAACACATTTCTAAACTAACACATTTCTGTAAGTTGCTATTGTTGCAAAACAAACTGCAGTACCTTGTATCTGGCTGATGAGTCTCCGAGTTCCCTTGATGTCATCAGCACCATTAAACTCTCTTATCCAGATGTTGAGCTGGTCAGAAAAACTCCCATTGTGATAGTAGAAGAACTGAAGACACTGGACCTTGCAGCTTCTCCTGGGAGTCATCCTCCTGGTCTGCATTATAGCAGAGTTTCCCACTGTCCCTCTCCTGGTGCTGAAGTGCATGAAGAATCCTGTAGATATAAATGTAAGAAGACTTACCCTTACAGTAACCTGCCTTAGCAACAGGCTTTTGCAGATGGAGTGATCTAGTTCTAGCTGTAAATGCACTGACTTCTGTATCCCAGCTAATTAAAACTAAATTGTGATATGGTCGTGCGCCACTGTTTCTAATTAAATTTGAGTGTAATATTTCTATATTTGTGCAACAGCTGACAAAAAGATAATCTTGTCTTATGCGCATCAAGTGTAGTTTCAAACTAGATGTACCGCAAAGCGGTACATGGTATGACCGCCGCAGTATATTGAAATGTGGGAACTGTTGGTGTGATGAGTGTGTGGTAGAGCAGTGTTGTGAGGTGAGAATTTCTGTGGAAATGATTTCCTGGAAGTGGGCATGGATGTGGGTTTTGAATGTGTAGTGTGTAGGAGTGATTTGTGAAGGCAAGGAATCGGCAAAATGAGATTTTGTACAATTACAGCGCCCCCTATGGACCAAATTTTATGGCATGTTCTGTGGTGTTAGAGGTCTTTGTGGTGATCGTGCATGATGTATTTTGTGCAGTTCCCACCTTCTCGGTCCAAGATATTGGCAACTCAAAATCCCAATTTTTGCATTTACCCTTATCACTAGGTGGCGCTATGCTTCAAGTGAGAGTTTATGGGCTGGGTCAATATGCCTCTGTAACACCTACATACTAACACAAAATCGTTGTCTTGGGCAAAATTGTTGACGAGTTATTTAACAAAAACTGTTTTTCAACACCTAGCTTCGCCAATAAACATCGCCCCCTATGATGAAATGTCACAGAATTTAATAGGCCGTTCATGTGAATCTCACCAAATTTGGTATATGTCATCTACAGACAATGCTGACAAAAAGTTATCAAAAGATTTATCTTGAGATAAACCGTTCCGAAGTTACACGACAATGAACATTTAACACGTAGCTTAAAATTCTTCAAATTGCCGTATCTTGGCTTTTAATTGCTCAAAGTTGGTCAACGTTGACATGCCATCTCTAAACAGCTTTCTTTTCATGTGTACTAAATTTTGTGACATTTCGTCATAGGGGGCGATGTTTATCGCCGAAGCTAGGTGTTGAAAAACAGTTTTTGTTAAATAACTCGTCAACAATTTTGCCCAAGACAACGATTTTGTGTTAGTATGTAGGTGTTACAGAGGCATATTGACCCAGCCCATAAACTCTCACTTGAAGCATAGCGCCACCTAGTGATAAGGGTAAATGCAAAAATTGGGATTTTGAGTTGCCAATATCTTGGACCGAGAAGGTGGGAACTGCACAAAATACATCATGCACGATCACCACAAAGACCTCTAACGCCACAGAACATGCCATAAAATTTGGTCCATAGGGGGCGCTGTAATTGTACAAAATCTCATTTTGCCGATTCCTTGCCTTCACAAATCACTCCTACACACTACACATTCAAAACCCACATCCATGCCCACTTCCAGGAAATCATTTCCACAGAAATTCTCACCTCACAACACTGCTTTACCACACACTCATCACACCAACAGTTCCCACATTTCAATATACTGCGGCGGTCATACCATGTACCGCTATGCGGTACATCTAGTTAACATTGAACTCTCCAGATGGGTAAGCAGACCATAACCAAGGCACTACGTATGGAGGCAAAGCAGAGCCATGTGAGCTTTAAATAAATAGAGAGAACATCCGTCTCACCTTCGGAGTCAGTGCCCAGGTGGGTGTGGTCGGAGTGGGGACCTCCTGCAGCTCGCCTCACTCTCCTCCACTCTCCTGATGTCCTGGAGCAGACGTGCATCTCACACGGCCCGTCAAAGCCACAGTGGTCCAGGAAGGAGATCGATTCATCTGTAGACGCATAGCATAACAGTCTTCCATTTAGGGGGCAAATACACTCAAGCTGTGTTTTACAGTAAGCATTTTGGTTAGTTTATTTTACTGTCCCTGTTACATCAGTTAGGTACAGTGTAACAAAATGTATAAGAATATGTAATATAATTTACCTACACTGTCCCATATGGTTAGGGTTGGTGTTGGTGTTAGGTATGTACAGTGTTAGTACATAATATTACATGTTGTTACATGTAGGTACACTTAAAAAAAGAAACCATAAAATAAAGTGTTACCAGCATTTTTGACTGTTTTAATCAACACTTTGCAATGCCCACCTCATCCACAAGTGTACCATTGTTTTTTTGTTGTTTGTTGAGTAGGACTGTGAAAGAGCAGTTTGTGAACATTTTCAGCAAATTGCAAAATTGGGTGTATTTTGTAGTTTAATATATATTTTCTATATACTTACATTTTTATATATGACAGCAAATCTCATAAATGGTAAAACTCAATGAAAGCTAACGAAAGCTGATGTAAACAGACAAATCACTTACTGCATCTGTAGAACTTGTTGAGCTCTTCTACATCATAATGGCTCATATCCAGGCGTTGACCAATCACATCTTGGAACTTTTTGTGATGATTGTAGATCCATTGCCATTGGTGAAGGCATCTTTGGGGTAGTGCATGATAGACAGGTAGTCATACGGCCTGCCCATGGTGCTGCTGGTATCATAGGTGCCAATTTTAAAGTTGTCTTTTTCCCCTTAAAAAAAAAAAAACAACAGCAATGATAAACCACATTTGCATTCCCGAAGGAAATGCTTCTGCATCCAAAGCAAGAAAGTAGAAAGTAGAAAACTTAAAGCCACATGGTGTGGCCACATGGTGTGATAATTACTACCATCTCATGGTGAAGTCCTAATTGCATACAACTTAACAGTATTTCCCTTTATAAGTGTGCATTTGCTTCTACGGTAGCCAAGATATATTAACAAGATGTAATTTAATAGAATTTAGTTAATAATAAATAGAGGTATAGACATCCCGGGCTTAGAAAGTAAAGGTCCTTCTACATATTGTTTTTTAGCTATTTCACTGAACCAGCTGATCCAAAAGAGCTCAACTCTTCGGCCAGGTAAGGGGACAGCACAAAGGAATACATGTCAGAACTTTTACTTACATGTCAGGACTTTTACTTTCTCAAAGCCAGTTTGTCCACCTCTGGCAAAATGGCTGAACAATGACTAAAGCAGGCTACTACTGAGTTTATTATTACATTTGAAAATTATGGTGGCAAATGTCATGAGTTATCAACTGAAATGTCCTGTAGGCACATAAAATAATCTTCAGTACTGTAGACAACCTTTAGTTCCATAACCACGTTACCTGGAGCTACATTAGTTGAGGTTAAATAGCTTTGTGGTGAGGTCTCTTTGTTTGCATTAAAAGGAGAGGTGTATATGCATAAATGAATAAGTATGAACATATAAAACAATAAAAAGAGCTGTAGGAATAAGCAATATCAAAGTCTTATTTCTGTGATAAAGGGCACAGGGTGAAGATCATTTTGTTTAATGTGGCTCATTAAACATTTAAACCTAAACATCAGTTACTTACCACGATCAATGTTTGTCCAGTTGATTGTGATATAATAATCCCGGTCATATCTGGATTGCTCGTGCCAGAATGCATGTGTTCATGCTCCACTATAGCAACAGTGTCACAGCCAGAGCCTATTGACAAATACTGCCTGTATTTACCCTGTCTTCCCAGCTCGGACCAGCACCTGCATAAGGTAAAATGGTATTAAGACTGACATGAGAAATGCCATGTGGGACCTACTGTATGCCTTGTATGGTCTTGTGCATAGGGATGGGAATTGGTAAGATTTTTACGATTCCAATTCCATTTTCGATTCTGCTTAACGATTCAGTTCTTTATCGACTCTCTTATCTTATTAGCATCACCTTGTTTAGTTTAGAAGTAACATGACCTTACAAACCCAACAGTGAGGGCAAAAGAGGCCCACAGCCTAGATAATAATGACAATAAAATAAAAAATAAAATAAATATATTTCTATAGGAAATAATAAATACGTGATATGTGATGTTAGTCACGCCCACTGGAACCGATAAGGGAATTGTTTGCAACACTGGCAAACCATTCCAAGGAACTGAAACACAGAGGAACGCTTCTCTACAAGAACCTATTTTCGATTCTAATCCCTACATGTGCATAGACCTATTAGCCTGTTGCATACCCTATATCCCACTTGAATGCAATGTGCTTCTCAGCAAACCCTTTCCTGGGCTGGAAGTCAATGCAGGTCTTGAGCCTGAATTGCTCAAAGGCTTTAAGGATGACTCCCTTGGCATTCACGTCTAAGAGTAAACACAGACACAAACCCATAAAATGGATAAAGAAAATGTCATATCACATGTGCTTCTCTCATAACAAGTGATTGGTTATTATTACTTGTGACTGTTTTGCGACCTGACCCAAATTCCAGTAGAAAAGGTAGGGCACGGGCAATGGCCAGCGGTACTGCTCGCCTCGAATGGACCTCTTTTGCCTCTTCTGAGGACAGAGTGGCAGTTACTTTTTTAACTTAAGTGAGCTTGCGTGCTCAGGTACTTAATTAGAGTCAGTTCAACCCAAGAAAATACTGTCTTACCCTCCTGGGACCCTGAAGAGGTAGAGATACAAAAAAAACCCAGTAATTACTATTACTAGAGATACAGCTGTTGTGTGACATGATTAATGTTAGCCAACCTTGGCTTTCTATACATCTAAGTGATGATGATGGTGATAATGATGGTGATGATGATGATGATTATGATGATGATGATGATGATGATGATGATGATGATGATGATTGTTAAAGAAAATTGTGCCAAACCCAAGTCACATTACTTGCATCCCTTAGTTATAACACTGCCTAAGCACTTCCAAAATAAAAATGACCTTCCTACTTTAAAACTCCAAATGATCAAACGCATTTCACATTAGTAGAGACTAAGTCAACACATAAAATATTCACTCACCATCTTGATGTCCCCTTCAATGAAGTGTGCACCTGTTAAGAAGCATTTTACTTATATAAAATATGATTGTGGATAGCTATCACAATTTATACTTTTTTGTGCTAAATGTGTTTCTATTGTGAGATTTCTGCATTATGGTGCTTTTTCTTAGCCTGGCTATAAGCCTTCCTATGCATTTCCACTCGATTATTTTCTCCCTACAGTGGTAGTGATGGTTGACTCTGGTAGTATCTTTACCGGACCAATCCGCAAAGACAGGGAGCGTTCGTGAGTGATGATGTCAACTTTGTGCGCTACATTTTAATTGTAGTGCGTAGGCGGGCTTACAGCCAGGCTAACTGCATAAGTCATGACCAGCCATTAGCAATTGAGTAAAGGCAGATGCAATCATTTTAAACTTCCGCGGAGTCTACACCTCCAGGAAGCAAACATTTCTTAATACAGCACAGCCAGACCTTCTGTACGAAACGCATTGTAGTACGAGGTGCTGGTTTACCAGGCTAGATTTTTGTACCTTTGTTTATCTCTGTAATATCCAGATTTCCAATTATTTGTGTGAAGACATAAACCCGACATACACAATGAAAAAGAAGATGGTATTTATGCATAACCTTTAGGAGCAGCATGTTTTCTCACAGCATTTAAAGACTTGCGTGCACAAGCATTACTTGATCCATTATGTAACCTATTATACTCTAATGAATTGGTTAACATGCCACTCCTTGACCCATAATCTTTCAGGAAGTACCAAGGCATTTACCTACTGCCCTGCTACCCGCAAAACCTGTTGGTGGTCATAAATTTAAACTGGGTCGTCCATGATATTATCAACGACTTATCGGTATAGTGACATAACTGTGACTTCAGAATTGTTAGGCTTTAGAGGAAATGGATGGAATTGGAATTCCCAACTGTCCTAGGGGAAATGTAGACATTTAATCATCAGTATTAAATGATTTGCAATTGAGGGGCTACTTTATCTGGGTCTTTTAATACAGTGCTAATCTCTGTAACATAATCAGAATTGCATGAGTCAAGGATCTTTAGTTCCTTATAGAATGTACCTGAGAAACTAAAATGGTACCCTATATTCATCTGACATTTAATTTCGTAAAATTGAAAAGCATAGAAATTGATCTCTTGCCTCTGATGATTGCAATTGAGATTAACCTGATTCAGTATTTCATCAATTGAACATGCTTTTTTTGTTAATACATGATAATTATATGATTACCTATAGCACATTTGATACACACTGCTTCTTTAAATTATGCAAGTTGTATAATGGGCTCTTTTACACCAAGTGCATCCCAACATGTGTGTATGTGATTACATTACACCCAGAGCGACTTACAGTTATTTACAGGGTTTTAGTTACAGTCCCTGGAGCAGCATGGGGTTTGATGCCTTACTCAAGGGCATTTCAGCCATGGGTAGGGTCGGATTTGAACCTGTGACTCTCCAATCCCAAGGCTAACTCCTTAACTACTACACCACAGCTGCCCCTGTATGTGTATAACAGTATGGCAACTAACACAAAAAACAGGCTGTCTTCATAAATTATTTAGTAAGTACAATGGGCAGTTAAGGTAAAAATACTACTGGATTGTTGAATCATTGGTAAAAAGTGTGGAAAATCTTTTTATTTTGTGGGCCAGAAGGATACAATCAATAAACCAATTATTTATCATTATAATAAATCATGCATGTGTTACTGAGGAATGACGATTACTAACTGACACATTCCATCTACTGGACACATGGCAAGTATTAACATCGGACACAAATTAATGTCATGATCAAGTTAGGCTGAATATCGTTTCTCACCTTTAATCCTGGGCTGAGGCTGAAAGAAGGGTGGGTTTTTTCATTAATTTGTATGTATGAAAATTTAAACCATTTACTTCATTATCTCACCACACAAATTGGAAACAAAGGTTTGTGAAGGTTTCGCCTGTGTGTTATACAAACCAGAGATAATGCTGTCCAAGACGGGAGGCTCAGTAAAAGCAGCACATGCAACATGTAAGCCATTTGGACCTGCATTAGGCATGTGTTGACATAGGCATGGGCAGTCACAATGGAATAAACTAAAATAATGTCCTCTGTAGTACAGTAGTATTTTTTTGAGAAAACAAAATTATAACAATCTGTTATTGAATGATGTTATAAATGTTAAGCCATTTAGCCAGGATGCAGTAAATCATTGCTTTGGCACCTTACTGAGTGTTGAGTGACCCCCCTGAAGAAGTGTGTTGTTAAATCTCCAAATCTCTGAGAGTTTAACTGCTGCTGTGTGCTGTACTGCATTTATTCAAACCCCACTTCCTCCTCCTACATGCAATAAGGGCAGTCTTGGCTTATCTCATTCGTCTTATCACACACCTACCCACGTCTGACCCTTCTCCCCTTCCTTCTGACAATCTAGGCAACAGGCTTAGCTCCCAGTGTGCTACAGATACATGGGAAAGGTTACATTTGTTTTCTGTTATATTGTCATACCTACATTGTGTTGAGATGGTGCCAATAAAAGGCAGGAAAGGTTGACTAATACCGCACCCCTATACCATCATAGATGCTGCCTTTTGAACTGATCACTAAAACAAGAAGGATGATTCGTCTCCACTGTAGCTTGGAAGATGCAAGGCCCCATGATTTCCAAAATGAATGACAAATTCTCAACTTGTGTACATGTCTTCTGCGTCCATCTGAAATGAGCCCGGGCTGAAACAGTTAAACCTTATGCCCAAATATCAGGGGCCGCATTACAGAAAATCCCTAACTTAAGAATATTATCTTATCTGTCTAGTTCCCGTGGCAACGGCACTTTAGGATCATATTTAGTAAAAGGCTATTACAGAACAGCCGTTCCTAACTCTGTTGTCCTATCCTATCTCAAGTTAAGAAAAGTGTATTACAGAAGCATCCTACCTTCAAGAAATTCGTAAATACCCGTCTAACTTTAGGATATCGCCACCGCTGTCCTAACTGTCATTTTTACCGGCGTGCTGTCCAGATCTGTCACTTTTTAAGCGTAATAAAAAGGAAAACATTATAAAGAAGATACCACCACTTAGGCTGAAATCATGTCAAGGACAAGAAAGAAAGCCCTTTGTAATACAAAATAATCTTGGCAGTTAACATAATTAAATGTGAAGCATCCTCTGTTCTTTTTTCTTTAGTCTTACTCAACTTTTCCTGCCTTGACAACTTTCCAACTTTTGTGAGATATGTTGCTGGCCTCACATTTGAAATGACCACAAATATTCCACACAACAATAAAAAAACCCAGTTTTAAAAATTGATATATTGCCCTTGTATTATTCTAATATTCTATTCTTATTTGAATTTGAATGTTCAAATAAATATATTGCTTGTATGATTTGAAAATAACATTTATTTTTATTTACATTACATTAAATTAACACTAAATTAACACATTACATTAAATTACACTTAGCAGACACTTTTATCCAAAGGGACTTAAAAAGGAGGACACAATAAGCTAACAGAGATGTAGAGAAACACAGAGTAAACAGACTACACACATACACACAAGAAGGCACATGCAGCAGGAACACTTCAGACACACACACCCCCTACACATTCATACAAGCATGAGGCACCTAGGTAAAGAGATGGTTAGTAGAGATTAGTTTTGTTAGGGAGGGAAGCTTGGCTTGGAAATGAAGGCTTTTCACAAGCTCGAGAGGGATGTTGCTGCTCTTGTAGCGACTGGTTGTTTCCCTTGAGAGACAATGACAGAGAAAAGTTTAGAGTGATTTCGCTTTGTGTTAGTAGAGGGTACAGCCAGACGGTTCGTATTAGAGGATCGCAACGCACTGGACGGGATGTAAGCCTTTAGTATGATGTTCAGATAGGCAGGGGCAGACACAGCATCCCAACTTTTTCGAAATTGGGGTTGTACATACTTTATACAAAAATATAGTTATATTATTATTAGTTACACCACTTTCAAAATGTCATATCATATCATACCATCAATGGTCTTAGGTCAAGTTCTTCATTTAAACCCTGAGGGTTTAGAGTACCAAGATATGAAATGCAAAAGCCTAAAATATCTCAAAAATAAAACAAATATCTCCCCTAGTTTGTTTCACCTTTTCAATCCCTGTATATATTAATGAGAATACTGGATGATTAAAATTAAAAAATGTTGGGCCACAGGGTACATGGTTTTGGCACATCTTAAAGTGCATTTGTGCTCTGCAATCCTTTGTTTTGGTTTGACCTTGAAGAAGAGGCTGTGCCGTTGAAACGTTCACCTCATGCTGCTGCACCTTCAATGATATTCAAACCACAAAGTAAGAACTTCCCCTGTAGTTATTTTTTTAGAAGGATTACAAGTGATTCCTATTGTGTTCTGTTCCTCAATGTAGCCAGGGGAGGACAATGAAATGTATGAGCATTCATGATTAGATGAAGTTCAATAGTAAACATTTTTTGCATACAGGTGTGAGGGTTTAAGCTTGGCTGTTTGTTGGGTTGGAACCCTTTACGATAAACCCTGCGGTCTCAAGGTTGGAACCCAACACTCACCTCTGTTGCAGCTGGCCTACTTTAAATTTGTCCTCATTTTTGATTTGTGGCTGTAACTTTGAGACAATTAGTCAAATAGTCAAAGCTATTTAACTGACCTGTGGTCCCTCTGCAGACCAGCTAGACTAAGAGAAATGAGTCTGCTACAAATTCCCCCAGCTCATACAAGACACGGACACATAGCCTTTAGCTTTTATTTGGCTAGGCCATGGAAAGAATCTCCTGACCATATAAAGAATGGATAGACTATCACCTGTTTTAAATCCTCTCCTAAAAGAAAACCTATTAAAAAGGTGCTTTCTTTTTGTATTCTGTTTTTAATGTTTTATTTGTTGCTCTATTTATTTCTATTTGGGTACTTATATATTTTATAGCCTTTTAATCCTTTATTATTCCTTTGCTACCCCCCCCCCCCCCTCCCTTTAGCACTTTAAACTGTCTCTGTGTACATGACATGCGCTATATAAATAAAGCTTGCCTTGCCTTTCCTGTGTTCTATGCTGTAAGAAGATGTCAGAAGGCATGATCATCTCTTGTGGAACAACAGTTTGCCTACAACTTCACAGGTCTCTTTATAGCACAAACACACAAACACACACACACACATACACACACACACACACACAATGAAATGTTTTTTTTATGTGTAAATGGAATGGAAACATGAAATCATAAAACATTTAGTGTTTCCTCTGTACTTAGACAACATTTGGGGCCTTTGCTGTTTCCACTGGTTAAAAGGAAGTCTGATCACCCTCAAAATGTTAAGCCTACAGTTCATGGCATATGCATATGGGGCAGCACCGGAGTCCTCTGTGTTTTTGTTTGTTTGATTTATTTCCATTTAAGTTATTTCATGTCTTTTAGTCGCTTCTTTTTGACATTTACCATGATAATCTTACGGCAGCCACCACTATCTGCCATGTCAGTGAAGAAGCATGATAACATCTGACGTGGTGGTTTCAAACCAGCAATCTTACATCTCATTTGGTCCAATGCAAACACTGCCTTGTCAAACTGTCAGCCTAAATAAAGCTGCTGTTAGGTGTGGAAGCCCAACAATCTTCAGCTGGTTAACATCAACATGTACAAACCTATTCAAATATGGGATTAGGTGACACACAAGACAGTTACATTTATCAGGAACACAGGCACACCCCCTCTCCATGTATATATATGTATAAAGAAAGAGAGAAATGCACAATCCAACACAAAAACAAACAACCAAAAACACATGCAGCAAACATCTTTTTTTCCAGTAAGCACAGCTGCTTCTAAAGAAATATGAAGCCTTTATCATCTGATTTCCTGTATGAGAACCACAAAGTAAGAACTACCCCTGCAGATATTTCTTTAGAAGAATTATAAGTGATTCCTATTGTGTTCTGCTTCTCAGTGTAGCCAGGTGAAGAGAACCACATGTATGGGCATTCATAATTAGAGGAGGTTAAATAGTATTTTTTTTTTGCATGCAGGTGTGAGGGTTTAAGGTTGGCTCTCTGTTAGGTTGGAACCCTTTACAATAAACCCTGCGGTCTCAAGGTTGGAACTCACCACTCACCTCTGTTGCAGCTGACCTACTTAAGTTTTGCCCTCTGTCTTGGTTTGTGGTTGTAAGTGTGAGACTATTGTATGAAAATGATAAGACTTAACCATGGAATGTCCCACACATTCACGGCTCCCACTGCTCAATGTGGAAACGTTTTTAGATTATATTAGATTCAACTTTATTGTCATTACACATGTATAAATACAGGGTGATAAAATGTGGTTTAGCATCTAATCAGAAGTGCAAGGAGCAGTAAGTGTGATATATACAGTATATACAATATAGAACAATATACAGTATATTACAGTGTAGTTTGTAGTGAATAATGTACAAATAAATACTGCAATATGAACAGGTGGGAATAATTTGGTATTAACATATGTGAAGAATATAACAGAGGTATTATAAACAAGTGTACATTACAGCTATTAGAATATATATGATGTGCTATACACAAGTATACAGGCGTGCCTATAATAAATATGATATGTATGAACAAGTGAATGATATATATATAAACAGGTATACAATAGTATAAAAAGTATAAATAAGGAGTGTTATAATAAAATGTATTATGTGGCTTTTCATTAAATTAAGTGACAGTCACAATAAAGAAAGGTCGATGCACAAGTCTTAACCTGGTATAGTTTAGCCAAGCCGTGTGCACATTATCATCTACTAGAGCTCCACGCTGCTCTCTCGTATGCATACATATCTTGGCTCAACTGCTTTGATGACAGATATTGCAAAAAAGTGGTAAAAAGACATTTTTTGTCACATTTTGTAAAGGCTTAACCATAGCAAAGCCAAGAGAATAAGAGAATTACACATATTCTAAAAGAATGCATGTCATACATATTGTGGAAGGAAATTAGATGACCAAGATAAATATAAGTCACAATTTTTCAACAGATTTGATTCTTTGAACAAACCTTATTTCTGAAATTGAAGTGGTGGGTAAACTTAATTTACTTGCGTTACCTTTTTGAGAGAGGAAGTGGTCATACAGGCGTCACTGACACATTGCATCTCATATATAACACAACCCATTCATGCAACCCATTCATGCATTTACATCAGTCAAGTGGAAACACAAAGTGGTAAGGATTATGATTTTTCTTCACAATATTTATAATATATTAGCCTCATATTATCACAGTTAAAAAACTATCTGAAATTGTTTTACGAGGTTTCATTCTGTGTCCAGGTGTAATGCTGTGTTTCAGTTTTCTTTTGTGGAGCCTGACAGTTCTGTCAGGACTTTCACAGGTATATTTAACTTTAACTACTTGTTTACATGTTATTTGCAATGCACTATTTGTGATTTGTTGAGTAGGAATTAATACAACTCTTTTATGTCTCTTTATGTATCCTTAAGCCTCAACCAAGAGTCACAGGTATGTGGAGTAACAAATAGACATGACTATAAATATAGAAATATCTATCAAGTACTCATCTATTCATTCCACGTTGCTTTTATATGCTTTGTTGACTATGTTCATCAATGGTGTTCTTTGCTTGTTGTACAGAAATAGATGGAGACCTGGACATCACCAAAATAAATAAAGGTTAGGACATGGTGCATTAGGCAATTTTTAGAATCAGATATTAGTGCCATTATCTTTTGTGAATTCACTTACATACACAAAAACCTTTAAAAATTTCAGGCTTACAACTCTTTGAAGGAGATATCAAGGAAGTAAGTTTACCAGTTAAGTTTTGGGTGTTTTGTGATTTTGTGACATTTGTGTGATTTAAGTAATGCTCAAATCATCTCTCTCTCTCTCTCTCTCTCTCATCCTGTTTGTCCATCTGCTGTGCTTTCCTAGACAAAGGTAAGGAGTCTTGATATTGAGAAACTTTGAGATGCATCTACAATCAGACCTTTTATAATATTTTCTACAGCATCCTATGTGGAGAGAAAAAAAACTCTTTTTTCTTTGTGGCTCTCAGATCAGGAAGAGGAGATCCATCTCCAAAGATCGCACCCTTTGGCCCCTACCTGTCCCCTATCACTTACACTGGACCCTTGGTGAGGAGATATGCTTTTTTACTCTTTACATGTCTTTATTACAGGGTGTAAAGCAAGAAATTACATGCCTGAAATAGTTAGTTAGTTCAAAGTTATTATGACTAGGAAATGTTAAATGTAGCCTACTGTCTCACGCCTGATTTCGGGACCATGCCTGAGATCTTTAGCCCCGTTATTATAATGTGACTGAATGAGAGGCCTAACCTTGCTTTTGTCACCACAAACATGTTTACTAAACATGTTTTAAAACATGGTAACATCACCATTAATATTGTAGACCACCTTGGCAGCACAATCCGTTCTGTTGTCTGCATCATGTTTTACTGGTAGTCTACAGAGAACAATTAAGGTTTTGTGTCCACCAAAGTTTCTTTTTAACGGAGAGCACTAAAAACCTTATTTCATGAGCGCTTCCTTTGTGCTCTCCCAGATACATGGGAACTAGATGCATCTGAGTTGCACTTTCATTCGTATGTATTAAGAAGTGGCAATAGAATAAGTGAGCATTTAAGAAATGGCCACGAAGTCGAACAGTAATCCGCTTTCTGCAACCACACAGCTGAACTCGTGCCTCCTCCGCAGCAGATAACATACGTAGATATCATGGGGTGTGTGTGGGGGGTGGGGAGGGGGAGGGGGAGGGGGAGGGGAAGGGGGAGGGGGAGGGTTTTTTTTGAGGGAATCAGGACAATGATGCATAACCACAAAGGCTAGGGTTAGCTTGCTGCAGGTGTGAAACCAATAGCAAAAACCTATAAAACGTTTGGTCCCACGGGTTTCTAGGTCATGTGCCCTGTGCACCTTTTGGTGACATGTACAAAACCTTTGAGCAAGTTTGACCTCATTTCTGACCATGATGCAGAAGCATAGATTAGTTAAAAGCATGAGGACTCACTTGAAAGAATTTGAAAACCTGCAAAGGGAGTTTAAAATCAACTCTGTAGAAAACAGGTAGCCAATGCAGAAAAGCTATGTTCTTGTTTCTGTGAATAGCTTTGTGGCTGAGGTTTGGATTTACTGTCATTGTGAACTGGTTTGCCTTTCCAGACAGCAATGCCAAAGGAGTCATCTTGAAAGCCTTTGAGCAGTTGAGGCTGAAGACATGCATTGACTTCAGGCCCCGGCATTGGTCATTTGAACAACATATTGCACTGAAGTGGAGTATAGGGTATACCTCAGTCTCATGTGTCACATATGTCACAAATAGTCATATACATCCTCCATACATACAACATAACACACCACCAGTCATATCACAACTCATGGATACATGTTTTCCTGTCCCTCTTTCGCAGATGCTGGTCTGCAGTGGGCAGGCAGTTGGTATTCTCACAGGATCTGTCCATTGGCCCTCACTGTGACACCGTCGCCACAGTGGAACATGAGCTCCTCCACGCACTAGGCTTCTGGCACGAGCAGTCCAGACCTGACAGGGATGATTACGTGACGATCAACTGGCAAAACATTGAACCAGGTTGGTGTTATACATTTGCCCAGGTGCATATATTTTTCACGTCTGAAAAGTATGACACACAAGAAATTCTCCCTCTGTATGAAGGCCTCTTTTTTATGCCCGCATTAACGGGGCATTGCGTCATTACGTCATTTCATTATTGTGTTCGGCCACTCCGGCGCCACTGGACTGCAAGAAATGTTTGTTTGTGACCTTGACAAACTGTAAAGCACTTTGAGCTGCATCTTGTTTATATGAATTGTGCTGTAAATTGTGTTGTAAAGATTATTATCATTATTATTATTATTATTATTATTATTATTATTATTATTATTATTATTATTATCATTATTCTTCTTCTTCTTCTTCTTCTTCTTCTTCTTCTTCTTCTTATTATTATTATTATTCTTATTATTATTATTATTATTAATAATAATAATAATAATAATAATAATAATAAGAATAATAAGAATAATAAGAATAATAAGAATAATAAGAATATTATTGTTGTTGTTATTGTTATACCCTTGTCCCATTGTATAAGAGTGACATTGTATAGTCTCCAATTTCTTCACAAGTTGGTCACCTCCTGTAAATCTAAATTATTCTTCTTCGCACTTCATAAGCTGTTTCTTTACAGTTTTGTTGTTGGTTACAGTAATTAAATGTTAGCCTGGTAAACCAGCCCCTCGTACTTCATTTCATTTTGTAGAGAGGGTCTGGACTGGAATCTCTTGAGGGTCATTTAGTCGGCCCCAGCAAGACCCATCCAGCCAGTGTTTGTTAGCCGTGACCTTGACCTTGTGTGCTACATTTGAATTGTAGTGCGTAGGTAGGCTAATTGCATGCGTGACGACCAGGCATTAGCGATTGGGTAAAGGCAGAGGCACTTGTTTTAAACTTCAGCAGAGTCCACACCTCCAAGAAATCTGATGGTGTCTGGTCCAGACCCTCTCTACAAAATGAAATGAAGTACGAGGGGCTGGTTAAACAGGATAATTAAATGTATTTTAATTAATAATTAAATTAAATAATTAATTAATAATTAAATGTTATTTTGCTGTTTCAGAGTAATTGTTATTCATCTGCCTGCAACATCATGACATAAACTCGTTTTTCCTCCATCTTCAGTCCAGCGATCATTGTAATGTAACAGTTACATTACAACACTGTAATGTAATATTTGCTGCCTTAGACTATCTGGGGAAAAATAGTAATTTGAAAACACAGCCTGGCACTCAAACACTGTGCTTTTGTAATGCTCCAAAACACATAACTGCCTTCATGAATGAAAGGCTTAAGTCAAAGACAGTGTTTGCATATGGTGATATGTAGTTTTAGCCCATGCTAATGTATAAAAACCAATGCTAATCCAAGGTAATACATTTTCAATAAATCAATACTGGTTACCATTTCATAGCAGATTTTTGTGCAGGGTGATCTATTACATTTGTCACAATGCCATAATGATCATAATTTTGAACTGAATATTTTCAGGGGAGGAAAAGAATTTCAAAATTGGCACCAACGATACCAACAGCACTATGGGCACGCCATATGACTACCTGTCTATCATGCACTACCCCCAAGATGCCTTCACCAATGGCAACGGATCTACAATCATCACAAAACTACCTGAGTTCCAAGATGTGATTGGTCAACGCTTGGATATGAGCCATTATGATGTAGAAGAGCTTAACCGGTTGTATGGATGCAGTAAGTAATGCATGAATGTGTGTGTGTGTGTGTGTGTGTGTGTGTGTGTGTGTGTGTGTGTGTGTGTGTGTGTGTGTGTGTGTGTGTGTGCATGCAGGTAAGTATGTACCTGATATACAGTATGTATTTTTGCATGTATGTATGTATGTATTTTTGCATGTATGTATGTATGTATGTATGTATGTATGTATGTATGCATATATGTATGTATGTATGTATGTATGTATGTATGTATGTATGTATGTATGTATGTATGTATGCATGTATGTATGTATGTATGTATGCGTGTATGTATGTATGTATGTATGTATGTATGTATGTATGTATGTATGTATGTATGTATGTATGTATATATACTGTATGTAGCCTAGGCATTCCTGTTTGACATGACAAACATTTTTTTCTCATTTTCAGATGATTCAGTCTCCTTTCTGGAGCACTGCAACTTTGATGAGGGGATGACGTGTGAGATTAATTCATCTGGATGGAAGAGAGCGAGCCGAGCTGATGGAGGTCCCCACTCTGACCACACCCACCTGGGCACTGACAAGCAGGGTGAGACAGTCATTTTGCATGTAGTATGTTTACCAGTTTCTGCAGTATGTTTGTCCAGAGAAAGAGAGAGAAATAGAGACAGACAGGCATACAGACAGACAGACAGACAGACAGACAGACAGACAGACAGACAGACAGACAGACAGACAGACAGACATCCTATTCATCAGTGATCGTATCACTCATACTCTGGTTTCTTATAGGCACTGGGACCTTCATGCATTTCAGCACCAAGTCAGGTAAACCTGGGGACTCAGCCATATTCAGCACAAGAAAGATGACTCCCAGGAGAAGCTGCAAGGTCCAGTGTCTTGAGTTCTTCTACTACCACACTGGGAGTTGGTCTGACAAGCTCAACATCTGGATAAGAGAGTTTGATAGCGTGAACGACGCTGAAGGAACTCGTAGATTCATGGGTCAGATTAAAGGTATTTTTGCATTCAGCCTAGCTGATAAGTGTCATTTAAACTTTTAAAATAGCATTTTAATAAACAAAACCAAAGACAAAAACTTTTAACCGTACTCTGTAGTCAAAACATTAGGAGCTTTTTTTTTTTACACAATACACGGGTACTAGCTGATAATTAATCAAATGCTCAATTGTATCTAAAGTAAGACATCAGACATACTAATGTGTGTTGTGTTAATCTCCAGGTTCCTCTGATAATATGTGGAAAGTTCATCATGTTCCTTTGGATGCTTCTAAGACCTTCCAGGTGGAGTTTGAGGGTCGCAAAAGGTCATGGTATTCCAGCGGAGGCTTCTCGGTAGATGACATCAACCTCTCAGAGACTGAATGCCCCGATCATACATGGCACATCAGGGACTTTGAGAGGAAATTAAAGACAAGTTCTAATAACACATATATCTTCAGCCCAAAATACTACTCTGACGAGGGATACAGGTACCAGCTAATAATAAGGCTGAACGTGGATTATTTTGGAGTCTTTGTCCGCCTTGTCTCAGGGGGAAATGATGACACCTTGAAATGGCCTTGTCAATGGAGACAGATAACCTTTACCCTGCTGGATCAGACCTCACACATTCAGAAGCGCATGTCTCAACAAAGAAGCATAACAACCAGTGCTGAAATGATCCTTTGGAGTGAGGACTTGAAGTGGTGTCATTTAAACCCAGGCTCTTTCTCAGCTAGACAATAAGTTGTTACCCTTGCACCATTACAAAAAACTTAGTTAAGACTAAGAGTTTATCTTAAAAGACTAATAACCCCCCCCCACCCCCCCCCCCCCCCAAGTACATAAAGACTTATTAAAAAGACTATTTAAAAAGACTACTACAAGACTCTCCTACAGTGTTCTGGTCACCTCCATATTGTTGGAAAGTCCGTACTAAGTCTAAGTTTAAGTCTAAATTATTAAATGCAACACAAATAGGAGGAGTCCAGTGAAGGTCATGATATCAATTTGCATTTGGCCATTTGGCTATGTGCTACAAAGACAGTCAAACTCAATATTCCTTTGATCAATGTAAACCACCTCTTAAGAGGGTATTTGACTTGTTGTTAAAGTAGAAAAGAACCTGGGTTAAAATGACTTTTGGATTTCAATTTAAAATAGAGCTATTTCCTGAACAACACTGTACTAAATAGTATTTCTATCCTCTTTCCAATAATTGCAGTGTTCTTCAATAAGCCCCGCATTTGGGGAAGTCGTGAGGACTACTTTGGGATGTCCTATGTCAATGATGCACGAGGGTATGGTTTCTTCATGTCTGCTGCAGAACTCAGATCCCGGGGATTCCTCAAAGGAGGTGACATCTTTCTCCTTATCTCTATGCAGGGTGAGTGACCTGTGCTTCACACATGCGTATATAATATTGGACCATAATTGTATCAATCATGTGTAAATCCACCAAATGATATTTATGATCAGCATAAACAGAAGAAATGAATGAATGAATGAATGAATGAATGAATGAATGAATGAATGAATGAATGAATGAATGAATGAATGAATGAATGAATAAAAGAACAGCCACACTTCCTCTTTCCAGACATCACCAGGTTACAAAGCGCGGATACTCTCCAATGCCCTAGCATAGCAGTGCAGACCTGGCATGAAGATGGAATCGAAACATCTACCACCAGAACAACCACCACCACTCAAAAGTACAGTATCATTAAAATATATTCCTTCACAAAGATATATGGCAGACGATCAGTGGCCTTCATCTCCTGCTGGTCTCAAATCCTAACAATACTCTTGCCCCATTGTGTATCTGCGCTGACCTCAGACTTATTCCGACCTTTTCCATTTTATTTTGTTAGACCTCGCAACTTCCCTGAGCCCGACTGGCCAAAGTACACCCCA
Organism: Coilia nasus; assembly: GCA_027475355.1. NCBI lineage: Eukaryota > Metazoa > Chordata > Actinopteri > Clupeiformes > Engraulidae > Coilia > Coilia nasus. The sequence goes on along the minus strand of CM050218.1, from coordinate 10,266,301 downwards.
CCTTACAGGTAAACAAATCATTGCCTTTTTGAATCAAACACAACACTTTTAAGTGTGTGACACTGATGGGCAATTGCATTAGTGTATATACATACAGTACCACTACCTAGCTCCTGTCAATGAATCATCCTCAAAATTCAGATTGTACGCCATCATGTGATATTATTGTTTTATGTTTATGATACCATATTGTAGATCAACTGTAACATCATGAACATAATCAGTTCTTTAAAATTATGACAATTTAATGACATAATATACTGGATATATATACATGTATTAGTAACATTATCTTTTGGCCATATCCTAATCTACCTGTTAGTTCACAATCACAAACTCAGACTTCAAGTAGAACATTTGGAAGAAGACAGGAAACACGAGTACTGTGACTGGCTTGAACGAATAGTTGTGTGTGCACTCGCATGTGCCTGTCTGTAAATGAGGTTTAAGCAGTGAATTCACTAGACACCAAACGGGCTGTATTACTGTATGTTGAGCTCGATGTGGGCTTTGGATCCACGTCATGTTCATGTCAACATTCTGTTGTCTTCTTCTTCTTCTTCGCAGACCCGGGACAAGTGGCCTCAAGACGTTTTGTCTCATTATATCAGTGGTTGTGGCCCTTATTGGTTGTATGTGTAAGTGCTGCTGCAGCTCTGACAACGACAGAAGAGAGAAGGAAGAAACAAACTTGGTGAAAATGCAGGGGCTCTAAACACACACACACACACACACACATTGTGATACTTTTATTTGTCTCTTGACATAGGGAAATGATTACAGATCCAAACACTGATGGAAGTATATCATGGGATTAGTTAAGCCAGATCAATCACTAATGTCCCATGCCATACACTGCAGCACATTGATGGTTTAGGGCAGACATGCATGGCATCTCCTTCTTTTTTGATTGAAATACTGCCCATAATGGTGGAGATTGGGCAGTACTTGGCAAGGTTTTTTTATTGTCCTTATTCAGTCCACAGAGTTACAGTCTGCGCAGGGCAAGTCTGCGCACATGTCCCAGGATACACACATGCACTCACGCACTCACGCACACACACACACACACACACACACACACACACACACAAAAGCACAAACTCTGTCACAGCTTGAAACTTGTGAGGCTTTCTCTCATTTGTGTAATGTTTCAGTTCCAATAAAGCCTTTTTTTCAAAGACATCATTTGCAGTTTGTTAGTTTTACCTCCAAACTTTATCTTCATCATGCATGCATGTGGGCTTGTGCTTTTCTTGAAGGTCTGTATACATATGGCTTAGGTCGGTTCAGTGTCAACATTACATGTGCTGGCCTTGATCTTAAGAGAAAAGAGATCTTTAGGAGATATTTCAGAGATTGGTGATAAATGCACAGTGGAAACAAATGGTGTTCATTTGCTTGGCAAATGCAGGCAAAGGTAAAGGGACTGATTAGTATGTACTGCTGCCCAATGAGTTCAAAGTTGCTTGTGATGGCCTGGAAGTAACAGGTGTTACTTGAATATGACAAAACCAGATTATTTCTCAGTGGCCTAGATACCCTTTTGACTCTTCATATGCCTTTAGTGTTAAAGATTTTCTGTTTTATTATGTAAACTCTGCTGACAGGTCCTTGGAATATGTAGTAAACTTTTTTATTCTGCCATCTATGTTTTATTATTTTCTCCACAAACAAAAAGGGCAAAATGTACAGCCTTTCTTCTGTGCCTGTAACCTAGAAATTGATTCTCTCTTCAAATCTCTTTATTTAGATACAAATAATAAAACAAAGATTTTTATATGTCCTCTATAAAGCATTGAAAGATAACTAATTCTTGCCTTTGTCGAGTTTATTGTTTGATTTATATTACTGTTTCTCTGTACATAATTTTCGTCCTCATCTTTTGTTATATTTTTGAACAAAAGTTGAAAAAGAGGGAAACAACCTCCATGTAAATGTTGCCACTCCCTTTTAAGATGGGGAAAATTGCAGAAAAGTAACAAACAACTTGACTATAATATAATATAATGTAATGTAATGTAATGTAATATAATATAATATAATGTAATAAAATATAATATAATATAATATAATATAATATAATACAATATAATGTACATTTTGAATTCACCTTTACTGGTACTGCCAAGTTAGTCAGGTGCTGTGTTAATTTTGGCCTCCTCTGCATATGCAATCTGCCATGACAATAATAACAACAATGACATGGTTGCAAGAGTTACAAAAAGGAGGAATGAAGTGTGAACCAAGAAAAAACTTTATTTTACAGTTCCCATGTCTATCTACATGTAAAAACACTATGCATATCTAACTCTATAGTTCTATGGCACAGTGTAAGTACATAATGTTGTTACACGCTTTGTTACACTGCACCTAACTGCTGTAACAGGGACAGTAAAATAAAGTGCAACCACGGTGAAAACAACTCTTAATACAGGAAAGGTTCACTGTGTACTGTGAATGGATGGATTGTTTTGCAAAGCAATTTTAAGCGTACCTCTCTTGTCCTGTTGTCCTAGGCTATTCAGTTTCACCCAGCCACAAATGGGTGAACCTTAACACTCAACCTCATTGTCTTAGCATAACAGGATGCATTTTCAAAAGTGCCCCTCCTCTAAAACCCACAGACCCATTTTCTGGGTTTTACTGGAAGGTCTAGAAACCACCGGTGTTCTACTGAATACCACACTGTGCTAAATGACGTGGATAGTCTATCCTGTCTCATTTCCCACTCAGATGTGAAACAAAAATCAGATTCTTTCTCTGTGATTCTTTTTTGTTAACTATGCAAATATCATTTGACTTACGTGTGAAATAGATCTAAAAGGTAGCCTATGTTCAGTGGAACCAACAGTAGATGTGGTTTCATGCACTGTGAAACTGTTTTATCAAGCTACGTATGGTGTGTGCAATCTGATGCCTTTCGACCTAGCTGAGGATACATTTTCAGCTCATGTTGAACCACATCCAAACTCTTCTACGTGTCTAGAACAGTTACCAGAAAGGACGTGGTCTTGATAACTTCCTGTATGTTTTGACAAAGCTTAACTTTTCCACTTCACAATAGCTGTATCACTGTAGTAAACACAGGAAATGAACGACACGAAGGACAGAAGCACACAAGACACTACAAAGTAAAGGTCCAAAACTTGAACAAAACAAAACAAGTGCAATCAGAGATGGCAACCTGGTCCCCCATGTGGACGGACCAGGTCACTGCAATACAGACGGACGGACAGACAGACAGACAGACAGACAGACAGACAGACACACAGGCAGACACACGGACAGGGTCATTGCAATACCTGGTCAATCCCCTCTGTAGGACCAGATAATAACACACACACACACACACACACCCGCACACACACACACACACACACACACACACACACACACACACACACACACACACACACACACACACATTGTAATACTTTTATTTGGATCTTGACATAGGGAAATGATAACTGATCCAAACAATGATGGAAGTACATCGTAGGACCAGATAATATCATAATCCACGTTGTCATCCACCACCACAACGCCTGAATCTTGTAATGCAAACCTCTCAGCCACCACAAGGTTCAGTACTGAAATCTGAACAGTAAACTGTTATTATAATCCAGAGTTCAACCTTGTGTCTCACCTTTGCAGACACAAGTCAGTTTTGTTAGCATTTGTTTTATTCTTCTTCCCAGGGCTGGAGGTGTCAACATTACAGAGAGAACACCAGCGCCTCCCACTGCCAGGTACAGTAATGAATTTAGACAGATGCCAGTACATGAAAATGTATACACAATAAATAAAAACAGAAATAAGAACCATCAGGCATGTCTTTAATACAGGTAAATTAAAATAAATATTTGTGTACATTAAAAATTGGTGTGATATTTCACTATTTAGGAAAGTAAAGCATTAAACACACAGACACCCACAGATGACTACACAGGCTTATACTAACACACACACACACACACACACACACACACACACACACACACACACACACACACACACAGTGTACAGTTTGTACATTAGTATGAAAATGAAGTAAACTTACTGTATATGGCTTCTCTCCGTGTCTTTTTAAAAAATGTATAGTGCCTGTTAGAGGTTAGAGTAAAACCTTGGATACATTTCTGTATACATCATCTGATGATTTGGGGCTTGGAATTACAGTTACCTCTATTCATTCTTACATTTCTCCCTCCGGCGTAACAACATCTTTTCCGTCACATGCTACAAGATGGACATCTCGCCTGGGGTTCTCATCGTAACTGTGTGGTTGGCTGTCATATGTGGGATGCTGATGGGATTCTGTTGCTGTACGAAGAAGCACAGTGTCCCACCTGCTGAGAATGTGGTGCACATACAGGAGATGTAAATACAGACCCTGCATTTTGTGCTGATAGTTGTTGTCTCATGACTGACATATGCACATTCCCAGAGCACATTATATAACTGGAATTATTCTTTGTACTGAAATGCATTTTCTCTCTGTTTGCGATGTATGAACTTCAGAGTTGTGTTTAAAAGAGTAGTAGTGAAAAACACTTATCAGGAGTACATTCTATAGCATTTATGAGGGTTAAATGGAAGAATGATGAGATTTTTGCCTCTTTGAAAAAAGAAATAATTACATTTTTAAAAAGTAGTAAGTGAAAAAGAATGTGATCCTATGATTGTTTTTGGAATATACATAGATAGAGTTAACCTCACTATGTCAAACAAAGAAGGAACAGGCCCAGTACTATATTGAAACTGTATTGCTAATGTGTTACAACTTGGCTCAGATGTTTGCTTTACTGATGTCCTTTTCACATTTTAGGATGCGTGTTTGAGCTTACTGTAAATTTCAGGATGACCATTGAAACATTTTTTTTCACATTATGTTCATCCATTTGCTTCCTTTTTTATGGAAAAAGACAGACAAAACGAAAAAGTGCAACAAAAGTGAGGGCAAACTCGCTACTCTGCATGACACTACGTTCTTTTCCGCTTCCTCCTATCTAGGCATAGAGCTGTTACTCTTCAGACACTCTGTGAGGGGAATCTACGTTTGGTTGCCTCTGATTGTAGCACTGATGTTTTTATGATACTAAATAGTATAACTGAGCCTTTTGAACAGGCCTTATGAACAAGCTGTTCTGCCTCCTTAGCAGACACATTTGAGGTACACACTGTGCATGCCGGCCAACTGCAACTTAAAACAGACAAATCAGCCACTGTTGTCAACTCCTCAGGTGACCATAAAAAGGCTGCTTATATGGGCCTGTAGCTCATCAGTGTGGACAAGCTCTTCTTCTGGACCTCACTAGAGACAGACCGACCAAGGTAAGTCCAAAAAAAAAAAAAAGATGATCATTAGCCAAGTTATTGTGGGGTTTTAAAAATCAAACCTAACACAAACTTGGGTGTAATCTGCACAGTTTATGATTAACCAGCTGAGGGTTAGTGGGCTTCTGCAGAACCAACCCTGGACATGCTGTGAGAATGGCAGTGTTCTCTTACTGTTATGTTCCATCACAGATGGTGGGGCAGATTGTCATGCTCATTTTCCACACAGAGTTGCTTGCTGTGACATACACATGTTTGTAATCATTTTTGTCTGCTTTCAAAAAGCAATGCAGAGATGTACAGTGAATGCATGTGTGTAAAAAAGTTGTTTTATGCACTCAGAGAGAATGAACATCCTCACCGTCCTCTCCATAAGCCTATGCTTGTGGGGTGCACTATCTGTGGTGAGTTTGTGCAGTTCACTATGAAAAACATATAGCTTGATAAAAAGATTGACTAAATAAATAAATAAAATAAAATAAAATAAAACTCTGAAGTTTTTTGTGTGTCATGTAACTAATTTACTGTACATGTATGTTTTCACTAATCTGCCATTAGCCCTTGCCTGTATTTGGTGAGTATATATACATATGTGCATAGGACCTATTTAGGACGAATACTTTGAAACAAAATGCAAGGTATACAAAATTAATTTGCCATCATCATGGGCATTTTCGCTCATTTGTTTGTCGTTTGTGTGTGTAGAGATTGACAGTACTCTGGACATTACTGAAATCAACAAAGGTAAGGATAATAACATGATTAGTTGGTGCAAGTTGACCAGATATCATCAGCTTCCTTGCTCAGCTGTTCCTTCTCTCTGCAACAGGTTTGGAGCTGAATGAAGGGGATATTGTGGAAGTAGGTTTAGTTTTCATGTGTCTGACCACATATATAATGTACACAAACATGTACTTAACTATGAGCCACATTACATGCCTCCATGGCTTAACTATTACTGAATAATAGCACCCAACAAATGTCTCTTAGGGCGTACTTACACTAGGTACATTGCACTCGTGTAGTACTGGAGAATGGTTACTTCTTGTCCCTGGTCTGCATTGAGACTGTATAACATCTAACTGTACTCGGTTGCACAGTTGAGTTACTATGTTCTAGAATCTTTGAATAAGCATGTTTTATTACCATAACAACAGAATTCTTTACACATTGTTTGATAGTTAAATGGAACTCAAAACTGTGCTCAGGCACGTTTGCGATCACACTACAAGTGTACCATGCCCGATCTCACCAGACTTTGGGGGTCAAGTGTACTCAGGTACGGTACAGGTACATCTATCATAGTGTGAGTACGCACCTAAACGTTATAATTGACTCATGAGTCACTTTGAGCCATTGAGTTGGTTTGGATGAAGGTGTCCTCCTCCGTACTCAGTACTATTTGTCATGTAGGCCTATTATACCACAGCTTGGTTAAATTTCTTACTGTGACGCATTCTTAAGAATATCAATTAACTTTTGATATTTACCAACACCCCCCCCCCCCCCCCCCCCACCCCCCCCCCCCCCCCCCACAAACACAGACGCGCACACACTCCCAAATGTCATGTGTTGACAGTGATGCATTATTTGCTTTGAAGGAAGACCAGAGGAGTTCCATTCTGGATGGTGACCAGTGGAGCTCGCCTGTGCTGTATAAGCTAGATGCTGGCCTTGGTGAGTAATAAATTATTATGGAAACTACCAGGATGATGTGTTTTATAGGTCATTATTAGAGGATATTTTGTAGCAAAGACAATAAGTATTAAGTACTAGCCTTCACCATGATAAAAGACTTATTAATTAATTAAATTAATAAATGACTTCTTAAAAAATTATTTAAAAAATAAATAAATAAATAAATAAATAAATAATAATAATAATAATAATAATAATAATAATAATAATAATTATTATTATTATTATTTAAAAATTATTTAAAAAATAAAAAAATTATTTAAAAAATAAATAAATAAATAAATAAATAAATAAATAATAATAATAATAATAATAATAATAATAATAATAATAATTATTATTATTATTATTATTATTATTATTATTATTATTATTATGATTATTATTATTATTATTATTATTATTTAAATAGATCAATCTGCTTAAAGAAAAATAAAAAACATTATGACAGTGTGGCACTACATGTAGTTGCATGTACAGTATATTGCATTTAATCTGTTTGTTCATGGCCTAGATATGAATGCAAAGGGAGTCATCCTGAGAGCTTTCGAACAATTCAGGCTGAAAACATGTGTTGACTTCAAACCCAGAGGAAGTGAATCTCACTACATCTCAGTTGAAAAACATAAAGGGTACGATACCTCCTGTGGCGATATGAACAAACTCCTTCCTCATTTGTGTTCCATCCTCAATAATATGCATCTGATCCTTGTTCGCATTTTTGTAGGTGCTGGTCTTCTGCCGGGAAAACAGCTATGAGGCAGACTCTGTCCATTGGCGCAAACTGTGACCATATTGCTATTGTGGAGCACGAGTTTCTGCATGCCCTTGGCTTCCTGCACGAACAATCTAGATACGACAGGGAACGCTACATCACCATCAACTGGAAAAATGTTGTTGAAGGTTGTACATGTTTTGAAGCTTTTCTGCATTGCTCACCCCCACCCAAAGTAGCACCAAGAAATGTTTTAACATCTCCCTTCATACACATCTAAATGTTTGTTTATTCTATAAACCGAATGTAAAATATTTGGGCAGTGTTACAATTCCTACTTGAGTCCTAACCTTTAAGGCAACACTAAATAGTTTTTTAAACCTTAAAGTAATGTTTCCAAAATTGTTTCAATGGTTCATCAACATGTAACAGGGTGACAGGCACTTCTGAATTTGCTTTGCCGTCCTCCATGGGCCAACAACATTATGCCCTGGTTTTCCCGTTGACAATAACAGGGTTGTTCCAAGTACAGCCGTGCTTTTTTGTAGTGATTATGGTAGCCCCCTGACCGAACAATTCAATTTCGACATTTTTGCACTACTGTGCCATCGCACTGTTGTCGACTGCAGTTGACAGAGTTGTTCAACCGGAAATACGGAACCAACTGGAAGAATGTTTTGACGCCCATGGTCTCTTCCAGAATAGGTCAATAACCGCACTAAGTAAGTTTGGAGGAGCAGGCCGTTTCTCTGTAGTTTGAATGAGAGACAATTCTGCTTCCAGCATGTAGGGTGACCAAAGACGAAAACTACTTAGTGTTGCTTTAAAGTATGCATATCATTGTGTTATTTTGTGTTATTTCCATATCAGCGTATTTTTTCTCAAAGGATTTTTTGTTTGATATGTTCTCCGTTTGTCACTGGTGGTGATGCTGCAAATGCACCCCATATTCTGTAAATACAGGCACTGTCAGACAGGCACATTCACGTTTCTCCAAAATCCCCCCCAGGCATGGCTTTTAATTTTTACAAGTATGGCAAGGAGCTCAGCAGCACCATGGGCACCCCGTATGATTACTGGTCGATAATGCACTATGGCCAGAATGCCTTCAGCAACAGGAAAGGGCCAACCATTCACACAAAAGACGCCAGATTTCAAGATGTGATTGGCCAGAAACTAGACATGAGCCCGTATGATGCAGAAGAGGTCAACAGACTATATAAGTGCAGTAAGTTACAACAGTGTCCACAAAAAGTCAATCCATGTTTTCGTCTGCATCTCTTAAGAGTTTATTGTCCTATTTTGTGAGTGTTGTTGTATTTTGTCGTTGAAGAATTAGTTAATGATGTAGACCTTACAATACAACTTACAATACCAGGCAATTAGAGGCAACTGGAGGCATCTTAAATTTTACATATTGTGAATCACAAACACACAAGTAGTTATAAACTCATCTGCATGCACATGTGTACTGAACCAATGGGAATACAAAAGTACACTTTTCTATATAGTTGTCATACTGTATACACTTTTGTGCATAGAGATTGTGAGGAAGATGTCACTATCAAGCTTCAAGACTGAATATGTTATTACAACTCCTTATACTAGTATAAAAATATGAATAGGTTGCAAATAGATAGATAGATTGCATTTGCTGAATAATTTGTTTGTAATGTTTTTACCATATGTTTTCATTCCCTAAGCATGTGTCTAGTTCTCTTACTGTTTTAGTTGACCTCCATATTTGTCACAGCTGACTCCATCTCATTCCTGGAGCACTGCAGCTTTGATGATAAGGGCATGTGCGACATGAATTCCTCTGGATGGGAGAGAGTGAACGGAGCTGATGGAGGCCCCCACTCTGACCACACCCACCTGGACACTGCCTCTCAGGGTGAGGTTACTTCTCAAGTGTGCTAAAGAGAAGATATGTTTGAAATTGAATGAACATCATGCATGCATGTGTACACGTGCACACACATACACAAGCACACACACACACATCAAACAGACTCACTAAACAGTTCGACATTCAGCATATATAAAATGATTCACAAAATTGCAGTTTGTTTCAGGCAGATTTTATGCTCTCTGATTTTCAATCTCATGGCCTCGAGGAAATAAATAAATAAACAAATAAATAAATAGAACATCTTCTTCTTCTGTTTTGTGTATTTTCTCCAGGTTCCTTCATGTACTTCAGCACCAGTCATCACTCAGGGGAAGAATCAGCACACATGATCTCCAGGAGGATGACTCCCAGGAGGAGCTGCAAGGTCCAGTGTCTTGAGTTCTTCTACTACCACACTGGGAATGAAACGGATCAGCTCAGCATCTGGATCAGAGAGTTTGATGGTGACAGTGATGCCACAGGGACGCGTAGGCTCATGGGCCAGATCTCAGGTATTATTTTTTTGTGTATTTCTGTAAGTGACAAAAAATTTTCAGATCACATTACATATGTAATTTAAGAACAATTATGAAATCATGTAGCCTCTTAGCGAGCTACGACTCGCTGTGACTGAAAAAAAAAAAAAAAACGTAACTACCACATTACAACATTACTATGACATTACAGAAAGTCTTTAGTAACACATTTCAACTTGGTCACTGCCATTCTGGTAACAACAAAGTTATAATAGGGGGTGCGCAGGGAATGGTTGAAATTTAGATGATTGTACGTCAATATTTTCAGAATTAAATATTACTTTTTTTTTCTTTCAGGATCCCCGGCTTATTACTGGCAGATCCACCATGTTCCCCTGAATGCCACTAAGACCTTCCAGGTGGAGTTTGAGGGCCGCAAGGGAGCAGGGTCTTCAGGCGGTGGCTTCTCCGTAGACGACATCAACCTCTCAGAGACCGAATGCCCTCATCACACGTGGCACATCCGGAACTTCAGCAAGGTTCTTAACAACAGTGCCCAAAGCCCCTTCCTCTTCAGTCCAAAATACTACTCTATCGATGGCTACAGGTTCCAGATAATGCTGCAGATGATGGAGGATCATTTTGGCGCCTACATCCATCTGGTTTCTGGCTCCAACGATGACAATCTGCAGTGGCCTTGTCCTTGGAGGCAGGTGACCATCCAGGCGCTAGACCAGAATGCCCACATCCAGCACCGCATGTCTGCTCAGATCAGCCTGACCACAGACCCAACACAGCCAGGACAAAGGGGTAATAACAGGGTGTTTATTATCGCACTCTAGTATATGTATGTTTGGTTTATTTAGTATATGGTAGCATTTTACAGTGTAGTCCCGTAAATAATAAATAATGCCGCAGTTCTTCACATAAAAACATATTACATGTTACTGACCTTACACCTGACCCTAGGAATGAGGTAATAACATATACTTATGGTATTAGCCCAACAGTACTGTTACGTGGCCAGTCATTCAGTACATGTTACAAGTTTTGGCTTTTTGTGCTGTTCCAATCAGGATCTTTTTGGGGCAACCCTCGTGAAGTGGGAGTCTCGGATGAGGGCCCTGGCGGAGACTATGTTACTGATGGCTGGGGCTTTGGATACTTAATGTCCAACAAGCAGCTGAGGTCCAGAGAGTTCCTGAAGGGAGGGGATCTGTTCCTCCTCATTACCATGCAGGGTCGGTGTTTTAAGTCCTCATTTATCACCTCTGCCTTATGTAATCATCGGCGTTTGTTTGTTTGTTTGTTAGCTTGTTTGTTTGTTAGTTAGCAACATAGCCCAAAAAGTTATGGACGGATTTTGATGAAATTTCCAGGGTATATCGAAAATGAGCTAACTTAAGTGATTACATTTTGATGATGATCTGAGCTGCCGTGGCAGAGGTCTGCGCTGTCTGAGTGCTTTTCTAGTTTATGTATGTATGTATGTATGTATGTATGTATGTATGTATGTATGTATTTATTTATTTATTCACATTGTAGTTTGCATTGGTTGAAAACTAATGTTGCTTTTAACGTAACTTCTCTTGCAGATATCTCACCGCTGACCCAGGGGAGTGCTCTTCCATGTCCCACCTCTGCTGCTGCATGATCTGCATCAAGGATCTGATTCATAGCCAGAGCTATTCCAACATCACATCAGTTTAGAGTGCATGTACTGTATGCACAAACATTTATCCCACCTGACGTCAGTGAACAGGGACAGCAGCCTACATATGAAAGAGCTTTTTGCAAGACTGAACATATAGGGCCTATTTTTGCATATTTGTGCTTGTTCAGAAAAAAAAATCTCTGCACACTTAGATCCATGCTTAAAAAAACATTCATCAGGGCATTGGATATTTGTGCATAAAATATCTAGCTTTGAAACAACAATAACAAAGTAAACACTGAATTCCCCTGTGTGACAGCTTTGCATATGTATATGTATGTTTCTGTTGCTGTATAAGGCCGAACATGAAAGTAATGATGTCACTATATTAAAGATATTAATGTAGTTCTTTTTAAATGTGTTATTCTTTTTAAATGTGTTATCTCGTTTCTTGGTTTGGGAAAAGGAGCGTGCACACGAGGGCAAGCTGTAGAATATTTGGTTGATTGGCACATCTTGACAACATTCTATACATTAGACATTAGAGCGGGTCCTAGACGGCCAGCCAAGAGGCCTTAGTCCCGAGTGTTATCCTCTAACCTGTTACATGCACTCAGCACAGGCAAAATTGATGGTCAAAACTGATCTTAGCAGCAATTCTCAAGTTATTATATCTATAGCAATGTTATTGTTGTTACCAATTTAACTAGCCTATGCCTAGAATTGTACTGTATTTAACTGTTAAATTTTGACAACGGTTAAGCTCTTATCAGCCTTAGTCTACAAAAGGGCTGGTCACAAATTTTATTTTTCAAAATTCAGGGTATTATTTGCATTATTCAGGGTATTATTTATAGATAAAAAGATAACTCATTTGCTGTCACTTGTCATGTCAGTTATCATTGAAGCCCTTATCATACCCACAGAATGTTATGTGGTTGGTGATTTCATTTGTCAACTCTACTGTCAATCATTTTTACATGAATGCACAAGTATGTGCCCTATTCATTTTCAATAGTAAGGCTGTGCTTACCAAAAGGTGGGGGCAGTGTCCTTATATGCACACGCGTGTCCTCACATGACATGTGTGATGGGTTAAATGCAGAAGTTATATTTCGTTGTGCATTGTGTGCTGTGTGAACATAATGCCAAAAAAGAGCAAACAGAGATGACAACCTGCCCCCCCATATGGGCGGACAGACACAGACACAGACACACACTCAGACACAGACAGACACACAGACAGACAGGGTCATTGCAATACCTGGTCAATCCCTCCGGGGACCAGGTAATGACACTTTCACTTTCATAAATTGGCACAACGGATGGAAACGGGGGATGACTGTTTTAAGAGGGGGGGGATTTTGACCATTTTTATATCAGCTGGGAAGTCATCCCTCTTCGTACCCCCTCAACTGGAGCACTGGGTATCACACTTTTAAAGGTGGCCCTGATTGTCAGTGCCACACAATGTCATCTTGATAAGGAGCCAGTGTAGGCGCAAGTCATCAGTGAGGGTTTGCAGGAATGTTATGGCCTTTTCTTCACAATCAATCATGCAGACTTTTTAAACAATAACCCTCTCCACTCTAGCATCTCACATTGTTGACTCCCTAGTGTGGGCCTAAGATCAAAGGGAACTCTGAGTAGAGTGGAGGTTGAAGGTGACAGTAAGGCAACCGTCACGGCTGAACTGTATAGGCTACTGTTTGGTGATTGATACACAACTTTGTGCCATTTCTTGTGCGCTGCCCACAGGGTTAATACTTATAAAGGGTTAATACCTATACAGGGTTAATAGTTATAAAGGGTTAATACCTATAAAGTGCTAATAGTTGTAAAAGATTAATAGTTTAAAAAGGGTTAATAACTATAAAGGGTTAATACCTATAAAGGGTTAATACTTATAAAGGGTTAATAACTATACAGGGCAAATAGTTATAAAGGGTTAATACCTATAAATGGTTAATAACTATAAATGGTTAATACCTATAAAGGGGTAATACCTATAAAGGGTTAATACCTATAAAGGGTTAATACTTATAAATGGTTAATACCTATAAAGGGTTAATACCTATAAAGCCGGTGTGGTGGTGAGGCCTCAGCTGTGGAGCTACAGCTGAGAGTGGACCCTATAGAATGGTGGTGTGTGTATCCAATAGGATAGAAGGGTGTAGTATGTGCACTTAGACCTGTACTAGTCTGTCATGTAAGACGTGCGCCATGCAAATGAAATGATTATGAACAGTTCACTCGTCAGAAGATGTTCCATTGTTTGTTTGCCCCTGCTGCAGTCACTGGCAGACAATGCAAATGCATAATCCTACTAAAAACAGATTCATGACCAATTGTCACTTTATTAATAATAATAATAATAATAATAATAATAATAATAATAATAATACACTTTACTTGTATAGCATAATTCATACATGCAAGATGCAGCTCAAAGTGCTTTACAGTTTAGCAGGGTTGTCACAGGACAACATTTCTTGCAGTCCAGTGTCGCCGGAGCAGATGAATGCAGTTGTAAACTGACTCTTGCGTGCACACAGGTGGACAGTCCTTGTAGGTCATAGTCAGCAATTTTTGTAGTCCAGCAGCGCTAGAACTATGCAATGCCCTGTTAATGCGGGCTCTTATGTGAACATAGGTCAGCAGTCCTTGCAAACCAGAGGCACTAGACGAGCAAAGTTTATTTAGGCACAGTCGGTTGTTAGTGTCCCCAGGGAGCAACAAGGGCGAGGAAAAACTCCCTGTTTGTTTGATTTGTGTAAATTTAGGAAGAAACCTCAGGAATCAGTGAGTAAAACTCCCTGTTTTTCTATTAAGAAACCTCAGGCAGAACCACGTCTCCCGGGGGAGCCCATCTGCTTGGGCTGGTAACGGGAAGTCTCTGACTGTTTGAAGGGCCTTTGATCTTTGCGCTCACTCATGACCAACACTGACTCAAGACCAGGTACAGATCTCTTAAAAACTTATTTTGAGACCAGTGTGCTGTAAAATCTTGCGAAACCATGTTACTGCTGAAACTAATGTGACAGGTGTGACATTATCTTTCAGCAAAAGGGACCTCTAAATGTACTTTAAAAATGCATTGTGTTGGGCAAGAATGTCCTTATGGCAAAATATGATTGATCTTGTGACTTGGTAATGTATGTTGCACAGCTAGGCCTGTCACGTGTCAAAGTGGGACAGACCCCCCCCCCCACTGATAGTACCCACTGATACGGCTTGTTGTATACGGCCCAGAGTTCAATGCTACAACCCTTACTATATATGCATAGCTTTAACATTAAACACTCAAATCTGGTTAGCAAGATGAAAGCTTAATGATCATTCAAAGGACAAGAAAAAGATATAGGAGGAAAAGAAGAACAAAATACTTTTGTATACAGTATAAGTGAACTTACTTCACTGTGAACTTCACTGTGACACAACCTGCTACACAGGTAACTCAGGACTAGATGGGTTGCCTAAGGGGCTGGGAAGTGGGGGAGTTATGCACCAGAATTGAGCATAAATATTCCTGGCCAAAAGTACAAAAATGGGACAGAACCAAAACATATGGACAAGGTAAGCTGACGAGGTGTCTCACCTTACAGCTATCACTTTTGTTACGGTATATCCTAGACAGTTGTATACATACTCAGTGTAAAATATTTGATATTTGTCAAAAATAATCAGTGTAAAATGTGTTCCACATAGAGTAAGGATATTTTCTTTTCTTTACAATCTGTTGATTGTTAAATGGAACTTGTAACTTTTCTCAGGCATGTTTGTAGTCATACTACATGTGTGGTGTGTCTGTGTCAATCTCTTCCAATTGCACTGGCAAACTGTGCCCTGGTACAAAACGGAGCAATTGCACTGGTTTACATGAACCAAAGTGTTTGACTTGAATGTGCTATGGTACTGCATATGGTGGCATTGACACATGACACAGAGTTAGTTGTGCAACAGACAGGAACAGGGACAATTATCAGACGGACAACTATTTCTTGCCACAGGGCATTCTTGCCTAATGCAACACATTTTCGAAGAACATTTAACCTTTACTCAAACTTCATAAAGGCACCTTTGCTAAAAGATAATGTCACTCCTGTCACACAACAGTGGGGGCCTATTGTATGCAGCTGGCACACCCTTGGGTTTTCTTGTCATTGTTATACAACATGCCATTCATGTTTTACATTCCCATTTGTACTTTGGTTATGTGACATGAAGCAAAGTGACATGAAGCAAATAAAGCCAGCACACCTATGTACCTGAATTGTTTAAAGTTTTTTCAGCCACATCTCACGCAAGATTGAAGACAGGTCTAGCTAGATAAATAAGCACAAACAGCCCAAGGGCTCACTGTCAGTTCTACCAGCAAAGCTGAGGCTCCAGCACGGACAGCAAGGATCTCCACTATGTATGTATGGATCTTTTTAAATAAATGTGAAGTTGTACTGCATATCCCCATTACACTGACATAGTTTAAGAATTGAAAGAGGTCATTCCCAGTGTATGAGGTGGATTTCATTTGGACAAAAACAGTCTTTTACACTCACATTCAAGATACGTAAGGAGAATGCTGGTGCCATTTCTGATAGTGCTGAACGCACTGGGGACATCCAGTCTGGTAGGAGTCTTTGATATAACTATGGATTTAAGTTTCCTTAAAGTATACCATAATGACATGATTAAATAGTACTACTGTAGTATACTATGAGTCTGTAAATCTGATACACAACATTGTATTGACTTAAATGTTAAAATTATTTGTTTGTGTGTGTATCATTCTCTCTCTCTCTCTCTCTCATCTCAATGACAGCCAACACTTCAGGTTATAGGTTAGTAGTCCTACCAAATTAATGTTAAGAAAACTAACATATATTTATAAATATAGTTTTAATAAAATCTCATGGGGTATTGGTTAAGAGCATGGAACTTCTTTATCTACGACCTATCTCTGAACTATTACCAGTCAGTAGTTTTAGGATATTTAACTCATGTATAGCTCATTAGCAAGATTAACATGTAAGTATTATGTTAATGTATTATGTGAATATTTAAAATAGCAAAATCATGAATTCATTGGAATACTGCTTCTTTTATGTTTTAAGAGCTTGAAGATGAAACTCACAGCATTTCCAAAATCAATGAGGGTAGGTCTTTGATACATTCAAATTAAGGACAACATAACAAGGTGCCTTAGGAATGCGCAAAAAAGAACATAAGTGTCTTAGTAACAGTTTTATATTTCATTTTAATTTTAGCCTCAGGATTACACCTGTTTGATGGAGACATAATGGAGGTCAGTACTTTTTAAATGGATATATTCATTTTTCTTGCCTATAAATGAGTTACACCATCAATAAAGTGACACAGTAAATAAATGAAAATATTAACACATTTAATCATATGGTATATAGTTTCTTAAACAGATCACTAATATAAGTTTGATTATAAGGACCATGATGACAAATTTGCATCAATGACATAAATTTCAGCCGAATCCCAATCGTTGACTTGTCATAAACTACCCAGCTTCTTTGGCTTCTTAATGACCTTTGCCTTACCTCTTTTTCTGACATCTCTCCATGAAATCATATGATTTCAGTCACATAACATCCATGGTAAACCTACTGGAAGAGTCTTGTTTACCATATATATTAGATTAGAAGAGAAAAGAAAAACGCTCAGTGTGTAAAGTGCTAAGGTGTACTTTCATCGTGTTTTCATTAATTTTGCGGTGTTCTCTAGTATTAATAATTGCCATGTGCGCCGGTTTTGATGAAAAAAATGTTCTAGTGCTTTTGTTTCAGGCTGTTTTAGTTTGGTGGAGGGGGTGGGGCCGGGAGAACGACACGATTTCACCTCTTGTAATACAATATCCATGACATGCAAATAACATAACGCTGAGTGGCTTACTGTTAGCCAATCAGAGGCGTGTTATTTGCATGTCATGAATAATTAGCCGCTAACAGCAAGAGCAGACGCTCCCTGCAGCTTCCTTTGCCCCACAGTCAACTTGATAGCAGAGTAATAAGGTAAAGGGGAAAAGTCAACTTGACAGCGCTAAAACTGCACACAGAATGGCTAAATGCAGTTTAGCCTTTCACCTAGCCTGCTAATCCTATGCGAGTCAGTCACAGGCTATCATCAAAGATAATCGTCTCTGCTATCGTCATTGAAAGCACATTCGGTCAGAGCACCCCAACTAGAATATCTAAACGTTCTAAAACAAACACACCTACTTACCTACATTTTGCTAGATGCCCACAGAAGCAGAGAATATGTGCTGCAACGACACTCCCCCGGTAATTACAGCTACGGCATGCCTCTTTCTATTTCACAAACTCACTTAATTTGGCCTTTTCTTATTAACTCGTTATACTATTTTCTTTGACTGATGGCTCTGGTTGATATAAGTTTGTTGGCAAAGGTTACTCATGTTGTTTACATTCACGTCTGTGTTCAAATGGTAAGAAGAATGGGCGATATGGGTACCCCCGTTTCCTGCCTCAATGTATACTTGCTTTAAAATGCAATAAACATTTATAGAGCAGACTATGCCCTCCTGGACATATGAAAGGTATATTACTTAGCCTAAAAGGAAAAAAAGCTGTGATAAAACTCAAAGCCAGTGTATAAAACGAGTCAGTTTTAAACAAATAACTTTATTATATTTAGATTATATGACAGGAGATGCAGACATCAGGGGTGCGTTTCCCAAACAACGACGGAGGTTAGCATTAAACCACCGTTGTACAACGTAGGTTCAAACTACTCAGCACCCCACAACCGACTGTTTCCCGAAAATCTCCAACCACCAACGTACGATGGAAGTCTGAACTGTTGTTAGTTTGTTAGTTTAGGTGGTTCAAACTGCAAAGTACCCAGATGTTTCGGAAGTGCTCGGAGAGTATTCGGATGCATTCGTTGCGGATAACGACAGAAACGATTGATCTACATAAGGACATAAACGTAGTCTGATTTCATTTAAGCCGGTATGACAGCTGTAGAAACTCTGGGATATCTCCGTAAACACAACCATGTGCCCTACGCATTAAAAGTAACAACCGACTGACTGTTTGTATCATATGTCTGTATATTTAATTTATACTGCATGGAGCAACAGCTATAAATATAACCACTCCCTCCATGTAGGTAAGTGGTGAGGTGGATGAGTGGTTAGCTCATCGGTCTGTCAAAGGAAGTGTTGTCTTTTTCGGTGAGATATGGGTTCGAATCCTGCCGAAGAGTTATCAATTTGTAACAGGTGAAAATGATCTACGGGGCAATGGAATAACCGTGCTTGTGGGTCAGTAATCAGTGCACATACATCACAATATTACAAAAGTGCTCATTAACATCACTGACGCACATTACCTTTTATCCAACCACATTTTGCAACAGCTTTTTGTGTGTTATCGGGTGTGTTTTCTACCTTCTTTTTACATGATCTGGCAATGCAATACCGATAATTAAGTGAATTGGGAGTAACATCATATATGCAGATGGTGGCAGTAACGCACAGACAGCCGCCTAATCCGCCACAAAAAGGCCAAAGGTGACGAGCAAGACGTCACGTGAACAAACACGACGGTCTCACGACAGGTCCATGCTAATCATTCCAACTGCACAGCTTCACGATGGAACTTCCGATGGTTCGTCCAGACTTTGTTTTTGGGAAACACTTCGTTGAACGATCCATCGGACTACTGTAGTTGTAAACATCGTTGGTTGCTAAGTCTGGACGATGGTGTTGAGAAACAGCAGTGTGGTAAGACCATCGTTCAAACCTACGAAGTAGCTAAGGAAGTTAGCAACGACGCTTTTGGGAAACGCACCCCTGGCCTACAGATCGTTTGTGAGCTGGCGCTGGGGTTATATAGGGAGAAAGGTTAGAGTTATTATTCCAGCTTGTGTTGTCCTGCAGATCATGCTGGAACACAGGGTCATTCCCTGCCCTGTCACTGCAAGTCCTGATACATCCCTCTTGTATTTATTATGACCGCCGCTAGCGAAGCTAGCGTTAGCGGTCATTATAGTGTTGCCGCGACTTTTTTCCCTTTTTTTTTTCCCCCCGATTTTCCGTCAACGATTTCCGGGACACTGGAAGTACGGGGGACAGGAATCTTTGTAGGCATGTAGCCCTACAACTTTTTGAGCGACTAGAAGCTGTTGGTCCCCAAGGGCCAGGGTCCGTCAAAGAGGGGGAGACCGGCAAAAGTTTTTGCTGAATAACTCAATGAACGTTTCACCCAACGACATGAAATTTTTGTGATATGTCGGTGTTACAGAGATGTATCGAACCAGCCCACAAACACTCACTTGAAGCACAGCGCCACCTAGTGATATGGGTAAATGCAAAAATTGGGATTTTCAGTTGCCAATATCTTGGACCGTGAAGGTGGGAACTGCACAAAATACGTCATGCATGATCACCACAAAGACCTCTAACATCACAGCACATGCCATAAAATTTGGTCCATAGGGGGCGCTGTAATTGTAAAAAATGTCATTTTGCCTATTATCTAGAGAATGCTAATGTTTACAACAACTTTTTTTTTATCGTGAAATCTATTGACCATCACGCATTGAAAGCACTGGTCGACGCCCACTTCCAACGAAAACAATTTCCGTGAAATTTTAACATTGCGAAAACGAATTTGAACGAACTCGTCATAAGCCGTTCATGTCAATCTCACCAAATTTGGTATATGTCATCTACAGACAATGCTGACAAAAAGTTATCAAAGGATTTATCTTGAGATAAACGGTTTCGAAGTTACACGTCAATGAACATTTAACACGTAGCTTAAAATTCTTCAAAAGTCCATATCTTGGCTTTTAATTGCTCAAATTTGGTCAAAGTTGACATGCCATCTCTAAACAGCTTTCTTTTCATGTGTACTAAATTTTGTGACATTTCGTCATAGGGGGCGATGTTTATTGGCGAAGCTAGTTGTCAAAAAACAGTTTTTGTTAAATGATTTGTCAACAATTTTGCACAAGACAACGATTTTGTGTTAGTATGTCGGTGTTACAGAGGCGTATCGGTCCAGCCCATAAACACTCACTTGAAGCATAGCGCCACCTAGTGATAAGGGTAAATGCAAAAATTGGTATTTTGAGTTGCTAATATCTTGGACCGAGAAGGTGGGAACTGCACAAAATATGTCATGCATGATCACCACAAAGACCTCTAACATCACAGCACATGCCATACAATTTGGTCCATAGGGGGCGCTGTAATTTTAGAAAATGTCATTTTGCCTATTATCTACAGAATGCTAATGTTGACAACAACTTCTTTTTTATCGTGAAATCTATTGGCCCTCACGCATTGAAAGCACTGGTCGACGCCCACTTCCAACAAAAACAATTTCCGTGAAATTTTAACATTGCGAAAACGAATTTCAACGAACTCGTCATAGGCCGTTCATGTGAATCTCACAGAATTTGGTATATGTCATCTACAGACAATGCTGACAAAAAGTTATCAAAGGATTTATCTTGAGATAAACCGTTTCGAAGTTACACGTCAATAAACATGTAACACGTAGCTTAAAATTCTTCAAAAGTCCATATCTTGGCTTTTAATTGCTCAAATTTGGTCAAAGTTGACATGCCATCTCTAAACAGCTTTCTTTTCATGTGTACTAAATTTTCTAACATTTCGTCATAGGGGGCGATATTTATTGGCGAAGCTAGGTGTCGAAAAAACTGTTTTTGTTAAATAATTTGTCAAGAATTTTGCCCAAGACAACAATTTTGTGTTAGTATGTCGGTGTTACAGAGGCGTATCGGTCCAGCCCATAAACACTCACTTGAAGCATAGCGCCACCTAGTGATAAGGGTAAATGCAAAAATTGGTATTTTGAGTTGCTAATATCTTGGACCAAGAAGGTGGGAACTAGTTGCACAAAATACGTCATGCATGATCACCACAAAGACCTCTAACATCACAGCACATGCCATACAATTTGGTCCATAGGGGGCGCTGTAATTTTAGAAAATGTCATTTTGCCTATTATCTAGAGAATGCTAATGTTTACAACAACTTTTTTTTTATCGTGAAATCTACTGACCATCACGCATTGAAAGCACTGATCGACTCCCACTTCCAACGAAAACAATTTCCGTGAAATTTTAACATTGCGAAAACGAATCTGAACGAACTCGTCATAGGCCATTCATGTGATTCTCACCAAATTTGGTATATGTCATCTACAGACAATGCTGACAAAAAGTTATCAAAGGAATTATCTTGAGATAAACCGTTTCGAAGTTACACGTCAATGAACATTTAACACGTAGCTTAAAATTCTTCAAAAGTCCATATCTTGGCTTTTAATTGCTCAAATTTGGTCAAAGTTGACATGCCATCTCTAAACAGCTTTCTTTTCATGTGTACTAAATTTTGTGACATGTCCTCATAGGGGGGCGATGTTTATTGGCGAAGCTAGGTGTCAAAAAACTGTTTTTGTTAAATAACTCCGCAACAATTTTGCCCAAGACAACGATTTTGTGTTAGTATGCTGGTGTTACAGAGGCGTATCAACCCAGCCCAAAGGCACTCACTTGAAGCATAGCGCCACCTAGTGATATGGGTAAATGCAAAAATTGGGATTTTGAACTGCCAATATCTTGGACCGAGAAAGTGGGAACTGCACAAAATACATCATGCACGGTCAGCACAAAGACCTCTAAAACCACAGCACATGCCATACAATTTGGTCCATAGGGGGCACTGTAATTATACAAAATCTGATTTTGCCTATTCCTTGCCTTCACAAATCACTCCTACACACTATACAAACACACACAATGTCATTCATTCAAAACCCACATCCATGCCCACTTTCAGAAAATCATTTTCACCGAAATTCTCACCTCACAACACTGCTCTACCACACACTTATCATGCCAACAGTTCCCACATTTCAATATACTGCGGCGGTCATACCATGTACCGCTATGCGGTACATCTAGTTTATTTTGTACATGTTGTAAGTGCATGTTATGCCTATGTGTGTTGTCTGTAAGCTACTGGGACCTTGAATTTCCACATGGGGATCAATAAAGTACCCACCTATTTATCTAAAACAAGAGGTGTATGCATCCAAAGCTTTTGTCAGTGGAGGATGGTAGAACCGTGAGGACAGGTTATCAGGAATAGGGATCATTTGGAGCTCCTCCAAGTAAGGCTGGGGGTTGGGGACTATCTCCTCAAACACCAGACGTGGCCTGGAAGAAAATATTTAATGTAAGCATTAGTTAAATGAGAATTCAAAACGTATGTCGTCACAAAACATTCAGTACAATAGAGTCATAACTACATACTTGGTTGAAGCCACTTCTTACAATCTCTGCTCTGGCGGACTGGATGTTGGCATTGTGGCAAGTCGAGGGTCGTCGTGGGTATGTATGTGGTTCACCAGAGATGTCCATGCTCCTTCCAACCTCATTGCTCTGTACACAAAACCCAAAGAAAGTGTGAAAGTCAGTCCATTTGGTCATTGTGATCACTCAGTACATCACAGCACATAGTGCACACAACGAAATTCAACATTTAACCCATCACACGTAAGCAGGGGGCAGCCATGACAACGGCGCCTGGGGAGCAGTGTGTGGGGACGGTGCCATGCCTAGGACATCTCAGTCACGGGGGAAGATGGAGGAGAGCGCTGGTCAGTCACTCGCTGACCCGCTAGCCCACGACTGCCCCAAAGACAGTGCAAGTTGTATTTCATGGCAGTTGTTCAAAGTGAAGTTTTGATGTGTGTGTAAAGTTATGGTGGGCTGGTATTTCTCTATGAGAGTGGAACGAAAAGATACTAAGCTGTGCACTGTGTGACTGATAATAATTGATCTTACATCTGTGACCCCACTCACCTGTACTAGTTGAATGTGATGCTGTCTCCAGATGTCTTCAGATTCATCAACCTGTAACTTCCATATTTGGCTAAGTGACCTGCAAATACAAAATGGTGTTATTAAAATTATGCTATATTACTTTTCATTTTGTTGTAAATTAGCAAGCTATTTTCTGTGATACTATACAGTCTATCATACCAGAATATGTATTGCTATATATAAGGATGCATAGAGGTTGGAGGCGCCCATGGGGCATCCAAAGTACTCATGGCTGTACTCGTAAATGTCATGAAGGATTCTGTTAAATTAAATTAATGAGCATTACTGTCAAGTTACATGATCATACACAGGAAATTTGCTATTTCACACAAACCCATAATGGTATGGTACGAATGGGGGGTGACACCAATGTCTGTGATGTGCTCTGAAAGACAGACAAAACACCCATAAAGTCTAATCAATCAAATTAAACTTATATAAGGGCAATGCAATAATGGCAAGAAGACACAGCCTAAAATTAGACAGACATGTTAATAGACTGTAGTAATAGCAACTGAACTTAGCCTAATAGCCCAGTGCATGGGCTTAGATCTTGGTTTCCCTGTTTAGACTTGAATAATGCCTATGCACTTGTAAGTTGAACATAGGTATTGTTGCTAATATTAATTGACATGTCAGTGATTACGTTGTCGGCCAGTCTACCACGACAGCCTGCTAGCCAACATAAGCCATCCAGCAAGCTAGCCTACATCTAACGGCAGTCTTGCACAGAACTACTCCAGAATTGCGAACTGCAGGGTCTACATGGGCTTATTACTATCGCTGGGTTGACTAGATAATATTTAACCGTTGTAATATTGTTCTACAAATTACCATAGGCGGTTTTTGCATTGGGCAAACATGGGCATTTGCCCGAGGCCTCGTCCAATCAGGGGCCTCGTCGTTACTGCTATGACAGTAATAAAAGCAATATTAATATTAAGCATCATTCGGGTTGAGAGCAGGCATATTATATTATATTCTCAATGCGTGTACTCTCAGTGAAAAAACAGTCTGTGACCTGACATCACACATGACTGTCCGGCTTCGCTCTGGCTCTGGCGTCTGAGGTAGCCTAGGCCAGTGGTTCCCAAAGTCGGGGTCGCGACCCCCTGGGGGGTCGCAGGGCAGTGGAGGGGGGTCTCGAGAGGATTTCCAAAAATAATGCTGTTGCCAAAGGATTGCCAAAAATTGCCTGTTTGCTAACCAGAGGACCGTCACCCTCCCATTAGCGGGCATCAAATGTGTGACCTGTTGTCGTTCTATTGCTCTGCCCTGCCCGATTAGCATAGCTATCAGCAGACTCTCCTCTGGCGATCACCTACTGTTTAAATCTGTGTCCCAGCGTCGGGTTTTCACGTGTAATATTATAAATCAGGTACACACGCTCCGTGCGTTGTGTGCTTTGAAGTCCTCGCACAAGAGAGTCTAAACCGGCGAAATTATGTAGGCATATGAAGACCAAACATCCCAGTTTCACAGATAAAGCCAGTGACTTTTTTCGCAGAAAAGGGAGTGTTACAGGGGCAGAAGAAACCCCTCACTAAGCAAACAACTATCTCTGCAAAGGCGTAGAAGGCTTCATATGAGGTGGCATATTTAATTGCGCAGACAAAAATGGCCCACACGATTGGGGAAACTTTAATGAAACTAGCAGCAATAGCGACGATTTGGATTTTGTTCGTAATATTTGTAATATGTCCGTATATGCTCAGAATTTTATATACGTTATGATGGGATGTTGCCTATTTGTTTTCGCTCGTGAGTTTGGTAATAAAATACACTAGTTTAGAGATTGTGTTCAGTTTTGTTTTTGCTCTACTGCCTTGCATGCATAACACAGAAACATTATGAGAGAGGAAAGGAGAGAAAGAGAGCGATAGAGAGCGAGAACACGCGCACGTGACAGAGAATGGTTGCGGGGGTCGCGGGTCATCAGCAGCTTAAAGGAATACGCCACCCCAAAATGAAATTTTGTCTATCCCCGCAGTCCCTAGAGTTGGATAAGTGAGCAGAAGCGTTTTCCGGTCGACTCAGCCATTGTCCGAGTCTGGCGAGCACTGACCTTAGCTTAGCTTAGCATAGTCGATGTAAACACACGTCGCCCAATAGCCACTTGTGGCAAAAGTAAATCAACTCACTCGATTTTTTTTGTAATTACTTCTCGTGACCTGTGCATTCAGATCGAGTACAAATGACAATGCAAGTTAACACGAAGGAATTTCCCAAGCGGCATTTAGATGGGGGGCTATATTTCGCGGAAGCACAGGCGAAGCACAAAGGCTAAGCACTGCTGAAAGGCTCAAAGACGCTACGTAGCCCCTGGGAACCCCATCCCCCCACTTCCCTCAACACACAAGCGTGGAGTTACTGATAAGTAGGGCAGTGACGCTGTTCCAGTGTTTGAAAGTTTGTTTTCTCATATATTGCGTAAAAATGGTTAACACCTGTGTAGCAACGGGCTTGCGAGAACAAGCAGAAGACATACATCAACACAATGTTTCACAGATTTCCAAAACCTGTGGAACGAAGACGTCTGTGGCTTGCAGCCCTCGGCATTCCATCGACGACACCGGAGAAGAAAATAAAGCAGTACAGTGTTTGCGAGGAGCATTTCAAACGGGAGGACTATAAACAGAAAATGCCCTATGCTTCAAGAAAGATGGTATTGGCACTGAAGAAAACGGCCGTCCCTTCTGTGTTTGATACAGAGGCTGAACGTAGTGCATCATCCATGCCTGTAAGTGTAATTTTTATCCTTCCCTGGGTTATACATTGCCAACATTGTAACTGCAACGTGATGTTAGTTTGGCTCACATTGTCGCTTCCAGTTTTATTACAACCTCGGCAAGCCTTCACTCTATGTACTATAAACAATCACTTTACCTGTAAGCTTTACCTGTAGCATGGAATGAATGCAGGGTTTGGTTACACTTAGCTTAGCATAATGGTTCTGTTGACTCAGAAAAAGCTAGCCTACGAGTGGATCGCATAACGTAACTGTGATAAGAAAATTGCAAAGAAGTTACTGTTCATGTAAAGTTTACATAAAAAAATCAATCATTCAAAGATTTTCACTCAAGAAGGTTTTGGCCTCTTAGAATGTAAATGAAATAATTACTCCATCAACTATTTCTCAGGGTGATCTCAGTGCTGTACAGGAAGATGAAGACACAGCAGAAGTTGAGGAGTCCCTCCAGCTTTTTGCACTTACCTCAGTCCACTTCTCAGAAGTCCAGAACTTCAAGGCTCTGTTACCTTTGCACAGCTCTGCAACACGCATGAAGTCACTGTCTGTCCTTGCACCCACATGGACACAACAACTGG
This sequence comes from Coilia nasus, assembly GCA_027475355.1. Classification (NCBI taxonomy): domain Eukaryota; kingdom Metazoa; phylum Chordata; class Actinopteri; order Clupeiformes; family Engraulidae; genus Coilia; species Coilia nasus. Next base: position 10,239,287 of record CM050218.1, on the reverse strand, counting down.
TAGGCTAATGAACCTTTTCTCATGCTGTTGTTACAGGTACTGTACCATGACAACTGAAAGTCTTGACATTGCATGCATCTATTCATTTTGTAGGATACAGCATCTTTGCCCATGGTCACAGCTGTGTGCAGTCCAAGAAGAGGTATAACATTTGATGTAAGTAGCAAACTTGGATGACCAGTATTCATTATGTGTAGCTTACAATTACAGTAAAGCACATATGTAGTTATAGAGCAGTTAGAAACTTGTGTGGGGCCGTTATTTTTTTTTTTGAGGTGACTAACAGTTTGTCAGACTTGGGGACCTTACACCAGAGGCTGTGGACAGCAGCATAGGTGCACCGCAGAGAACTGTGCTCTCCCCTGTACTGTTCACCCTGTATACCACCGATTTCAGCTACAACTCAGACTTGTCACATGCAGAAGTTCTCTGACAACACTGCAATCGTGGGGTGTACCAAGGATGGACAGGAGGGGGAGTACAGGTGCCTTGTGGAGGACTTCGTTGGGTGGTGTCGAACTAATCAGCTGCAACTGAACACCACCAAAACCAAGGAAATGGTGGTGGACTTCAGGAGATCTGTTTTTTGCAATATGTATTATGTGTATGCTACTGGACACCTTCATTTCCTTCGGGATCAATAAAGTTACTCTACTCTACTCTACTACTAACATGTTGGTGTGGGACCAGCCGCGGCCTGCTGGTTAGAACTTAGAGCCATGAAGTTGCCAGTTCGATTCCAGACCAGTGGACCACGGCTGAAGTGCCCTAGAGCAAGACCCGCTCCTCCCCGGGTGCGACTGTAGCAGGCTGTAGTGTATTCTTCACCCTCACTGTGTGTTTCCCTGTGTGCTTTGTGTTTCACTAATTTATGATTGGGTCAAATGCAGACACACAATTCCTTGTGTGTGTAAATACACTTGGCCTACAAAACTGATTCTAATTTCTAATGTTTTATTGTGAAATTGAAGTATGTCTATTTGTCAACAACAGGAACCACAAGATACAGCATAGGCCGAGATGGATATCAGCATGACCTCGGAACCAGCTGCTGAACCAGCAGACACAAGTTTTCTCCCATTGTCAACCCCCTCCTCCTCTACCACAGGAAGCTCTACGAACCTTTCAGGAAAGGCCACACATCACGATTCAGAGTCAAAGAACATAGCCTTCAACACATTTTGTGTGCCACATATCAAAAATTATTTACATGTTCCATTGATCATTTTCTAGTGACCTTACATAAATCCAATAACATTTTATTCAAAAGAACAATGTCATATGTGAAGACAAACTGCAAGTTTTCAAAGACTGTCAATGAAGGCAAATCTTTATTTTTTATATCAATGTTGTATATACATTTTACTTTTTTACATGTTTCTAATAAAATAAATGTCTGCTTTTTTGGTTTCATGTACAGACATAGTTATAGTTTTACAGTAAAAGGTTTATGTATTTACAGATACGTGAGCCTGTATTACAACAAAACACTAAAAATATTCCAGATTGTATATTTGTACAGAAAATGAATGAAGTACCCATAACATTTTATAAAGCCATATAACGCTAATAACTACATTACTACAATACTATATCTATTGCCTCCTGTACCTCTTGAAACCCAACGTAGACACCAGACTGATGAAAATTTCTGTCGGATTGCTGCAACCACACATTATGCAAACGATTCCCTTTACCCAGTGTCTCTCCCTTGATGGCCCACTCCAACACGATAGGACACCAACCTGGGGTCTGTTTCCCAAAACCATAGTTGCTAACTAAGTTAGCTACTTTGTTGGTTGCAATGCAATTTCCCATTGCCAACCAACTACGTTGCTAATTGGTTAGCAACTATGGTGTTGGGAAACACATCCCTGTATTGCCTGTAAAAACAACACTCTATGAGTACAGGTCTAATGCATATACATCGAACTTCACCGTAACGTAATCATGCATTTTGGTACTTACTCTGTGGACAGCTGTCCATTGGGTCCACTCGGTGTGTTTTTCCTTTTCCAGTTCACTTTATCGGGTCGGAAGAAGAAAGTGAGGACTGCAGGATGGATCATTGCAGAGAAATTTTCAGTAGCAGTGACAACTGCGTCTGCACTCCTCGTGGGAGCATTGCTCTCCATTGATGGCAGTATTTTGTCCCACTGCACAGCACAAACACTCCATTTCAGTCGGCATCGGTTGGCACACTCCACACTCACGCCACCAGTTCGTGTTTGCTCTCCTTCGCTCATCCTGATCGCTTTGAATAGTCAGAGCGTCCTCTTCCCAGACCCAAAGCTTGCAGCTCCTCTTCAGTGAACACAGTTTCGAACAGGTTGGATCTTGGATAAATCTAAGTGTAATCTAAGTCATCATCTTCGTCAGTATTTGTCGCCATTTTTACGCAATATATGAGAAAACAAACGTTCAAACACTGGAACAGTGTCACTGCCCTACTTATCAGTAACTCCACGCTTGTGTGTTGAGGGAAGTGGGGGGATGGGGTTCCCAGGGGCTACGTAGCGTCTTTGAGCCTTTCAGCAGTGCTTAGCCTTTGTGCTTCGCCTGTGCTTCCGCGAAATATAGCCCCCCCATCTAAATGCCGCTTGGGAAATTCCTTCTTGTTAACTTGCATTGTCATTTGTACTCGATCTGAATGCACAGGTCACGAGAAGTAATTACAAAAAAAATCGAGTGAGTTGATTTACTTTTGCCACAAGTGGCTATTGGGCGACGTGTGTTTACATCGACTATGCTAAGCTAAGCTAAGGTCAGTGCTCGCCAGACTCGGACAATGGCTGAGTCGACCGGAAAACGCTTCTGCTCACTTATCCAACTCTAGGGACTGCGGGGATAGACAAAATTTCATTTTGGGGTGGCGTATTCCTTTAAAACTGGGGGTAGCGGTCTGAAAGTTCCCAAACTTTTCAGATCGCGACCCCCAGTTTTAAGCTGCTGACGACCCGTGACCCCCGCAACCATTCTCTGTCACGTGCGCGTGTTCTCGCTCTCTATCGCTCTCTTTCTCTCCCTCTCATAATGTTTCTGTGTTACGCATGCAAGGCAGTAGAGCAAAAACAAAACTGAACACAATCTCTGAACTAGTGTATTTTATTACCAAACTCACGAGCGAAAACAAATAGGCAACACCCCATCATAACGTATATAAAAATGCTGAGCATATACGGACATATTACAAATAGTACGAACAAAATCCAAATTGTTGCTATTGCTGCTAGTTTCATTAAAGTTTCCCCAATCGTGTGGGCCATTTTTGTCTGCGCAATTAAATATTCCACCTCATATGAAGCTTTATGCGCCTTTGCAGAGATAGTTGTTTGCTTAGTGAGGGGTTTCTTCTGCCCCTGTAACACTCTTTTCTGCGAAAAAAGTCACTGGCTTTATCTGTGAAGCTGGGATGTTTGGTCTTCATATGCCTACATCATTTTGCCGGTTTAGACACTCTTGTGCGAGGACTTCATAGCACAACGCACGGAGGGTGTGTACCTGATTTATAATAATACACGTGAAAACCCGACGCTGGGACACAGATTTAAACAGTAGGTGATCGCCAGAGGATAGTCTGCTGATAGCTATGCTAATCGGGCAGGGCAGAGCAATAGAACGACAACAGGTCACACATTTGATGCCCGCTAATGGGAGGGTGACGGTCCTCTGGTTAGCAAACAGGCAATAGCATTATTTTTGGAAATCGTCTCGAGACCCCCCTCCACTTTGGGAACCGACCCCGACTTTGGGAACCACTGGCCTAGGCAACGACTTGAGCGAACTCAGCGGCAACACCAGTCTAGAGTCGTTTTTTTTTTTTTTTCGAAACGGCGACAAAAACGTATTCATACAGAATTAAACGATTTCTAAGTGGCGGGGAGAAAAAGAAGAGAAAGAAGGAAAGTGAAAGATTTGTTCAAAAGCTTCCCAAATACCACCTTCTTCACATCAGCCCATACACTTGCATTCGTGGACTTCACAATGCACCACATTTACATTCATGGTTTGCACATACATGGGCTTTGCCATATTGCACTACATATACATTGGACTTTGGATTTAACTTTTTATTCAACTTTTTTTTTTTGAAACCTTTTTGACCTTTTTTCCAGGGGCGGAGCTAAGGGTGGCTTTTGGGGCTGAAGCCCCGAATCTCACGTCAAAAGCCCCGAATCTTTTTTAAGCTTTAAAAAATCATGACAACCCTGAGAATATGCTCCCTGTAAATTACATTAAAACTGAGTAATGGGCAAATAGCCTACAACAAAACCTACATTTCCCTCATTCTTAAAATGCTGTTATTCTAACGTGACACAACTAGAAAAATAGAATCCCACTAAAACAAGGGCTTGCATGTGTTCTAATTCTAAACATTAACGTCTCCTTTGTACAGTCTATGCTCGTCTGTCAGAACTCGTCTGTCTTCCTTCAACCATGGACATAAGACTTTTCTTTAAAAAAAAACTACTGTTACCTTGTCATCAGCAGCAGCCAGTAAGTTGTCACACGTTTCAGGTCAGTGATTAAAACGTTTACATCGGCTGTTTACATCGGCTAGCTAGGTTAGGCAGCTATAATAATTCTAGCCTGGTAAACCAGCCCCTCGTACTTCTTTTTATTTTGTACAGAATTCTGAAATGAAGTACGAGGAAAAAGTTAATGAGTTAGTGAAATTGGGACGTGAAGAATAACTTTAAAGGTATTATGATACATTAACTAGTAAGTTTCTCCATTCCTGAGCTTTGATTGCCATCTAGTGGAAAGTATATGCAACAGCATACTTAGCTACAAAAGCATGGGCCTATTGTTCACTAAGCACAGTGAGGATATTTTAATGTCACATGCATAGGTCTATAGTGACAGAGTGTAGAAAATGCAGTGAAATTGTGTCTGTCAGTCTATTTATACCACTTCTAACATACAAAAAAAAGCAAACAAGTAATCCATCTCTGCAGTCCCAGTTTGAATCTACTGAAAGTTAGTGTAACATGAGTCTCAATTTTGCTATTGTTTACATAAGAATCTCTAGAAGTCAGTAATGAAGTGGTTATTGTTTCTTTCCATATTGTCTTGTGCAGGCCATGCAACTGAGAATATAGGCTATGAATTAGAAGGGATTTAGGATTTGACATGTCTAACAGATCACTCTAAAATGGACTAGAATGCAGGAAATTGCATCTAAGAAATCCAAAATTTTCTGGGGGAGGAAAAAAAGTTTTTCCATGCATATGATCGATTTTGTCATTATTAACGAATGTATGGGTTTGAGTTGGGGGGTGGGGGGGCTTGGGCAGGGCCTCAAAACTGTTCTTTGCCCAGGGCCTCAGAATCCCTAAAACCGCCCCTGCAAATTACTACAAACTAGAACAAGTTTGTGACCGAATATGTTAGCCAGCTTGCTGCTATAGTTAGCTAGTCGTAAACTGACTCTGCTAGCTTAAAACTTAGAGTGATTCCATGGTAATCTACAGTAGTACTGTGTTTTTAAATCAGTTCGTGTTACATTTAAACGACAATCCGTGATGGCACCATCAAATTTGGTCACTCAGATACTTTAAACCTTATAAACACTTTCACGTTGGTCTGTGTTTTATGCATGATAAGTTCTGGACCCACAGAGATCTTCAGTCCCAGTGTTGTAAAAAGAGGTACCACAGATTCCATACCGATAATACCAGTTCTAGAGACACAAAAGCTGCAACAATAGCCACTCTGAATGTTATCATTTGTGGTTTAAGAATTACGTTTGTTTAGAAGATTAGCCTACAGGTTTAGTAAGCTAAGTCTCTGGTCATAGATATGAGTGGCATAGCTTGTGCCCATTTCATGCATACTAACGTGGAGAATATGAACATACTATTTTGTAAAAAAAAAAGACTTAGGTGGAAAAGTTTACTTTGTACTTACAGCCTGTGTGCTGGTGGTCGATCGTCGTGAGGGTACAGATCCAGGTTTCAAAACCAACCTCGAAGAAAAACCACTACTGTAGGCACCGAAGTTTGAAAAGTCACTGTGGTTGAAATGATTAGAACACACAGCTATGGCAGGGCTATATTTCGCTGGTGGTATTCCAGAGATAAATTCCAGCCATTTCTTCTTCAGGTCTTCATTCCTATGCAAGGAATACAAGGTAGATGTCTTGCTGCCACAAATAACACAGGCACGAATTCGCTCTGCCATGTCTGTAACTGTTAGCTGTTTGCTCCTCTTCTACTGGCCTTCTGCCGCCACGGGCTCTGCTCTGAAAAATCAAAAACTGTCTTTCTATGGGCGGGGGCAAGCGAAGGTGTGCGAACTCATGAATATCCATCTACACGTGTGCGTCACGCCGGAGGCCTTTTTCGCATTGGGTCGTTTTTCCCGCCTATTGTCTTCTTTTGCCTTATATGGAAAATGGGGGTAGAAAAACATTTTGATATGCAGCATGCATATGCAACTCGGGGTGACCCATCATATTTCAAAAGAGCAAGTACTAAACGGTTTCTCGTGGAAGTGCACCTTTAAGAGTTCCACATTACACAATGTCCTAAATATTTCCCGGTTTGACCCTACCCTTGCTGGCCTGTAATTAAAAATAGCACATTAAAATGTTTACTCTTATGCTACTTCATGTACACTTAAATTAATTTCCAGAGTAACCTCAGAAGTTCTACACTGGATGAGAATCTCAGATGGCCCACTTCTGTTCCTTATCTGCTCGATAGCAGTCTTGGTGAGTAGGCCCACATGACTATGCTACAGCCCACAGCAATGTCAATCCATATCCAATGTTTTCATCACTGCAAATTTGTTGAAATTACATGAATTGACCGTTTCTGAAAGGAGTAACCGCTGTATCTTCAGAAGGCATGACGGTATAACAGCGATAAAAAGTTTTTTTAGACACATTCAAAATGTTGTTGCGATGGGTTTTGTTTTTTCCACGTCTTTTGTTTTCTTGTCTATCACAATGCATGTTTGTTTACACTGCAAAATGAACGTCAAATTGGTATGTGAGCAACCCTCTTAGCGGTCACCATATCGCTGGTGTTCTGAAATTTGTTCCTACCTATAATTTCTTCCTACCCGTAGTGGAAATTTATAGCCAACATGAAAATGACGATGCTTCGCAGTATTTACTATTCAAACTGCATTCAGACACAATCTCATGCACATGGCAAGTTGAAATACGATGTACGCCTGCAAAGCCTAGGCTAATTTCGTAGGCTACATGAGCAAGTTTTATGACAACATGAAAATGTCAATGCTTCGCAGTATTAACTATTCAAACTGCATTCGGACACAATCTCATGCACGTGGCAAGTTGAAATGATTTGACTGTCAAACCTAAGCATTCAATACTGGTCATATGAAGTATTCAAAATACAAGAAAACCTAGCCTTGTGTAACGGTCCAGCAGCAAAAAATTATGCAGTCGCGAATTGTCCATAGTACGCATGCGCAGTTAACTCGGGTAGGACGTTTTCATGGGTAGGGTGAAATTTCACAACACCGGCGCTACGATTTGCTGTGACTGAAAAAAAACAACGTAACTACAACATGACAATGACATTACAGAAAGTCTTTAGTAACACATTACAACTTGGTCATTGCCATTCTGGTAACAACAAAGTTATAATAGGGGGTGCGTCTTAAAGGGTTAAAAGCAATAAAAAAGAACACTTCAATGAGAAATGCTATAGCTAACTAAAGCAGTGGTACAATAGTAAGATATAGTAACTGGCTAAGCCAGAAGGTAAGCTAAACTCGAGTGTACTTCCTTTCACAGGTGTGCATGCCAAGGGTATTATTTTGCAGGCATTTGAGCAGTTCAGGCTGAAAACATGCATCGACTTTTCTCCACGAATTAATGAAGACTACTTCATTGACATCCAAGAAAAAAGAGGGTAAGGTCTTCCCTGTCAAAGAGAGTCACTGCGTGGAATTCTCTTTCATTTAACTTGAGTAAATTAATGAATTAATAAAAAGTAATATATTTATTGTGTCCTGCAGATGTTACTCTTATGTTGGAAAAGTCTTTTCTGGTGGACAGACAGTTTCCATTGGGGTTGGCTGTGCATTAATTGACATTGTGGAGCACGAGCTTCTCCACGCCCTGGGCTTCTACCATGAGCAGTCGAGATACGATAGAGATGACCATGTCACAATAGTCTGGAACAACATCATAGAAGGTTCACAAACTTGTTGCTTAAAGCTACAGTGTGTAAGACTGTAGGGATGTTTGTTTAGTAAACAAGTAAATAATTAATAACTATGTGTTAATTATGTGTAGTTGCCTCCAAAACCGAATCAATTAGTTTGCGCATGCTTAGAGTCCCTTATATCTATAAACTCGCAATCTTGCCCCTAGGAGTTGAACATGGTGCACTTCAAAAGGACAGTAGCTCCCAATGGCTGCTATAGGTTGTTCTACGCTGCAGCTTTAATTTGCTTTTAGTTTAAATGTCAAAACCTTAATATAAAATGTCTCAATGAGTGTAAAGATGTATGAAATGGATTCTTGTCTGAGGAAGGGTGAAATCCCGAAATGTCACGTTTTTTTACTTCAATAAACATGGGAGCATAAATTCTGGTCGAGCTGACTTTTTCCTTTTCTACTTATGTTGAAATGGATTCTTACCCAGTATTGTTCTGTCTTCTCCCAAGGGTATGCGAACAATTTTAATAAAGTCAGTGAGGAGTACTCTAGCCTCCTGAATACTTCGTATGACTACACATCTGTCATGCATTATGATGGAGATGCTTTCACTAATGGAAATGGATCCACCATCCTCACAAAGAACCCAGAGTTTCAAGATGTCATCGGCAAAAGTGTAGAAATGAGCTCCACGGACGCGCTGGAACTTAACAGGCTCTATCATTGCAGTAAGAGCCACAAATGACACAAATTAATCAACACATTTTTTACCCTATTGTACAATTGTATATTAAACTACTGTTTGTGTCTTTTTTTAACTTAGATGTGTCAGTCTCCTTCCTGGAGCACTGCAGCTTCGATGATGAGGGCTTGTGTGAGCTAGCTGTCTGCTCAAGGGGTTCATCTGGATGGGAGAGAGTAAACCGAGCTGATGGAGGTCCCCACTCCGACCACACTCACCTGGGCACTGACTCCGAGGGTAGGAGAGGATTTCCTGAACACAAAAAACTGGTCAACTTGTTCAGACTGTGAAGGTTTCTAGCCTTCCTGAACAAAACAAAAAAAAAAAATTATGTATGCTGCTAAATAAATACACATTTCATAAAAAAAATGTTAAAATATGTACATCTATCTATCTATCTGTCTGTCTGTCTGCCTTGAATAGATCGTGGTGTCTCCATGCACTTTAGTACTGTGACAGGAGAAGAAGGGGATTCTACCAGGCTCATAACAAGGAGGATGACTCCTAGTACACCATGCCAGATCCAGTGCCTTCAGTTCTACTACTACTACAGTGGGAATGAAACAGATCAGCTCAACATCTGGATCAGAGAGTTTGACAGCGAAGAGGATGTACAAGGAACTCGCATGCTCATGGGCCAGATTACAGGTAATGTCAACAGCATAATCTTTTAAGCCAACTTGCCAAACCACACCAAATGTTTTCATTCTCTTCTGATCCTATTTAAATAGAAAAGACCATTGTTAAACCTGTTATCATATATTTAGTATTCAGTCATTTTGGTAGTCATTTAGGATCTGTGAGGGAACATTGGGAAAGCTTAAAGGTTTAAGTTCAAAGCGCTCTCGATCATGAAAAAGCTGGCAACAATTTGTGAAGATTTTATAGTGGCATATAACATGCTGCTTGAAATATTGCTTGTTAAAGGAGATTTGATCTGCTTCCTTATTTATCTTGCTGTGTTTCCTCTCCAGGTTCTCCAGCTGATTACTGGCAGATCCACCATGTTCCCCTGAATGCCACTAAGACCTTCCAGGTGGAGTTTGAGGGCCGCAAGGGAGCAGGGTCTTCAGGCGGTGGCTTCTCTGTGGACGACATCAACCTCTCAGAGACCGAATGCCCCCATCAGACATGGCAGATCCGGAACTTTGAGGAGCTTTTGAACACCAGTGCTTATGACACCATAATATACAGCCCAAGATACTACTCTAGAGACGGTTATGGCTATCAGTATCTAGTGAAGTTGAGGACAACATTTTTTGGCTTGTACGTACGCCTGGTGTCTGGAGACTATGACGCACAGCTAGAGTGGCCCTTGGCATGGAGACAGTTTCAGGCCCTGATGGTGGACCAGAATCCACACATGCAGCAGCGAATGTCCAAGCCACGGAGTTTGACTACAGATCCAGCAGTCATGATCAGTGAGTATTAAGGCCTATTCACACCAAGAACTACAACCATAATCACAACAACAGCTATATCTATAACAATATGAGTCTCCACAACATTTTAATGAAGATTTTTTCGACTGTAAACAACTTATAATATAACATATTAATTGTTATTCATCCCCATTGTTTTTATCATTCATCAAATTGCTCTAAAAGCCATCCAAAACATTATTAGCCCATTGTTCCTATAGTTGTAGTGTTAACTCTGCCATATCCTTTCTTGTTTTCTTCTAGTTATTGCTTATCTTGTAAAGCACTTTGGGTCAGTTCCCAAATGTGCTATGGACGGCACCCAGTGTCATTGTGTTTTTACGGCACATCACAGCACACTGTGTACAAAACGATTGACTGTGCATTTAATCTATCACACACATGAGCAGGGGGCAGACATGAAAACAGTGCCCGGGGAGCAGTGTGTGGGGACGGTACTATGCTCAAGCTACCTCAGTGGCACTGCTGGCGTTTGGCGATCCTGCGGTCACAGGTCCGATACCTTTACCGCTGGTCCACCACTGCCCCATGACTAGACTTAGAAGTATGATAACCTCTGGACGCCGGTCCAAAGATAACCTGGGATAGATTTGCAGAGACAGGCCAATTTGGTGTTGTGTTTTACTTTCTTGCAGGACATGGCACTATGTACATCTGGTTTGACTGGCATTTTAGCTCAAATATCAATTCTTTTTCTCTTTCTTTTTCCAATAGCACAAGATACGTTTTTTTGGGGTAACCCTCGTGAGGTTGGTACACTTACCGAGGCAAATGGAGAGACCTTTTATGCCTCCTATTCTGCTGGAGATTGGAGATTCATGAATTTGGATGACCTTCGGAGGAGGGACTTCCTGAAAGGAGGTGATGCGGTCTTCTCTTTTGTCATGCAAGGTGGGTGTTCTTACACTACAGTATGTACTCTATCTTGCCCAAGAACCTTTCCTTTGTTACGTGGTGGTATTAGAGATAAAAAATGAATGCAAATATATAGTTACGTGTTGGAGTGGAGTGACTCTCACCAGAATGTCCTACATGCCTATAATCAAACAATGTACTGTAAATAAATTCAGGGTATAATATATTGCCACACCTTTATCCAAACTCAACACCTCAGAAGAAAGCATTAAGAATGGAAAATGTCTACTGTATTGCACTTACCTTTTTTGGCCGCCAAACCAGCCCCTCAAATGCACCCATCATGTTTTCGGAGATCTCTGGTTGCATGCTGTATTTCCACCTCTCTCACAATCCCTTTTCCAGATATTAGACCTCTGTTCACAAACAACTCTCTGCCCTGCACCGGAATTCCACAGCAAAACTTCACATCAGTTCCTGAGGACAGTGATTATTCATGTTCAAGGTACAGTCTGCACAAATAGCAAGGGCATTACATTTACCAAGGGTAACTACGCAACGCAGTGAACTGGAAAGGAGGCCAGCAAAGCATGCATCTGGTCGGAGACCATGCCTTCCACACCATGTTAAGAAAGAGCTGACATAAATATAAATGCATAAAATGGTTAATGTGTTCTAGTGCATTTTATCTGAACATGTGGCAGATTTTACCTGAACACAGCCCATTTGGCCCAGAAAGGAGCTTCTAACAATTAAAGACCCCTAAAATATAAAATAAGACTTAAAATCAATTAATTGTCTTTATAGTCTAATAAAGGACACTTGGCTGAAGAAAACCTGATATTTTTTGGAGGTTTTATTTGGTGTTGAATGGTATTTTTATGGGTCTTTCAAAATGTTGCCAAAAATTGGCTCAATATACCTAAGTTCACCCTATATATATATATATATATATATATATATATATATATATATATATATATATATATATATATATGTCGGATTTAAAAAATACTGTAAAAATACTGATTATGGCACTTGACTGCTGATTTTTTTTGTTATGAAATATGACTATGCAATATAACACGCTTTCCCAAAAGGGTTATCACAGCCACCACTCCAACCACCCCAACAACCACTATGACCACAACAACCATCACTACAACTTCTACAACCACAAGCACTACCAACCCAGACCCCGAGGGGCCTGATGTGGATGGCAAGTAGGTCACAGCTACACCTCATTATTCTTCGATACAACACATTGTTTAGCCATTTACTGCATCTCTTCTGTATGCTAAAAATGCACTTAAAAATATTTAAAGACTTAGGGACCATTCACACCAGGAAGGATCCCCTCATGATAACTACAGTGCTGACTTTCTAAGTCTTTTAGTGGATGGAGTTCACACGCAACAACCACAGGGCAAAAGATCTAGTTGGGATCACTTTTAGAACAGTTGAAACCCAGCAGCCAATTGGAACCCATCAGAATTTAGAGGACATTCTTTTAGTTATTTACATCCATGACGAGAACCTTGAGTTTTAAACATCGCTCTCCATTGTGGATGCTCATATCACTACAATTACACTAATAGTTATCATTACAGCGCTTGGTGTGAATGGCCCTTTATAGAGCCTTGATTGACATGGACGACCTTACTGATTTGTGGTTTGTTTGTTCCAGCTCTTGTAACAGCATTCTGTGCAGCTTCTCTCCTAAGATGGCATACTCCCCCCTCATCCTGCTCCTCACTTTGCTGCTGTTGTTGAGTCACTGATACCCACGTGCATCTGCATTACGGTCTAGACCCGAAGGGGAGTAAAATCGTTTCTGATGGCACTAAAAAAAATTCATGCTATGGGCTGGCACACCCCTTACAAGGTGGTATACTCACAGCGATCTTACTCTAGGAAGACATTTGGAATTCTAATGATAGACAAGCCAACTCCAGTCAGGGTCAAGGAAATAAACAAACAAACAAACAAAAACAATTTTAAAGGGTTTTTAATTTTATTTCCTTGACTCTTTGTGAGAGTGCATGGAGGTAGCTACATTTTAGGACTTACCCCAAAAGCACTTTAGAAAATCTGAACTCAGCTTTTCTTGTTTCTACATCTGCAATAGCGTCTAGGCTTAATAAATTTATAATATATATATAAAGAACATAATATACTGGGAAGATAGGTGGTTATTTTTAACAGTTAATATGTGTATCTATTAAAGTGAGGTTGGAATATAGTGAGAGTGAATGTACAACACTTACTAGGATTATATCGCATGGTTTAAAGGTTGATGTTTTATTTAGTTGATTTCTGATGTATCTGTCATTAAACAGGTTTTGGCACCAGTCATTGTTGTCCATCATGTATCTGACTGAAGTCCTGTAGTCTGTCAGAGACTTTAACTGTAAAGAAAAACATCACAACAAATTCCCCAACAGACCAGTTTGTTAAGAGTTTTACATTTCATTTTCCCAACTATATAATTTGACAATGAAAATGTATACTTGAGGAACTTTATTCAAAAGATAATTGTAAAAGTAATTGAGATCAGCATCGCCAGGGTATAATGGAAGTGATGGCTTGATAGCCCTTTAGGCATGTCTGTATGTATTAGATTTTCACTGAGTTTCACTTTTATGGATTTGTCGATAATGGAGACAGCATTCAGATGGCCAGGCCATCTCATGAGCAGACCCCAAACTCTGCAGTGCATTGCCTGCCTCACATTAAACCATGTCCAGTGTTCTCCATTATTCTGCATAAACTTCAGCAGAGTCCACACCTCCAGGAAGAAATCGTTTCTCAGTACAGCACTGCCAGATCCTCTGTACAAAATGAACTGAAGTGCGAGGCACTGGGTTACCAGGCTAGTGGCCGTCCCCATTGTGGGTCACAATCTGTCTCTGCAGTAATGTGCTCTCTGGTGCACAATTATGGCCACTTCTTGCTGGGGCACATAACTCATTCATAAACCATGCTATTGTCGATTACAAAAGTTCGTCCAACATTTTAACAAATAAATCTTACGGGTAACATATAAGCCTGCATCACCTATTATTCTTTAATCATATGGCTGTTTCCAATTAGAATCAGGTTTGAACTTCCTCTTAAAAGCACAAAAATGTTTATTGTGTTTTCTTTTTCTGAACAAAGAATTGCCTCTGCTTTACAGTATTGTCATCACGGTAAAACAAAGTGCTTTAACCTCCTATAATCCACACACACACACACACACACACGCACTCTCACACACGCACACACAAACGGTTAATTAAAACAGTCCAATTTTCCCTTGACCAGCATTTTTTATATATAAAAAAGGGAAGTTGCTTTAACATCACCAATGAACATGCCAATCATAACTCTCAACAAAGCTCTGACTCGAATGTATTCTCATCTTTCAACACATGGGTTCATCATTAAACTGAGCAGTAAAAAACATTGATGATAGCATGGTATCAATGGTCCATTCTGACATAAAGTCCATCTGTAATCATGCATCCCACAACTGTGCTGGGGAAGAATCAGCACACATGATCTCCAGGAGGATGACTCCCAGGAGGAACCTCTCAGAGACCGAATGCCCTCATCACACGTGGCACATCCGGAACTTCAGCAAGGTTCTTAACAACAGTGCCCAAAGCCCCTTCCTCTTCAGTCCAAAATACTACTCTATCGATGGCTACAGGTTCCAGATAATGCTGCAGATGATGGAGGATCATTTTGGCGCCTACGTCCGTCTGGTTTCTGGCTCCAACGATGACAATCTGCAGTGGCCTTGTCCTTGGAGGCAGGTGACCATCCAGGCGCTAGACCAGAATGCCCACATCCAGCACCGCATGTCTGCTCAGATCAGCCTGACCACAGACCCAACACAGCCAGGACAAAGGGGTAATAACAGGGTGTTTATTATCGCACTCTAGTATATGTATGTTTGGTTTATTTAGTATATGGTAGCATTTTACAGTGTAGTCCCGTAAATAATAAATAATGCCGCAGTTCTTCACATAAAAACATATTGCATGTTACTGACCTTACACCTGACCCTAGGAACGAGGTAATAACATATACTTATGGTATTAGCCCAACAGTACTGTTATGTGGCCAGTCATTCAGTACATGTTAAAAGTTTTGGCTTTTTGTGCTTATCCAATCAGGATCTTTTTGGGGCAGCCCTCGTGAAGTGGGAGTCTCGGATGAGGGCCCTGGCGGAGACTATGTTACTGATGGCTGGGGCTTTGGATACTTAATGTCCAACAAGCAGCTGAGGTCCAGAGAGTTCCTGAAGGGAGGGGATCTGTTCCTCCTCATTACCATGCAGGGTCGGTGTTTTAAGTCCTCATTTATCACCTCTGCCTTATGTAATCATCAGCGTTTGTTTGTTAGCTTGTTTGTTTGTTAGTTAGCAACATAGCCCAAAAAGTTATGGACGGATTTTGATGAAATTTCCAGGGTATATCAAAAATGAGCTAACTTAAGTGATTACATTTTGATGACGATCTGAGCTGCCGTGGCAGAGGTCTGCGCTGTCTGAGTGCTTTTCTAGTTTATGTATGTATGTATGTATGTATGTATGTATGTATGTATGTATGTATGTATGTATGTATGTATTTATTTATTTATTCACATTGTAGTTTGCATTGGTTGAAAACTAATGTTGCTTTTAACGTAACTTCTCTTGCAGATATCTCACCGCTGACCCAGGGGAGTGCTCTTCCATGTCCCACCTCTGCTGCTGCATGATCTGCATCAAGGATCTGATTCATAGCCAGAGCTATTCCAACATCACATCAGTTTAGAGTGCATGTACTGTATGCACAAACATTTATCCCACCTGACGTCAGTGAACAGGGACAGCAGCCTACATATGAAAGAGCTTTTTGCAAGACTGAACATATAGGGCCTATTTTTGCATATTTGTGCTTGTTCAGAAAAAAAAATCTCTGCACACTTAGATCCATGCTTGAAAAAACATTCATCAGGGCATTGTATATTTGTGCATAAAATATCTAGCTTTGAAACAACAATAACAAAGTAAACACTGAATTCCCCTGTGTGACAGCTTTGCATATGTATATGTATGTTTCTGTTGCTGTATAAGGCCGAACATGAAAGTAATGATGTCACTATATTAAAGATATTAATGTAGTTCTTTTTAAATGTGTTATTCTTTTTAAATGTGTTATCTCGTTTCTTGGTTTGGGAAAAGGAGCGTGCACACGAGGGCAAGCTGTAGAATATTTGGTTGATTGGCACATCTTGACAACATTCTATACATTAGACATTAGAGCGGGTCCTAGACGGCCAGCCAAGAGGCCTTAGTCCCGAGTGTTATCCTCTAACCTGTTACATGCACTCAGCACAGGCAAAATTGATGATCAAAACTGATCTTAGCAGCAATTCTCAAGTTATTATATCTATAGCAATGTTATTGTTGTTACCAATTTAACTAGCCTATGCCTAGAATTGTACTGTATTGTACTGTATTGTACTTGTCATGTCAGTTATCATTGAAGCCCTTATCATACCCACAGAATGTTATGTGGTTGGTGATTTCATTTGTCAACTCTACTGTCAATCATCTTTACATGAATGCACAAGTATGTGCCCTATTCATTTTCAATAGTAAGGCTGTGCTTACCAAAAGGTGGGGGCAGTGTCCTTATATGCACACGCGTGTCCTCACATGACATGTGTGATGGGTTAAATGCAGAAGTTATATTTTGTTGTGCATTGTGTGCTGTGTGAATATAATGCCAAAAAAGAGCAAACAGAGATGACAACCTGCCCCCCCATATGGGCGGACAGACACAGACACAGACACAGACACACAGACACAGACACACACACAGACACAGACAGACACACAGACAGACAGGGTCATTGCAATACCTGGTCAATCCCTCCGGGGACCAGGTAATGACACTTTCACTTTCATAAATTGGCACAACGGATGGAAACGGGGGATGACTGTTTTAAGAGGGGGGGATTTTGACCATTTTTATATCAGCTGGGAAGTCATCCCTCTTCGTACCCCCTCAACTGGAGCACTGGGTATCACACTTTTAAAGGTGGCCCTGATTGTCAGTGCCACACAATGTCATCTTGATAAGGAGCCAGTGTAGGCGCAAGTCATCAGTGAGGGTTTGCAGGAATGTTACAGCCTTTTCTTTACAATCAATCATGCAGACTTTTTAAACAATAACCCTCTCCACTCTAGCATCTCACATTATTGACTCCCTAGTGTGGGCCTAAGATCAAAGGGAACTCTGAGTAGAGTGGAGGTTGAAGGTGACAGTAAGGCAACCGTCACGGCTGAACTGTATAGGCTACTGTTTGGTGATTGATGCACAACTTTGTGCCATTTCTTGTGCGATGCCCACAGGGTTAATACTTATAAAGGGTTAATACCTATACAGGGTTAATAGTTATAAAGGGTTAATACCTATAAAGTGTCAATAGTTGTAAAGGATTAATAGTTAAAAAAGGGTTAATAACTATAAAGGGTTAATACCTATAAAGGCTTAATACTTATAAAGTGTTAATAACTATACAGGGTTAATAGTTATAAAGGGCTAATACCTATAAAGGGTTAATAACTATAAATGGTTAATACCTATAAAGGGTTAATACTTATAAAGGGTTAATACCTATAAAGGGTTAATACCTATAAAGCCGGTGTAATAGAAATAAGAACCACCAGGCATGCTTTAAATACAGGTAAATTAAAATAAATATTTTTGTACATTAGAAATTGGTGTGATATTTCACTATTTAGGAAAGTAAAGCATTAAACACACAGACACCCACAGATGACTACACAGGCTTATACTAACACACACACACACACACACACACACACACACACACACACACACACACACACACACACACACACACACAGTGTACAGTTTGTACATTAGTATGAAAATGAAGTAAACTTACTGTATATGGCTTCTCTCCGTGTCTTTTTAAAAAATGTATAGTGCCTGTTAGAGGTTAGAGTAAAACCTTGGATACATTTCTGTATACATCATCTGATGATTTGGGGCTTGGAATTACAGTTACCTCTATTCATTCTTACATTTCTCCCTCCGGCGTAACAACATCTTTTCCGTCACATGCTACAAGATGGACATCTCGCCTGGGGTTCTCATCGTAACTGTGTGGTTGGCTGTCATATGTGGGATGCTGATGGGATTCTGTTGCTGTACGAAGAAGCACAGTGTCCCACCTGCTGAGAATGTGGCGCACATACAGGAGATGTAAATACAGACCCTGCATTTTGTGCTGATAGTTGTTGTCTCATGACTGACATATGCACATTCCCAGAGCACATTATATAACTGGAATTATTCTTTGTACTGAAATGCATTTTCTCTCTGTTTGCGATGTATGAACTTCAGAGTTGTGTTTAAAAGAGTAGTAGTGAAAAACACTTATCAGGAGTACATTCTATAGCATTTATGAGGGTTAAATGGAAGAATGATGAGATTTTTGCCTCTTTGAAAAAAGAAATAATTACATTTTTAAAAAGTAGTAAGTGAAAAAGAATGTGATCCTATGATTGTTTTTGGAATATACATAGATAGAGTTAACCTCACTATGTCAAACAAAGAAGGAACAGGCCCTGTACTACTGTATATTGAAACTGTATTGCTAATGTGTTACAACTTGGCTCAGATCAGTTTGCTTTACTGATGTCCTTTTCACATTTTGGGATGCGTGTTTGAGCTTACCGTACATTTCAGGATGACCATTGAAACATTTTTTTTACATTATGTTCATCCATTTGCTTTTTGCTTTTTTATGGAAAAAGACAGACAAAACGAAAAAGTGCAACAAAAGTGAGGGCAAACTCGCTACTCTGCATGACACTACGTTCTTTTCCGCTTCCTCCTATCTAGGCATAGAGCTGTTACTCTTCAGACACTCTGTGAGGGGAATCTACGTTTGGTTGCCTCTGATTGTAGCACTGATGTTTTTATGATACTAAATAGTATAACTGAGCCTTTTGAACAGGCCTTATGAACAAGCTGTTCTGCCTCCTTAGCAGACACATTTGAGGTACACACTGTGCATGCCGGCCAACTGCAACTTAAAACAGACAAATCAGTCACTGTTGCCAACTCCTCAGGTGACCATAAAAAGGCTGCTTATATGGGCCTGTAGCTCATCAGTGTGGACAAGCTCTTCTTCTGGACCTCACAAGAGACAGACCGACCAAGGTAAGTCCAAAAAAAAAAAAAAAAGATGATCATTAGCCAAGTTATTGTGGGGTTTTAAAAATCAAACCTAACACAAACTTGGGTGTAATCTGCACAGTTTATGATTAACCAGCTGAGGGTTAGTGGGCTTCTGCAGAATAAACCCTGGACATGCTGTGAGAAACAGTTTTCTCTTACTGTTATGTTCCACCACAGATGGTGGGGCAGATTGTCATGCTCATTTTCCCCACAGAGTTTGTATGTGATGTTTGTAATCATTTTTGTCTGCTTTCAAAAAGCAATGCAGAGATGTACAGTGAATGCATGTGTGTAAAAAGGTTGTTTTATGCACTCAGAGAGAATGAACATGCTCACCGTCCTCTCCATAAGCCTATGCTTGTGGGGTGCACTATCTGTGGTGAGTTTGTGCAGTTCACTATGAAAAAAATATAGCTTGATAAAAAGATTGACTAAATAAATAAATAAAATAAAATAAAACTCTGAAGTTTTTTGTGTGTCATGTAACTAATTTACTGTACATGTATGTTTTCACTAATCTGCCATTAGCCCTTGCCTACTGTATTTGGTGAGTATATATACATATGTGCATAGGACCTATTTAGGACGAATACTTTGAAACAAAATGCAAGGTATACAAAATTAATTTGCCATCATCATGGGCATTTTCGCTCATTTGTTTGTCGTTTGTGTGTGCAGAGATTGACAGTACTCTGGACATTACTGAAATCAACAAAGGTAAGGATATTAACATGATTAGTTGGTGCGACTTATCAGATATCATCAGCTTGCTTGCTCAGCTGTTCCTTCTCTCTGCAACAGGTTTGGAGCTGAATGAAGGGGATATTGTGGAAGTAGGTTTAGTTTTCATGTCTGACCACATATATCATGTAAACAAACATGTACTTAACTATGAGCCACATTACATGCCTCCATGGCTTAACTATTACTGAATAATAGCACCCAACAAATGTCTCTTAGGGCGTACTTACACTAGGTACATTTCACTCGTGTAGTACTGGAGAATGGTTACTTCTTGTCCCTGGTCTGCATTGAGACTGTATAACATCTAACTGTACTCGGTTGCACAGTTGAGTTACTATGTTCTAGAATCTTTGAATAAGCACGTTTTATTACCATAACAACAGAATTCTTTACACATTGTTTGATAGTTAAATGGAACTCAAAACTGTGCTCAGGCACGTTTGCGATCACACTACATGTGTACCATGCCCGATCTCACCAGACTTTGGGGGTCAAGTGTACTCAGGTACAGTACAGGTACATCTATCATAGTGTGAGCACGCACCTAAACGTTATAATTGACTCATGAGTCACTTTGAGCCATTGAGTTGGTTTGGATGAAGGTGTCCTCCTCTGTACTCCGTACTATTTGTCATGTAGGCCTATTATACCACGGCTTGGTTAAATTTCTTACTGTGACGCATTCTTAAGAATATCAATTGACTTTTGATATCTGCACACCTATGAAGTAGTCCCTGTTTTCTGACCTATTACATTAGTTTTGTGTATCAAACCACCAAGTTTGTGGTGAACTTGACATTAAGGTCCCCCCACACCAACACCCCCAACCCCCCCCCACAAACACAGACGCGCACACACTCCCAAATATCATGTGTTGACAGTGATGCATTATTTGCTTTGAAGGAAGACCAGAGGAGTTCCATTCTGGATGGTGACCAGTGGAGCTCGCCTGTGCTGCATAAGCTAGATGCTGGTCTTGGTGAGTAATAAATTATTATGGAAACTACCAGGATGATGTGTTTTATAGGTCATTATTTGAGGATATTTTGTAGCAAAGACAATAAGTATTAAGTACTAGCCTTCACCATAATAAAAGACTTATTAATAAATTAAATTAATAAATGACTTCTTAAAAGAATTATTATTATTATTATTATTATTATTATTATTATTATTATTATTATTATTATTTACTATTTAAATAGATCAATCTGCTTAAAGAATGCTTCTGAATTTGTTTTGCCATCCTCCATTGGCCAACAACATTATGCCCTGGTTTTCCCGTGGACAATAACAGGGTTGTTCCAAGTACAGCCGTGTTTTTCTGTAGTTTGAATGAGAGACAATTCTGCTTCCAGCATGTAGGGTGACCAAAGACGAAAACTACTTAGTGTTGCTTTAAAGTATGCATATCATTGTGTTATTTTGTGTTATTTCCATATCAGCGTATTTTTTCTGAAAGGATTTTTTGTTTGATATGTTCTCCGTTTGTCACTGGTGGTGATGCTGCAAATGCACCCCATATTCTGTAAATACAGGCACTGTCAGACAGGCACATTCACGTTTCTCCAAAATCCCCCCAGGCATGGCTTATAATTTTGACAAATATGGCGGGAGAATTCCTCCCGACAGCAACAAGAAAATTCCAATTCCAAAAATTCCAGGAGACGACAGCAACAAGAAAATTCCAATTCCAAAAATTCCGCCAAGACACCTAGACATGAGCCCGTATGATGCAGAAGAGGTCAACAGACTATATAAGTGCAGTAAGTTACAACAGTGTCCACAAAAAGTCAATCCATGTTTTCGTCTGCATCTCTTAAGAGTTTATTGTCCTATTTTGTGAGTGTTTTTGTATTTTGTCGTTGAAGAATTAGTTAATGATGTAGGCCTTACAATACCACTTACAATGCCAGGCAATTAGAGGCAACTGGAGGCATCTTAAATTTTACATATTGTGAATCACAAACACACAAGTAGTTATAAACTCATCTGCATGCACATGTGTACTGAACCAATGGGAATACAAAAGTACACTTTTCTATATAGTTGTCATACTGTATACACTTTTGTGCATAGAGATTGTGAGGAAGATGTCACTATCAAGCTTCAAGACTGAATATGTTATTACAACTCCTTATACTAGTATAAAAATATGAATAGGTTGCAAATAGATAGATTGCATTTGCTGAATAATTTGTTTGTAATGTTTTTACCATATGTTTTCATTCCCTAAGCATGTGTCTAGTTCTCTTACTGTTTTAGTTGACCTCCATATTTGTCACAGCTGACTCCATCTCATTCCTGGAGCACTGCAGCTTTGATGATAAGGGCATGTGCGACATGAATTCCTCTGGATGGGAGAGAGTGAACGGAGCTGATGGAGGCCCCCACTCTGACCACACCCACCTGGACACTGCCTCTCAGGGTGAGGTTACTTCTCAAGTGTGCTAAAGAGAAGATATGTTTGAAATTGAATGAACATCATGCATGCATGTGTACACGCGCACACTCACACACAAGCACACACACACCTTCATTAGAATCGCATCAAACAGACTCACTAAACAGTTTGACATTCAGCATATATAAAATGATTCACAAAATTGCAGTTTGTTTCAGGCAGATTTTATGCTCTCTGATTTTCAATCTCATGGCCTCGAGGAAATAAATAAATATACAAATAAATAAATAGAACATCTTCTTCTTCTGTTTTGTGTATTTTCTCCAGGTTCCTTCATGTACTTCAGCACCAGTCATCACTCAGGGAAAGAATCAGCACACATGATCTCCAGGAGGATGACTCCCAGGAGGAGCTGCAAGGTCCAGTGTCTTGAGTTCTTCTACTACCACACTGGGAATGAAACGGATCAGCTCAGCATCTGGATCAGAGAGTTTGATGGTGACAGTGATGCCACAGGGACGCGTAGGCTCATGGGCCAGATCTCAGGTATTATTTTTTTGTGTATTTCTGTAAGTGACAAAAAATTTTCAGATCACATTACATATGTAATTTAAGAACAATTATGAAATCATGTAGCCTCTTAGCGAGCTACGACTCGCTGTGACTGAAAAAAAAAAAAAAAAAACGCAACTACCACATTACAACATTACTACGGCATTACAGAAAGTCTTTAGTAACACATTTCAACTTGGTCACTGCCATTCTGGTAACAACAAAGTTATAATAGGGGGTGCGCAGGGAATGGTTGAAATTTAGATGATTGTACGTCAATAGTTTCAGAATTAAATATTACTTTTTTTTTCTTTCAGGATCCCCGGCTTATTACTGGCAGATCCACCATGTTCCCCTGAATGCCACTAAGACCTTCCAGGTGGAGTTTGAGGGCCGCAAGGGAGCAGGGTCTTCAGGCGGTGGCTTCTCCGTAGACGACATCAACCTCTCAGAGACCGAATGCCCTCATCACACGTGGCACATCCGGAACTTCAGCAAGGTTCTTAACAACAGTGCCCAAAGCCCCTTCCTCTTCAGTCCAAAATACTACTCTATCGATGGCTACAGGTTCCAGATAATGCTGCAGATGATGGAGGATCATTTTGGCGCCTACGTCCGTCTGGTTTCTGGCTCCAACGATGACAATCTGCAGTGGCCTTGTCCTTGGAGGCAGGTGACCATCCAGGCGCTAGACCAGAATGCCCACATCCAGCACCGCATGTCTGCTCAGATCAGCCTGACCACAGACCCAACACAGCCAGGACAAAGGGGTAATAACAGGGTGTTTATTATCGCACTCTAGTATATGTATGTTTGGTTTATTTAGTATATTGTAGCATTTTACAGTGTAGTCCCGTAAATAATAAATAATGCCGCAGTTCCTCACATAAAAACATATTACATGTTACTGACCTTACACCTGATCCTATGAACAAGGTAATAATATATACTTATGGTATTAGCCCAACAGTACTGTTACGTGGCCAGTCATTCAGTACATGTTAAAAGTTTTGGCTTTTTGTGCTGTTCCAATCAGGATCTTTTTGGGGCAACCCTCGTGAGGTGGGAGTCTCGGATGAGGGCCCTGGCGGAGACTATGTTACTGATGGCTGGGGCTTTGGAGACTTTATGTCCAACAAGGAGCTGAGGTCCAGAGAGTTCCTGAAGGGAGGGGATCTGTTCCTCCTCATTACCATGCAGGGTCAGTGTTTTAAGTCCTCATTTATCACCTCTGCCTTATGTAATCATCGACGTTTGTTTGTTTGTTTGTTTGTTAGCTTGTTTGTTTGTTAGTTAGCAACATAGCCCAAAAAGTTATGGACGGATTTTGATGAAATTTCAGGGTATATCAAAAATGGGCTAACTTAAGTGATTACATTTTGATGATGATCTGAGCTGCCGTGGCAGAGGTCTGCGCTGTCTGAGTGCTTTTCCAGTTTATGTATGTATGTATGTATGTATGTATGTATGTATGTATGTATGTATTTATTTATTTATTCACATTGTAGTTTGCATTGGTTGAAAACTAATGTTGCTTTTAACGTAACTTCTCTTGCAGATATCTCACCGCTGACCCAGGGGAGTGCTCTTCCATGTCCCACCTCTGCTGCTGCATGATCTGCATCAAGGATCTGATTCATAGCCAGAGCTATTCCAACATCACATCAGTTTAGAGTGCATGTACTGTATGCACAAACATTTATCCCACCTGACGTCAGTGAACAGGGACAGCAGCCTACATATGAAAGAGCTTTTTGCAAGACTGAACATATAGGGCCTATTTTTGCATATTTGTGCTTGTTCAGAAAAAAAATCTCTGCACACTTAGATCCATGCTTGAAAAAACATTTATCAGGGCATTGTATATTTGTGCATAAAATATCTAGCTTTGAAACAACAATAACAAAGTAAACACTGAATTCCCCTGTGTGACAGCTTTGCATATGTATATGTATGTTTCTGTTGCTGTATAAGGCCGAACATGAAAGTAAGGATGTCACTATATTAAAGATATTAATGTAGTTCTTTTTAAATGTGTTGTTCTTTTTAAATGTGTTATCTCGTTTCTTGGTTTGGGAAAAGGAGCGTGCACACGAGGGCAAGCTGTAGAATATTTGGTTGATTGGCACATCTTGACAACATTCTATACATTAGACATTAGAGCGGGTCCTAGACGGCCAGCCAAGAGGCCTTAGTCCCGAGTGTTATAATCTAACCTGTTACATGCACTCAGCACAGGCAAAATTGATGGTCAAAACTGATCTTAGCAGCAATTCTCAAGTTATTATATCTATAGCAATGTTATTGTTGTTACCAATTTAACTAGCCTATGCCTAGAATTGTACTGTATTGTACTGTATTGTACTTGTCATGTCAGTTATCATTGAAGCCCTTATCATACCCACAGAATGTTATGTGGTTGGTGATTTCATTTGTCAACTCTACTGTCAATCATCTTTACATGAATGCACAAGTATGTGCCCTATTCATTTTCAATAGTAAGGCTGTGCTTACCAAAAGGTGGGGGCAGTGTCCTTATATGCACACGCGTGTCCTCACATGACATGTGTGATGGGTTAAATGCAGAAGTTATATTTCGTTGTGCATTGTATGCTGTGTGAACATAATGCCAAAAAAGAGCAAACAGAGATGACAACTTGCCCCCCCATATGGGCGGACAGACACAGACACAGACACAGACAGACACACAGACAGACAGGGTCATTGCAATACCTGGTCAATCCCTCCGGGGACCAGGTAATGACACTTTCACTTTCATAAATTAGCACAACGGATGGAAACGGGGGATGACTGTTTTAAGAGGGGGGGATTTTGACCATCTTTATATCAGCTGGGAAGTCATCCCTCTTCGTACCCCCTCAACTGGAGCACTGGGTATCACACTTTTAAAGGTGGCCCTGATTGTCAGTGCCACACAATGTCATCTTGATAAGGAGCCAGTGTAGGCGCAAGTCATCAGTGAGGGTTTGCAGGAATGTTACGGCCTTTTCTTCACAATCAATCATGCAGACTTTTTAAACAATAACCCTCTCCACTCTAGCATCTCACATTGTTGACTCCCTAGTGTGGGCCTAAGATCAAAGGGAACTCTGAGTAGAGTGGAGGTTGAAGGTGACAGTAAGGCAACCGTCACGGCTGAACTGTATAGGCTACTGTTTGGTGATTGATGCACAACTTTGTGCCATTTCTTGTGCGATGCCCACAGGGTTAATATTTATAAAGGGTTAATACCTATACAGGGTTAATAGTTATAAAGGGCTAATACCTATAAAGGGTTAATAACTATAAATGGTTAATACCTATAAAGGGTTAATACTTATAAAGGGTTAATACCTATAAAGGGTTAATACCTATAAAGCCGGTGTAATAGAAATAAGAACCACCAGGCATGCTTTAAATACAGGTAAATTAAAATAAATATTTTTGTACATTAGAAATTGGTGTGATATTTCACTATTTAGAAAAGTAAAGCATTAAACACACAGACACCCACAGATGACTACACAGGCTTATACTAACACACACACACACACACACACACACACAAACACACACACACACACACACACACACACACACACACACACACACACACACAGTGTACAGTTTGTACATTAGTATGAAAATGAAGTAAACTTACTGTATATGGCTTCTCTCCGTGTCTTTTTAAAAAATGTATAGTGCCTGTTAGAGGTTAGAGTAAAACCTTGGATACATTTCTGTATACATCATCTGATGATTTGGGGCTTGGAATTACAGTTACCTCTATTCATTCTTACATTTCTCCCTCCGGCGTAACAACATCTTTTCCGTCACATGCTACAAGATGGACATCTCGCCTGGGGTTCTCATCGTAACTGTGTGGTTGGCTGTCATATGTGGGATGCTGATGGGATTCTGTTGCTGTACGAAGAAGCACAGTGTCCCACCTGCTGAGAATGTGGTGCACATACAGGAGATGTAAATACAGACCCTGCATTTTGTGCTGATAGTTGTTGTCTCACGACTGACATATGCACATTCCCAGAGCACATTATATAACTGGAATTATTCTTTGTACTGAAATGCATTTTCTCTCTGTTTGCGATGTATGAACTTCAGAGTTGTGTTTAAAAGAGTAGTAGTGAAAAACACTTATCAGGAGTACATTCTATAGCATTTATGAGGGTTAAATGGAAGAATGATGAGATTTTTGCCTCTTTGAAAAAAGAAATAATTACATTTTTAAAAAGTAGTAAGTGAAAAAGAATGTGATCCTATGATTGTTTTTGGAATATACATAGATAGAGTTAACCTCACTATGTCAAACAAAGAAGGAACAGGCCCTGTACTACTGTATATTGAAACTGTATTGCTAATGTGTTACAACTTGGCTCAGATCAGTTTGCTTTACTGATGTCCTTTTCACATTTTGGGATGCGTGTTTGAGCTTACCGTACATTTCAGGATGACCATTGAAACATTTTTTTTACATTATGTTCATCCATTTGCTTTTTGCTTTTTTATGGAAAAAGACAGACAAAACGAAAAAGTGCAACAAAAGTGAGGGCAAACTCGCTACTCTGCATGACACTACGTTCTTTTCCGCTTCCTCCTATCTAGGCATAGAGCTGTTACTCTTCAGACACTCTGTGAGGGGAATCTACGTTTGGTTGCCTCTGATTGTAGCACTGATGTTTTTATGATACTAAATAGTATAACTGAGCCTTTTGAACAGGCCTTATGAACAAGCTGTTCTGCCTCCTTAGCAGACACATTTGAGGTACACACTGTGCATGCCGGCCAACTGCAACTTAAAACAGACAAATCAGCCACTGTTGTCAACTCCTCAGGTGACCATAAAAAGGCTGCTTATATGGGCCTGTAGCTCATCAGTGTGGACAAGCTCTTCTTCTGGACCTCACTAGAGACAGACCGACCAAGGTAAGTCCAAAAAAAAAAAAAGATGATCATTAGCCAAGTTATTGTGGGGTTTTAAAAATCAAACCTAACACAAACTTGGGTGTAATCTGCACAGTTTATGATTAACCAGCTGAGGGTTAGTGGGCTTCTGCAGAACCAACCCTGGACATGCTGTGAGAATGGCAGTGTTCTCTTACTGTTATGTTCCATCACAGATGGTGGGGCAGATTGTCATGCTCATTTTCCACAC
Organism: Coilia nasus; assembly: GCA_027475355.1. Lineage (NCBI taxonomy): Eukaryota > Metazoa > Chordata > Actinopteri > Clupeiformes > Engraulidae > Coilia > Coilia nasus. The sequence goes on along the minus strand of CM050218.1, from coordinate 10,210,983 downwards.
AGAGTTGCTTGCTGTGACATACACATGTTTGTAATCATTTTTGTCTGCTTTCAAAAAGCAATGCAGAGATGTACAGTGAATGCATGTGTGTAAAAAAGTTGTTTTATGCACTCAGAGAGAATGAACATCCTCACCGTCCTCTCCATAAGCCTATGCTTGTGGGGTGCACTATCTGTGGTGAGTTTGTGCAGTTCACTATGAAAAACATATAGCTTGATAAAAAGATTGACTAAATAAATAAATAAAATAAAATAAAATAAAACTCTGAAGTTTTTTGTGTGTCATGTAACTAATTTACTGTACATGTATGTTTTCACTAATCTGCCATTAGCCCTTGCCTGTATTTGGTGAGTATATATACATATGTGCATAGGACCTATTTAGGACGAATACTTTGAAACAAAATGCAAGGTATACAAAATTAATTTGCCATCATCATGGGCATTTTCGCTCATTTGTTTGTCGTTTGTGTGTGTAGAGATTGACAGTACTCTGGACATTACTGAAATCAACAAAGGTAAGGATAATAACATGATTAGTTGGTGCAAGTTGACCAGATATCATCAGCTTCCTTGCTCAGCTGTTCCTTCTCTCTGCAACAGGTTTGGAGCTGAATGAAGGGGATATTGTGGAAGTAGGTTTAGTTTTCATGTGTCTGACCACATATATAATGTACACAAACATGTACTTAACTATGAGCCACATTACATGCCTCCATGGCTTAACTATTACTGAATAATAGCACCCAACAAATGTCTCTTAGGGCGTACTTACACTAGGTACATTGCACTCGTGTAGTACTGGAGAATGGTTACTTCTTGTCCCTGGTCTGCATTGAGACTGTATAACATCTAACTGTACTCGGTTGCACAGTTGAGTTACTATGTTCTAGAATCTTTGAATAAGCATGTTTTATTACCATAACAACAGAATTCTTTACACATTGTTTGATAGTTAAATGGAACTCAAAACTGTGCTCAGGCACGTTTGCGATCACACTACAAGTGTACCATGCCCGATCTCACCAGACTTTGGGGGTCAAGTGTACTCAGGTACGGTACAGGTACATCTATCATAGTGTGAGTACGCACCTAAACGTTATAATTGACTCATGAGTCACTTTGAGCCATTGAGTTGGTTTGGATGAAGGTGTCCTCCTCCGTACTCAGTACTATTTGTCATGTAGGCCTATTATACCACAGCTTGGTTAAATTTCTTACTGTGACGCATTCTTAAGAATATCAATTAACTTTTGATATTTACCAACACCCCCCCCCCCACAAACACAGACGCGCACACACTCCCAAATGTCATGTGTTGACAGTGATGCATTATTTGCTTTGAAGGAAGACCAGAGGAGTTCCATTCTGGATGGTGACCAGTGGAGCTCGCCTGTGCTGTATAAGCTAGATGCTGGCCTTGGTGAGTAATAAATTATTATGGAAACTACCAGGATGATGTGTTTTATAGGTCATTATTAGAGGATATTTTGTAGCAAAGACAATAAGTATTAAGTACTAGCCTTCACCATGATAAAAGACTTATTAATTAATTAAATTAATAAATGACTTCTTAAAAAAATATTTAAAAAATAAATAAATAAATAAATAAATAATAATAATAATAATAATAATAATAATAATAATAATAATAATAATTATTATTATTATTATTATTATTATTATTATTATTATTATTATTATTATTATGATTATTATTATTATTATTATTATTTAAATAGATCAATCTGCTTAAAGAAAAATAAAAAACATTATGACAGTGTGGCACTACATGTAGTTGCATGTAGAGTATATTGCATTTAATCTGATTGTTCATGGCCTAGATATGAATGCAAAGGGAGTCATCCTGAGAGCTTTCGAACAATTCAGGCTGAAAACATGTGTTGACTTCAAACCCAGAGGAAGTGAATCTCACTACATCTCAGTTGAAAAACATAAAGGGTACGATACCTCCTGTGGCGATATGAACAAACTCCTTCCTCATTTGTGTTCCATCCTCAATAATATGCATCTGATCCTTGTTCGCATTTTTGTAGGTGCTGGTCTTCTGCCGGGAAAACAGCTATGAGGCAGACTCTGTCCATTGGCGCAAACTGTGACCATATTGCTATTGTGGAGCACGAGTTTCTGCATGCCCTTGGCTTCCTGCACGAACAATCTAGATACGACAGGGAACGCTACATCACCATCAACTGGAAAAATGTTGTTGAAGGTTGTACATGTTTTGAAGCTTTTCTGCATTGCTCACCCCCACCCAAAGTAGCACCAAGAAATGTTTTAACATCTCCCTTCATACACATCTAAATGTTTGTTTATTCTATAAACCGAATGTAAAATATTTGGGCAGTGTTACAATTCCTACTTGAGTCCTAACCTTTAAGGCAACACTAAATAGTTTTTTAAACCTTAAAGTAATGTTTCCAAAATTGTTTCAATGGTTCATCAACATGTAACAGGGTGACAGGCACTTCTGAATTTGCTTTGCCGTCCTCCATGGGCCAACAACATTATGCCCTGGTTTTCCCGTTGACAATAACAGGGTTGTTCCAAGTACAGCCGTGCTTTTTTGTAGTGATTATGGTAGCCCCCTGACCGAACAATTCAATTTCGACATTTTTGCACTACTGTGCCATCGCACTGTTGTCGACTGCAGTTGACAGAGTTGTTCAACCGGAAATACGGAACCAACTGGAAGAATGTTTTGACGCCCATGGTCTCTTCCAGAATAGGTCAATAACCGCACTAAGTAAGTTTGGAGGAGCAGGCCGTTTCTCTGTAGTTTGAATGAGAGACAATTCTGCTTCCAGCATGTAGGGTGACCAAAGACGAAAACTACTTAGTGTTGCTTTAAAGTATGCATATCATTGTGTTATTTTGTGTTATTTCCATATCAGCGTATTTTTTCTCAAAGGATTTTTTGTTTGATATGTTCTCCGTTTGTCACTGGTGGTGATGCTGCAAATGCACCCCATATTCTGTAAATACAGGCACTGTCAGACAGGCACATTCACGTTTCTCCAAAATCCCCCCCAGGCATGGCTTTTAATTTTTACAAGTATGGCAAGGAGCTCAGCAGCACCATGGGCACCCCGTATGATTACTGGTCGATAATGCACTATGGCCAGAATGCCTTCAGCAACAGGAAAGGGCCAACCATTCACACAAAAGACGCCAGATTTCAAGATGTGATTGGCCAGAAACTAGACATGAGCCCGTATGATGCAGAAGAGGTCAACAGACTATATAAGTGCAGTAAGTTACAACAGTGTCCACAAAAAGTCAATCCATGTTTTCGTCTGCATCTCTTAAGAGTTTATTGTCCTATTTTGTGAGTGTTTTTGTATTTTGTCGTTGAAGAATTAGTTAATGATGTAGGCCTTACAATACCACTTACAATGCCAGGCAATTAGAGGCAACTGGAGGCATCTTAAATTTTACATATTGTGAATCACAAACACACAAGTAGTTATAAACTCATCTGCATGCACATGTGTACTGAACCAATGGGAATACAAAAGTACACTTTTCTATATAGTTGTCATACTGTATACACTTTTGTGCATAGAGATTGTGAGGAAGATGTCACTATCAAGCTTCAAGACTGAATATGTTATTACAACTCCTTATACTAGTATAAAAATATGAATAGGTTGCAAATAGATAGATAGATTGCATTTGCTGAATAATTTGTTTGTAATGTTTTTACCATATGTTTTCATTCCCTAAGCATGTGTCTAGTTCTCTTACTGTTTTAGTTGACCTCCATATTTGTCACAGCTGACTCCATCTCATTCCTGGAGCACTGCAGCTTTGATGATAAGGGCATGTGCGACATGAATTCCTCTGGATGGGAGAGAGTGAACGGAGCTGATGGAGGCCCCCACTCTGACCACACCCACCTGGACACTGCCTCTCAGGGTGAGGTTACTTCTCAAGTGTGCTAAAGAGAAGATATGTTTGAAATTGAATGAACATCATGCATGCATGTGTACACGTGCACACACATACACAAGCACACACACACACATCAAACAGACTCACTAAACAGTTCGACATTCAGCATATATAAAATGATTCACAAAATTGCAGTTTGTTTCAGGCAGATTTTATGCTCTCTGATTTTCAATCTCATGGCCTCGAGGAAATAAATAAATAAACAAATAAATAAATAGAACATCTTCTTCTTCTGTTTTCTGTATTTTCTCCAGGTTCCTTCATGTACTTCAGCACCAGTCATCACTCAGGGGAAGAATCAGCACACATGATCTCCAGGAGGATGACTCCCAGGAGGAGCTGCAAGGTCCAGTGTCTTGAGTTCTTCTACTACCACACTGGGAATGAAACGGATCAGCTCAGCATCTGGATCAGAGAGTTTGATGGTGACAGTGATGCCACAGGGACGCGTAGGCTCATGGGCCAGATCTCAGGTATTATTTTTTTGTGTATTTCTGTAAGTGACAAAAAATTTTCAGATCACATTACATATGTAATTTAAGAACAATTATGAAATCATGTAGCCTCTTAGCGAGCTACGACTCGCTGTGACTGAAAAAAAAAAAAAAAACGTAACTACCACATTACAACATTACTACGACATTACAGAAAGTCTTTAGTAACACATTTCAACTTGGTCACTGCCATTCTGGTAACAACAAAGTTATAATAGGGGGTGCGCAGGGAATGGTTGAAATTTAGATGATTGTACGTCAATATTTTCAGAATTAAATATTACTTTTTTTTTCTTTCAGGATCCCCGGCTTATTACTGGCAGATCCACCATGTTCCCCTGAATGCCACTAAGACCTTCCAGGTGGAGTTTGAGGGCCGCAAGGGAGCAGGGTCTTCAGGCGGTGGCTTCTCCGTAGACGACATCAACCTCTCAGAGACCGAATGCCCTCATCACACGTGGCACATCCGGAACTTCAGCAAGGTTCTTAACAACAGTGCCCAAAGCCCCTTCCTCTTCAGTCCAAAATACTACTCTATCGATGGCTACAGGTTCCAGATAATGCTGCAGATGATGGAGGATCATTTTGGCGCCTACGTCCATCTGGTTTCTGGCTCCAACGATGACAATCTGCAGTGGCCTTGTCCTTGGAGGCAGGTGACCATCCAGGCGCTAGACCAGAATGCCCACATCCAGCACCGCATGTCTGCTCAGATCAGCCTGACCACAGACCCAACACAGCCAGGACAAAGGGGTAATAACAGGGTGTTTATTATCGCACTCTAGTATATGTATGTTTGGTTTATTTAGTATATGGTAGCATTTTACAGTGTAGTCCCGTAAATAATAAATAATGCCGCAGTTCTTCACATAAAAACATATTACATGTTACTGACCTTACACCTGACCCTAGGAACGAGGTAATAACATATACTTATGGTATTAGCCCAACAGTACTGTTACGTGGCCAGTCATTCAGTACATGTTACAAGTTTTGGCTTTTTGTGCTGTTCCAATCAGGATCTTTTTGGGGCAACCCTCGTGAAGTGGGAGTCTCGGATGAGGGCCCTGGCGGAGACTATGTTACTGATGGCTGGGGCTTTGGATACTTAATGTCCAACAAGCAGCTGAGGTCCAGAGAGTTCCTGAAGGGAGGGGATCTGTTCCTCCTCATTACCATGCAGGGTCGGTGTTTTAAGTCCTCATTTATCACCTCTGCCTTATGTAATCATCGGCGTTTGTTTGTTTGTTTTTTAGCTTGTTTGTTTGTTAGTTAGCAACATAGCCCAAAAAGTTATGGACGGATTTTGATGAAATTTCCAGGGTATATCGAAAATGAGCTAACTTAAGTGATTACATTTTGATGATGATCTGAGCTGCCGTGGCAGAGGTCTGCGCTGTCTGAGTGCTTTTCTAGTTTATGTATGTATGTATGTATGTATGTATGTATGTATGTATTTATTTATTTATTCACATTGTAGTTTGCATTGGTTGAAAACTAATGTTGCTTTTAACGTAACTTCTCTTGCAGATATCTCACCGCTGACCCAGGGGAGTGCTCTTCCATGTCCCACCTCTGCTGCTGCATGATCTGCATCAAGGATCTGATTCATAGCCAGAGCTATTCCAACATCACATCAGTTTAGAGTGCATGTACTGTATGCACAAACATTTATCCCACCTGACGTCAGTGAACAGGGACAGCAGCCTACATATGAAAGAGCTTTTTGCAAGACTGAACATATAGGGCCTATTTTTGCATATTTGTGCTTGTTCAGAAAAAAAAATCTCTGCACACTTAGATCCATGCTTAAAAAAACATTCATCAGGGCATTGGATATTTGTGCATAAAATATCTAGCTTTGAAACAACAATAACAAAGTAAACACTGAATTCCCCTGTGTGACAGCTTTGCATATGTATATGTATGTTTCTGTTGCTGTATAAGGCCGAACATGAAAGTAATGATGTCACTATATTAAAGATATTAATGTAGTTCTTTTTAAATGTGTTATTCTTTTTAAATGTGTTATCTCGTTTCTTGGTTTGGGAAAAGGAGCGTGCACACGAGGGCAAGCTGTAGAATATTTGGTTGATTGGCACATCTTGACAACATTCTATACATTAGACATTAGAGCGGGTCCTAGACGGCCAGCCAAGAGGCCTTAGTCCCGAGTGTTATCCTCTAACCTGTTACATGCACTCAGCACAGGCAAAATTGATGGTCAAAACTGATCTTAGCAGCAATTCTCAAGTTATTATATCTATAGCAATGTTATTGTTGTTACCAATTTAACTAGCCTATGCCTAGAATTGTACTGTATTTAACTGTTAAATTTTGACAACGGTTAAGCTCTTATCAGCCTTAGTCTACAAAAGGGCTGGTCACAAATTTTATTTTTCAAAATTCAGGGTATTATTTGCATTATTCAGGGTATTATTTATAGATAAAAAGATAACTCATTTGCTGTCACTTGTCATGTCAGTTATCATTGAAGCCCTTATCATACCCACAGAATGTTATGTGGTTGGTGATTTCATTTGTCAACTCTACTGTCAATCATTTTTACATGAATGCACAAGTATGTGCCCTATTCATTTTCAATAGTAAGGCTGTGCTTACCAAAAGGTGGGGGCAGTGTCCTTATATGCACACGCGTGTCCTCACATGACATGTGTGATGGGTTAAATGCAGAAGTTATATTTCGTTGTGCATTGTGTGCTGTGTGAACATAATGCCAAAAAAGAGCAAACAGAGATGACAACCTGCCCCCCCATATGGGCGGACAGACACAGACACAGACACACACTCAGACACAGACAGACACACAGACAGACAGGGTCATTGCAATACCTGGTCAATCCCTCCGGGGACCAGGTAATGACACTTTCACTTTCATAAATTGGCACAACGGATGGAAACGGGGGATGACTGTTTTAAGAGGGGGGGGATTTTGACCATTTTTATATCAGCTGGGAAGTCATCCCTCTTCGTACCCCCTCAACTGGAGCACTGGGTATCACACTTTTAAAGGTGGCCCTGATTGTCAGTGCCACACAATGTCATCTTGATAAGGAGCCAGTGTAGGCGCAAGTCATCAGTGAGGGTTTGCAGGAATGTTATGGCCTTTTCTTCACAATCAATCATGCAGACTTTTTAAACAATAACCCTCTCCACTCTAGCATCTCACATTGTTGACTCCCTAGTGTGGGCCTAAGATCAAAGGGAACTCTGAGTAGAGTGGAGGTTGAAGGTGACAGTAAGGCAACCGTCACGGCTGAACTGTATAGGCTACTGTTTGGTGATTGATACACAACTTTGTGCCATTTCTTGTGCGCTGCCCACAGGGTTAATACTTATAAAGGTTTATACCTATACAGGGTTAATAGTTATAAAGGGTTAATACCTATAAAGTGCTAATAGTTGTAAAAGATTAATAGTTTAAAAAGGGTTAATAACTATAAAGGGTTAATACCTATAAAGGGTTAATACTTATAAAGGGTTAATAACTATACAGGGCAAATAGTTATAAAGGGTTAATACCTATAAATGGTTAATAACTATAAATGGTTAATACCTATAAAGGGGTAATACCTATAAAGGGTTAATACCTATAAAGGGTTAATACTTATAAATGGTTAATACCTATAAAGGGTTAATACCTATAAAGCCGGTGTGGTGGTGAGGCCTCAGCTGTGGAGCTACAGCTGAGAGTGGACCCTATAGAATGGTGGTGTGTGTATCCAATAGGATAGAAGGGTGTAGTATGTGCACTTAGACCTGTACTAGTCTGTCATGTAAGACGTGCGCCATGCAAATGAAATGATTATGAACAGTTCACTCGTCAGAAGATGTTCCATTGTTTGTTTGCCCCTGCTGCAGTCACTGGCAGACAATGCAAATGCATAATCCTACTAAAAACAGATTCATGACCAATTGTCACTTTATTAATAATAATAATAATAATAATAATAATAATAATAATAATAATACACTTTACTTGTATAGCATAATTCATACATGCAAGATGCAGCTCAAAGTGCTTTACAGTTTAGCAGGGTTGTCACAGGACAACATTTCTTGCAGTCCAGTGTCGCCGGAGCAGATGAATGCAGTTGTAAACTGACTCTTGCGTGCACACAGGTGGACAGTCCTTGTAGGTCATAGTCAGCAATTTTTGTAGTCCAGCAGCGCTAGAACTATGCAATGCCCTGTTAATGCGGGCTCTTATGTGAACATAGGTCAGCAGTCCTTGCAAACCAGAGGCACTAGACGAGCAAAGTTTATTTAGGCACAGTCGGTTGTTAGTGTCCCCAGGGAGCAACAAGGGCGAGGAAAAACTCCCTGTTTGTTTGATTTGTGTAAATTTAGGAAGAAACCTCAGGAATCAGTGAGTAAAACTCCCTGTTTTTCTATTAAGAAACCTCAGGCAGAACCACGTCTCCCGGGGGAGCCCATCTGCTTGGGCTGGTAACGGGAAGTCTCTGACTGTTTGAAGGGCCTTTGATCTTTGCGCTCACTCATGACCAACACTGACTCAAGACCAGGTACAGATCTCTTAAAAACTTATTTTGAGACCAGTGTGCTGTAAAATCTTGCGAAACCATGTTACTGCTGAAACTAATGTGACAGGTGTGACATTATCTTTCAGCAAAAGGGACCTCTAAATGTACTTTAAAAATGCATTGTGTTGGGCAAGAATGTCCTTATGGCAAAATATGATTGATCTTGTGACTTGGTAATGTATGTTGCACAGCTAGGCCTGTCACGTGTCAAAGTGGGACAGACCCCCCCCCCCACTGATAGTACCCACTGATACGGCTTGTTGTATACGGCCCAGAGTTCAATGCTACAACCCTTACTATATATGCATAGCTTTAACATTAAACACTCAAATCTGGTTAGCAAGATGAAAGCTTAATGATCATTCAAAGGACAAGAAAAAGATATAGGAGGAAAAGAAGAACAAAATACTTTTGTATACAGTATAAGTGAACTTACTTCACTGTGAACTTCACTGTGACACAACCTGCTACACAGGTAACTCAGGACTAGATGGGTTGCCTAAGGGGCTGGGAAGTGGGGGAGTTATGCACCAGAATTGAGCATAAATATTCCTGGCCAAAAGTACAAAAATGGGACAGAACCAAAACATATGGACAAGGTAAGCTGACGAGGTGTCTCACCTTACAGCTATCACTTTTGTTACGGTATATCCTAGACAGTTGTATACATACTCAGTGTAAAATATTTGATATTTGTCAAAAATAATCAGTGTAAAATGTGTTCCACATAGAGTAAGGATATTTTCTTTTCTTTACAATCTGTTGATTGTTAAATGGAACTTGTAACTTTTCTCAGGCATGTTTGTAGTCATACTACATGTGTGGTGTGTCTGTGTCAATCTCTTCCAATTGCACTGGCAAACTGTGCCCTGGTACAAAACGGAGCAATTGCACTGGTTTACATGAACCAAAGTGTTTGACTTGAATGTGCTATGGTACTGCATATGGTGGCATTGACACATGACACAGAGTTAGTTGTGCAACAGACAGGAACAGGGACAATTATCAGACGGACAACTATTTCTTGCCACAGGGCATTCTTGCCTAATGCAACACATTTTCGAAGAACATTTAACCTTTACTCAAACTTCATAAAGGCACCTTTGCTAAAAGATAATGTCACTCCTGTCACACAACAGTGGGGGCCTATTGTATGCAGCTGGCACACCCTTGGGTTTTCTTGTCATTGTTATACAACATGCCATTCATGTTTTACATTCCCATTTGTACTTTGGTTATGTGACATGAAGCAAAGTGACATGAAGCAAATAAAGCCAGCACACCTATGTACCTGAATTGTTTAAAGTTTTTTCAGCCACATCTCACGCAAGATTGAAGACAGGTCTAGCTAGATAAATAAGCACAAACAGCCCAAGGGCTCACTGTCAGTTCTACCAGCAAAGCTGAGGCTCCAGCACGGACAGCAAGGATCTCCACTATGTATGTATGGATCTTTTTAAATAAATGTGAAGTTGTACTGCATATCCCCATTACACTGACATAGTTTAAGAATTGAAAGAGGTCATTCCCAGTGTATGAGGTGGATTTCATTTGGACAAAAACAGTCTTTTACACTCACATTCAAGATACGTAAGGAGAATGCTGGTGCCATTTCTGATAGTGCTGAACGCACTGGGGACATCCAGTCTGGTAGGAGTCTTTGATATAACTATGGATTTAAGTTTCCTTAAAGTATACCATAATGACATGATTAAATAGTACTACTGTAGTATACTATGAGTCTGTAAATCTGATACACAACATTGTATTGACTTAAATGTTAAAATTATTTGTTTGTGTGTGTATCATTCTCTCTCTCTCTCTCTCTCTCATCTCAATGACAGCCAACACTTCAGGTTATAGGTTAGTAGTCCTACCAAATTAATGTTAAGAAAACTAACATATATTTATAAATATAGTTTTAATAAAATCTCATGGGGTATTGGTTAAGAGCATGGAACTTCTTTATCTACGACCTATCTCTGAACTATTACCAGTCAGTAGTTTTAGGATATTTAACTCATGTATAGCTCATTAGCAAGATTAACATGTAAGTATTATGTTAATGTATTATGTGAATATTTAAAATAGCAAAATCATGAATTCATTGGAATACTGCTTCTTTTATGTTTTAAGAGCTTGAAGATGAAACTCACAGCATTTCCAAAATCAATGAGGGTAGGTCTTTGATACATTCAAATTAAGGACAACATAACAAGGTGCCTTAGGAATGCGCAAAAAAGAACATAAGTGTCTTAGTAACAGTTTTATATTTCATTTTAATTTTAGCCTCAGGATTACACCTGTTTGATGGAGACATAATGGAGGTCAGTACTTTTTAAATGGATATATTCATTTTTCTTGCCTATAAATGAGTTACACCATCAATAAAGTGACACAGTAAATAAATGAAAATATTAACACATTTAATCATATGGTATATAGTTTCTTAAACAGATCACTAATATAAGTTTGATTATAAGGACCATGATGACAAATTTGCATCAATGACATAAATTTCAGCCGAATCCCAATCGTTGACTTGTCATAAACTACCCAGCTTCTTTGGCTTCTTAATGACCTTTGCCTTACCTCTTTTTCTGACATCTCTCCATGAAATCATATGATTTCAGTCACATAACATCCATGGTAAACCTACTGGAAGAGTCTTGTTTACCATATATATTAGATTAGAAGAGAAAAGAAAAACGCTCAGTGTGTAAAGTGCTAAGGTGTACTTTCATCGTGTTTTCATTAATTTTGCGGTGTTCTCTAGTATTAATAATTGCCATGTGCGCCGGTTTTGATGAAAAAAATGTTCTAGTGCTTTTGTTTCAGGCTGTTTTAGTTTGGTGGAGGGGGTGGGGCCGGGAGAACGACACGATTTCACCTCTTGTAATACAATATTCATGACATGCAAATAACATAACGCTGAGTGGCTAACTGTTAGCCAATCAGAGGCGTGTTATTTGCATGTCATGAATAATTAGCCGCTAACAGCAAGAGCAGACGCTCCCTGCAGCTTCCTTTGCCCCACAGTCAACTTGATAGCAGAGTAATAAGGTAAAGGGGAAAAGTCAACTTGACAGCGCTAAAACTGCACACAGAATGGCTAAATGCAGTTTAGCCTTTCACCTAGCCTGCTAATCCTATGCGAGTCAGTCACAGGCTATCATCAAAGATAATCGTCTCTGCTATCGTCATTGAAAGCACATTCGGTCAGAGCACCCCAACTAGAATATCTAAACGTTCTAAAACAAACACACCTACTTACCTACATTTTGCTAGATGCCCACAGAAGCAGAGAATATGTGCTGCAACGACACTCCCCCGGTAATTACAGCTACGGCATGCCTCTTTCTATTTCACAAACTCACTTAATTTGGCCTTTTCTTATTAACTCGTTATACTATTTTCTTTGACTGATGGCTCTGGTTGATATAAGTTTGTTGGCAAAGGTTACTCATGTTGTTTACATTCACGTCTGTGTTCAAATGGTAAGAAGAATGGGCGATATGGGTACCCCCGTTTCCTGCCTCAATGTATACTTGCTTTAAAATGCAATAAACATTTATAGAGCAGACTATGCCCTCCTGGACATATGAAAGGTATATTACTTAGCCTAAAAGGAAAAAAAGCTGTGATAAAACTCAAAGCCAGTGTATAAAACGAGTCAGTTTTAAACAAATAACTTTATTATATTTAGATTATATGACAGGAGATGCAGACATCAGGGGTGCGTTTCCCAAACAACGACGGAGGTTAGCATTAAACCACCGTTGTACAACGTAGGTTCAAACTACTCAGCACCCCACAACCGACTGTTTCCCGAAAATCTCCAACCACCAACGTACGATGGAAGTCTGAACTGTTGTTAGTTTGTTAGTTTAGGTGGTTCAAACTGCAAAGTACCCAGATGTTTCGGAAGTGCTCGGAGAGTATTCGGATGCATTCGTTGCGGATAACGACAGAAACGATTGATCTACATAAGGACATAAACGTAGTCTGATTTCATTTAAGCCGGTATGACAGCTGTAGAAACTCTGGGATATCTCCGTAAACACAACCATGTGCCCTACGCATTAAAAGTAACAACCGACTGACTGTTTGTATCATATGTCTGTATATTTAATTTATACTGCATGGAGCAACAGCTATAAATATAACCACTCCCTCCATGTAGGTAAGTGGTGAGGTGGATGAGTGGTTAGCTCATCGGTCTGTCAAAGGAAGTGTTGTCTTTTTCGGTGAGATATGGGTTCGAATCCTGCCGAAGAGTTATCAATTTGTAACAGGTGAAAATGATCTACGGGGCAATGGAATAACCGTGCTTGTGGGTCAGTAATCAGTGCACATACATCACAATATTACAAAAGTGCTCATTAACATCACTGACGCACATTACCTTTTATCCAACCACATTTTGCAACAGCTTTTTGTGTGTTATCGGGTGTGTTTTCTACCTTCTTTTTACATGATCTGGCAATGCAATACCGATAATTAAGTGAATTGGGAGTAACATCATATATGCAGATGGTGGCAGTAACGCACAGACAGCCGCCTAATCCGCCACAAAAAGGCCAAAGGTGACGAGCAAGACGTCACGTGAACAAACACGACGGTCTCACGACAGGTCCATGCTAATCATTCCAACTGCACAGCTTCACGATGGAACTTCCGATGGTTCGTCCAGACTTTGTTTTTGGGAAACACTTCGTTGAACGATCCATCGGACTACTGTAGTTGTAAACATCGTTGGTTGCTAAGTCTGGACGATGGTGTTGAGAAACAGCAGTGTGGTAAGACCATCGTTCAAACCTACGAAGTAGCTAAGGAAGTTAGCAACGACGCTTTTGGGAAACGCACCCCTGGCCTACAGATCGTTTGTGAGCTGGCGCTGGGGTTATATAGGGAGAAAGGTTAGAGTTATTATTCCAGCTTGTGTTGTCCTGCAGATCATGCTGGAACACAGGGTCATTCCCTGCCCTGTCACTGCAAGTCCTGATACATCCCTCTTGTATTTATTATGACCGCCGCTAGCGAAGCTAGCGTTAGCGGTCATTATAGTGTTGCCGCGACTTTTTTCCCTTTTTTTTTTCCCCCCGATTTTCCGTCAACGATTTCCGGGACACTGGAAGTACGGGGGACAGGAATCTTTGTAGGCATGTAGCCCTACAACTTTTTGAGCGACTAGAAGCTGTTGGTCCCCAAGGGCCAGGGTCCGTCAAAGAGGGGGAGACCGGCAAAAGTTTTTGCTGAATAACTCAATGAACGTTTCACCCAACGACATGAAATTTTTGTGATATGTCGGTGTTACAGAGATGTATCGAACCAGCCCACAAACACTCACTTGAAGCACAGCGCCACCTAGTGATATGGGTAAATGCAAAAATTGGGATTTTCAGTTGCCAATATCTTGGACCGTGAAGGTGGGAACTGCACAAAATACGTCATGCATGATCACCACAAAGACCTCTAACATCACAGCACATGCCATAAAATTTGGTCCATAGGGGGCGCTGTAATTGTAAAAAATGTCATTTTGCCTATTATCTAGAGAATGCTAATGTTTACAACAACTTTTTTTTTATCGTGAAATCTATTGACCATCACGCATTGAAAGCACTGGTCGACGCCCACTTCCAACGAAAACAATTTCCGTGAAATTTTAACATTGCGAAAACGAATTTGATCGAACTCGTCATAAGCCGTTCATGTCAATCTCACCAAATTTGGTATATGTCATCTACAGACAATGCTGACAAAAAGTTATCAAAGGATTTATCTTGAGATAAACGGTTTCGAAGTTACACGTCAATGAACATTTAACACGTAGCTTAAAATTCTTCAAAAGTCCATATCTTGGCTTTTAATTGCTCAAATTTGGTCAAAGTTGACATGCCATCTCTAAACAGCTTTCTTTTCATGTGTACTAAATTTTGTGACATTTCGTCATAGGGGGCGATGTTTATTGGCGAAGCTAGTTGTCAAAAAACAGTTTTTGTTAAATGATTTGTCAACAATTTTGCACAAGACAACGATTTTGTGTTAGTATGTCGGTGTTACAGAGGCGTATCGGTCCAGCCCATAAACACTCACTTGAAGCATAGCGCCACCTAGTGATAAGGGTAAATGCAAAAATTGGTATTTTGAGTTGCTAATATCTTGGACCGAGAAGGTGGGAACTGCACAAAATATGTCATGCATGATCACCACAAAGACCTCTAACATCACAGCACATGCCATACAATTTGGTCCATAGGGGGCGCTGTAATTTTAGAAAATGTCATTTTGCCTATTATCTACAGAATGCTAATGTTGACAACAACTTCTTTTTTATCGTGAAATCTATTGGCCCTCACGCATTGAAAGCACTGGTCGACGCCCACTTCCAACAAAAACAATTTCCGTGAAATTTTAACATTGCGAAAACGAATTTCAACGAACTCGTCATAGGCCGTTCATGTGAATCTCACAGAATTTGGTATATGTCATCTACAGACAATGCTGACAAAAAGTTATCAAAGGATTTATCTTGAGATAAACCGTTTCGAAGTTACACGTCAATAAACATGTAACACGTAGCTTAAAATTCTTCAAAAGTCCATATCTTGGCTTTTAATTGCTCAAATTTGGTCAAAGTTGACATGCCATCTCTAAACAGCTTTCTTTTCATGTGTACTAAATTTTCTAACATTTCGTCATAGGGGGCGATATTTATTGGCGAAGCTAGGTGTCGAAAAAACTGTTTTTGTTAAATAATTTGTCAAGAATTTTGCCCAAGACAACAATTTTGTGTTAGTATGTCGGTGTTACAGAGGCGTATCGGTCCAGCCCATAAACACTCACTTGAAGCATAGCGCCACCTAGTGATAAGGGTAAATGCAAAAATTGGTATTTTGAGTTGCTAATATCTTGGACCAAGAAGGTGGGAACTAGTTGCACAAAATACGTCATGCATGATCACCACAAAGACCTCTAACATCACAGCACATGCCATACAATTTGCTCCATAGGGGGCGCTGTAATTTTAGAAAATGTCATTTTGCCTATTATCTAGAGAATGCTAATGTTTACAACAACTTTTTTTTTATCGTGAAATCTACTGACCATCACGCATTGAAAGCACTGATCGACTCCCACTTCCAACGAAAACAATTTCCGTGAAATTTTAACATTGCGAAAACGAATCTGAACGAACTCGTCATAGGCCATTCATGTGATTCTCACCAAATTTGGTATATGTCATCTACAGACAATGCTGACAAAAAGTTATCAAAGGAATTATCTTGAGATAAACCGTTTCGAAGTTACACGTCAATGAACATTTAACACGTAGCTTAAAATTCTTCAAAAGTCCATATCTTGGCTTTTAATTGCTCAAATTTGGTCAAAGTTGACATGCCATCTCTAAACAGCTTTCTTTTCATGTGTACTAAATTTTGTGACATGTCCTCATAGGGGGGCGATGTTTATTGGCGAAGCTAGGTGTCAAAAAACTGTTTTTGTTAAATAACTCCGCAACAATTTTGCCCAAGACAACGATTTTGTGTTAGTATGCTGGTGTTACAGAGGCGTATCAACCCAGCCCAAAGGCACTCACTTGAAGCATAGCGCCACCTAGTGATATGGGTAAATGCAAAAATTGGGATTTTGAACTGCCAATATCTTGGACCGAGAAAGTGGGAACTGCACAAAATACATCATGCACGGTCAGCACAAAGACCTCTAAAACCACAGCACATGCCATACAATTTGGTCCATAGGGGGCACTGTAATTATACAAAATCTGATTTTGCCTATTCCTTGCCTTCACAAATCACTCCTACACACTATACAAACACACACAATGTCATTCATTCAAAACCCACATCCATGCCCACTTTCAGAAAATCATTTTCACCGAAATTCTCACCTCACAACACTGCTCTACCACACACTTATCATGCCAACAGTTCCCACATTTCAATATACTGCGGCGGTCATACCATGTACCGCTATGCGGTACATCTAGTTTATTTTGTACATGTTGTAAGTGCATGTTATGCCTATGTGTGTTGTCTGTAAGCTACTGGGACCTTGAATTTCCACATGGGGATCAATAAAGTACCCACCTATTTATCTAAAACAAGAGGTGTATGCATCCAAAGCTTTTGTCAGTGGAGGATGGTAGAACCGTGAGGACAGGTTATCAGGAATAGGGATCATTTGGAGCTCCTCCAAGTAAGGCTGGGGGTTGGGGACTATCTCCTCAAACACCAGACGTGGCCTGGAAGAAAATATTTAATGTAAGCATTAGTTAAATGAGAATTCAAAACGTATGTCGTCACAAAACATTCAGTACAATAGAGTCATAACTACATACTTGGTTGAAGCCACTTCTTACAATCTCTGCTCTGGCGGACTGGATGTTGGCATTGTGGCAAGTCGAGGGTCGTCGTGGGTATGTATGTGGTTCACCAGAGATGTCCATGCTCCTTCCAACCTCATTGCTCTGTACACAAAACCCAAAGAAAGTGTGAAAGTCAGTCCATTTGGTCATTGTGATCACTCAGTACATCACAGCACATAGTGCACACAACGAAATTCAACATTTAACCCATCACACGTAAGCAGGGGGCAGCCATGACAACGGCGCCTGGGGAGCAGTGTGTGGGGACGGTGCCATGCCTAGGACATCTCAGTCACGGGGGAAGATGGAGGAGAGCGCTGGTCAGTCACTCGCTGACCCGCTAGCCCACGACTGCCCCAAAGACAGTGCAAGTTGTATTTCATGGCAGTTGTTCAAAGTGAAGTTTTGATGTGTGTGTAAAGTTATGGTGGGCTGGTATTTCTCTATGAGAGTGGAACGAAAAGATACTAAGCTGTGCACTGTGTGACTGATAATAATTGATCTTACATCTGTGACCCCACTCACCTGTACTAGTTGAATGTGATGCTGTCTCCAGATGTCTTCAGATTCATCAACCTGTAACTTCCATATTTGGCTAAGTGACCTGCAAATACAAAATGGTGTTATTAAAATTATGCTATATTACTTTTCATTTTGTTGTAAATTAGCAAGCTATTTTCTGTGATACTATACAGTCTATCATACCAGAATATGTATTGCTATATATAAGGATGCATAGAGGTTGGAGGCGCCCATGGGGCATCCAAAGTACTCATGGCTGTACTCGTAAATGTCATGAAGGATTCTGTTAAATTAAATTAATGAGCATTACTGTCAAGTTACATGATCATACACAGGAAATTTGCTATTTCACACAAACCCATAATGGTATGGTACGAATGGGGGGTGACACCAATGTCTGTGATGTGCTCTGAAAGACAGACAAAACACCCATAAAGTCTAATCAATCAAATTAAACTTATATAAGGGCAATGCAATAATGGCAAGAAGACACAGCCTAAAATTAGACAGACATGTTAATAGACTGTAGTAATAGCAACTGAACTTAGCCTAATAGCCCAGTGCATGGGCTTAGATCTTGGTTTCCCTGTTTAGACTTGAATAATGCCTATGCACTTGTAAGTTGAACATAGGTATTGTTGCTAATATTAATTGACATGTCAGTGATTACGTTGTCGGCCAGTCTACCACGACAGCCTGCTAGCCAACATAAGCCATCCAGCAAGCTAGCCTACATCTAACGGCAGTCTTGCACAGAACTACTCCAGAATTGCGAACTGCAGGGTCTACATGGGCTTATTACTATCGCTGGGTTGACTAGATAATATTTAACCGTTGTAATATTGTTCTACAAATTACCATAGGCGGTTTTTGCATTGGGCAAACATGGGCATTTGCCCGAGGCCTCGTCCAATCAGGGGCCTCGTCGTTACTGCTATGACAGTAATAAAAGCAATATTAATATTAAGCATCATTCGGGTTGAGAGCAGGCATATTATATTATATTCTCAATGCGTGTACTCTCAGTGAAAAAACAGTCTGTGACCTGACATCACACATGACTGTCCGGCTTCGCTCTGGCTCTGGCGTCTGAGGTAGCCTAGGCCAGTGGTTCCCAAAGTCGGGGTCGCGACCCCCTGGGGGGTCGCAGGGCAGTGGAGGGGGGTCTCGAGAGGATTTCCAAAAATAATGCTGTTGCCAAAGGTTTGCTAACCAGAGGACCGTCACCCTCCCATTAGCGGGCATCAAATGTGTGACCTGTTGTCGTTCTATTGCTCTGCCCTGCCCGATTAGCATAGCTATCAGCAGACTCTCCTCTGGCGATCACCTACTGTTTAAATCTGTGTCCCAGCGTCGGGTTTTCACGTGTAATATTATAAATCAGGTACACACGCTCCGTGCGTTGTGTGCTTTGAAGTCCTCGCACAAGAGAGTCTAAACCGGCGAAATTATGTAGGCATATGAAGACCAAACATCCCAGTTTCACAGATAAAGCCAGTGACTTTTTTCGCAGAAAAGGGAGTGTTACAGGGGCAGAAGAAACCCCTCACTAAGCAAACAACTATCTCTGCAAAGGCGTAGAAGGCTTCATATGAGGTGGCATATTTAATTGCGCAGACAAAAATGGCCCACACGATTGGGGAAACTTTAATGAAACTAGCAGCAATAGCGACGATTTGGATTTTGTTCGTAATATTTGTAATATGTCCGTATATGCTCAGAATTTTATATACGTTATGATGGGATGTTGCCTATTTGTTTTCGCTCGTGAGTTTGGTAATAAAATACACTAGTTTAGAGATTGTGTTCAGTTTTGTTTTTGCTCTACTGCCTTGCATGCATAACACAGAAACATTATGAGAGAGGAAAGGAGAGAAAGAGAGCGATAGAGAGCGAGAACACGCGCACGTGACAGAGAATGGTTGCGGGGGTCGCGGGTCATCAGCAGCTTAAAGGAATACGCCACCCCAAAATGAAATTTTGTCTATCCCCGCAGTCCCTAGAGTTGGATAAGTGAGCAGAAGCGTTTTCCGGTCGACTCAGCCATTGTCCGAGTCTGGCGAGCACTGACCTTAGCTTAGCTTAGCATAGTCGATGTAAACACACGTCGCCCAATAGCCACTTGTGGCAAAAGTAAATCAACTCACTCGATTTTTTTTGTAATTACTTCTCGTGACCTGTGCATTCAGATCGAGTACAAATGACAATGCAAGTTAACACGAAGGAATTTCCCAAGCGGCATTTAGATGGGGGGCTATATTTCGCGGAAGCACAGGCGAAGCACAAAGGCTAAGCACTGCTGAAAGGCTCAAAGACGCTACGTAGCCCCTGGGAACCCCATCCCCCCACTTCCCTCAACACACAAGCGTGGAGTTACTGATAAGTAGGGCAGTGACGCTGTTCCAGTGTTTGAAAGTTTGTTTTCTCATATATTGCGTAAAAATGGTTAAAGGAATACGCCACCCCAAAATGAAATTTTGTCTATTCCCGAAGTCCCTAGAGTTGGATAAGTCAGCAGAAGCGTTTTCCGGTCGACTCAGCCATTGTCCGAGTCTGGCGAGCACTGACCTTAGCTTAGCTTAGCATAGTCGATGTAAACACACGTCGCCCAATAGCCACTTGTGGCAAAAGTAAATCAACTCACTCGATTTTTTTTGTAATTACTTCTCGTGACCTGTGCATTCAGATCGAGTACAAATGACAATGCAAATTAACACGAAGGAATTTCCCAAGCGGCATTTAGATGGGGGGCTATATTTCGCGGAAGCACAGGCGAAGCACAAAGGCAAAGCACTGCTGAAAGGCTCAAAGACGCTGGGTAGCCCCTGGGAACCCCATCCCCCCACTTCCCTCAACACACAAGCGTGGAGTTACTGATAAGTAGGGCAGTGACACTGTTCCAGTGTTTGAAAGTTTGTTTTCTCATATATTGCGTAAAAATGGTTAACACCTGTGTAGCAACGGGCTTGCGAGAACAAGCAGAAGACATACATCAACACAATGTTTCACAGATTTCCAAAACCTGTGGAACGAAGACGTCTGTGGCTTGCAGCCCTCGGCATTCCATCAACGACACCGGAGAAGAAAATAAAGCAGTACAGTGTTTGCGAGGAGCATTTCAAACGGGAGGACTATAAACAGAAAATGCACTATGCTTCAAGAAAGATGGTATTGGCACTGAAGAAAACGGCCGTCCCTTCTGTGTTTGATACAGAGGCTGCACGTAGTGCATCATCCATGCCTGTAAGTGTAATTTTTATCCTTCCCTGGGTTATACATTGCCAACATTGTAACTGCAACGTGATGTTAGTTTGGCTCACATTGTCGCTTCCAGTTTTATTACAACCTCGGCAAGCCTTCACTCTATGTACTATAAACAATCACTTTACCTGTAAGCTTTACCTGTAGCATGGAATGAATGCAGGGTTTGGTTACACTTAGCTTAGCATAATGGTTCAGCCTGGACTCAGAAAAAGCTAGCCTACGAGTGGATCACATAACGTAACTGTGATAAGAAAATTGCAAAGACGTTACTGTTCATGTAAAGTTTACATAAAAAAATCAATCATTCAAAGATTTTCACTCAAGAAGGTTTTGGCCTCTTGGAGTAATTATTTCATTTACATTCTATCAACTATTTCTCAGGGTGATCTCAGTGCTGTACAGGAAGATGAAGACACAGCAGAAGTTGAGGAGTCCCTCCAGCTTTTTGCAGACTTACCTCAGTCCACTTCTCAGAAGTCCAGAACTTCAAGGCTCTGTTACCTTTGCACAGCTCTGCAACACGCATGAAGTCACTGTTTGTCCTTGCACCCACATGGACACAACAACTGGTAGGCTAATGAACCTTTTCTCATGCTGTTGTTACAGGTACTGTACCATGACAACTGAAAGTCTTGACATTGCATGCATCTATTCATTTTGTAGGATACAGCATCTTTGCCCATGGTCACAGATGTGTGCAGTCCAAGAAGAGGTATAACATTTGATGTAAGTAGCAAACTTGGATGACCAGTATTCATTATGTGTAGCTTACAATTACAGTAAAGCACATATGTAGTTATAGAGCAGTTAGAAACTTGTGTGGGGCCGTTATTTTTTTTGTGAGGTGACTAACAGTTTGTCAGACTTGGGGACCTTACACCAGAGGCTGTGGACAGCAGCATAGGTGCACCGCAGAGAACTGTGCTCTCCCCTGTACTGTTCACCCTGTATACCACCGATTTCAGCTACAACTCAGACTTGTCACATGCAGAAGTTCTCTGACAACACTGCAATCGTGGGGTGTACCAAGGATGGACAGGAGGGGGAGTACAGGTGCCTTGTGGAGGACTTCGTTGGGTGGTGTCGAACTAATCAGCTGCAACTGAACACCACCAAAACCAAGGAAATGGTGGTGGACTTCAGGAGATCTGTTTTTGCAATATGTATTATGTGTATGCTACTGGACACCTTCATTTCCTTCGGGATCAATAAAGTTACTCTACTCTACTCTACTACTAACATGTTGGTGTGGGACCAGCCGCGGCCTGCTGGTTAGAACTTAGAGCCATGAAGTTGCCAGTTCGATTCCAGACCAGTGGACCACGGCTGAAGTGCCCTAGAGCAAGACCCGCTCCTCCCCGGGTGCGACTGTAGCAGCCTGTAGTGTATTCTTCACCCTCACTGTGTGTTTCCCTGTGTGCTTTGTGTTTCACTAATTTATGATTGGGTCAAATGCAGACACACAATTCCTTGTGTGTGTAAATACACTTGGCCTACAAAACTGATTCTAATTTCTAATGTTTTATTGTGAAATTGAAGTATGTCTATTTGTCAACAACAGGAACCACAAGATACAGCATAGGCCGAGATGGATATCAGCATGACCTCGGAACCAGCTGCTGAACCAGCAGACACAAGTTTTCTCCCATTGTCAACCCCCTCCTCCTCTACCACAGGAAGCTCTACGAACCTTTCAGGAAAGGCCACACATCACGATTCAGAGTCAAAGAACATAGCCTTCAACACATTTTGTGTGCTACATATCAAAAATTATTTACATGTTCCATTGATCATTTTCTAGTGACCTTACATAAATCCAATAACATTTTATTCAAAATAACAATGTCATATGTGAAGACAAACTGCAAGTTTTCAAAGACTGTCAATGAAAGCAAATCTTTATTTTTTATATCAATGTTGTATACATTTTACTTTTTTACATGTTTCTAATAAAATAAATGTCTGCTTTTTCTTTACTTGTTTGGTTTCATGTACAGACATAGTTATAGTTTTACAGTAAAAGGTTTATGTATTTACAGATACAGAGCCTGTATTACAACAAAACACTAAAAATATTCCAGATTGTATATTTGTACAGAAAATGAATGAAGTACCCATAACATTTTATAAAGCCATATAACGCTAATAACTACATTACTACAATACTATATCTATTGCCTCCTGTACCTCTTGAAACCCAACGTAGACACCAGACTGATGAAAATTTCTGTCGGATTGCTGCAACCACACATTATGCAAACGATTCCCTTTACCCAGTGTCTCTCCCTTGATGGCCCACTCCAACACGATAGGACACCAACCTGGGGTCTGTTTCCCAAAACCATAGTTGCTAACTAAGTTAGCTACTTTGGTGGTTGCAATGCAATTTCCCATTGCCAACCAACTACGTTGCTAATTGGTTAGCAACTATGGTGTTGGGAAACACATCCCTGTATTGCCTGTAAAAACAACACTCTATGAGTACAGGTCTAATGCATATACATCGAACTTCACCGTAACGTAATCATGCATTTTGGTACTTACTCTGTGGACAGCTGTCCATTGGGTCCACTCGGTGTGTTTTTCCTTTTCCAGTTCACTTTATCGGGTCGGAAGAAGAAAGTGAGGACTGCAGGATGGATCATTGCAGAGAAATTTTCAGTAGCAGTGACAACTGCGTCTGCACTCCTCGTGGGAGCATTGCTCTCCATTGATGGCAGTATTTTGTCCCACTGCACAGCACAAACACTCCATTTCAGTCGGCATCGGTTGGCACACTCCACACTCACGCCACCAGTTCGTGTTTGCTCTCCTTCGCTCATCCTGATCGCTTTGAATAGTCAGAGCGTCCTCTTCCCAGACCCAAAGCTTGCAGCTCCTCTTCAGTGAACACAGTTTCGAACAGGTTGGATCTTGGATAAATCTAAGTGTAATCTAAGTCATCATCTTCGTCAGTATTTGTCGCCATTTTTACGCAATATATGAGAAAACAAACGTTCAAACACTGGGACAGTGTCACTGCCCTACTTATCAGTAACTCCACGCTTGTTTGTTGAGGGAAGTGGGGGGATGGGGTTCCCAGGGGCTACGTAGCGTCTTTGAGCCTTTCAGCAGTGCTTAGCCTTTGTGCTTCGCCTGTGCTTCCGCGAAATATAGCCCCCCATCTAAATGCCGCTTGGGAAATTCCTTCGTGTTAATTTGCATTGTCATTTGTACTCGATCTGAATGCACAAGTCACGAGAAGTAATTACAAAAAAAAATCGAATGAGTTGATTTACTTTTGCCACAAGTGGCTATTGGGCGACGTGTGTTTACATCGACTATGCTAAGCTAAGCTAAGGTCAGTGCTCGCCAGACTCGGACAATGGCTGAGTCGACCGGAAAACGCTTCTGCTGACTTATCCAACTCTAGGGACTTCGGGAATAGACAAAATTTCATTTTGGGGTGGCGTATTCCTTTAACACCTGTGTAGCAACGGGCTTGCGAGAACAAGCAGAAGACATACATCAACACAATGTTTCACAGATTTCCAAAACCTGTGGAACGAAGACGTCTGTGGCTTGCAGCCCTCGGCATTCCATCGACGACACCGGAGAAGAAAATAAAGCAGTACAGTGTTTGCGAGGAGCATTTCAAACGGGAGGACTATAAACAGAAAATGCCCTATGCTTCAAGAAAGATGGTATTGGCACTGAAGAAAACGGCCGTCCCTTCTGTGTTTGATACAGAGGCTGAACGTAGTGCATCATCCATGCCTGTAAGTGTAATTTTTATCCTTCCCTGGGTTATACATTGCCAACATTGTAACTGCAACGTGATGTTAGTTTGGCTCACATTGTCGCTTCCAGTTTTATTACAACCTCGGCAAGCCTTCACTCTATGTACTATAAACAATCACTTTACCTGTAAGCTTTACCTGTAGCATGGAATGAATGCAGGGTTTGGTTACACTTAGCTTAGCATAATGGTTCTGTTGACTCAGAAAAAGCTAGCCTACGAGTGGATCGCATAACGTAACTGTGATAAGAAAATTGCAAAGAAGTTACTGTTCATGTAAAGTTTACATAAAAAAATCAATCATTCAAAGATTTTCACTCAAGAAGGTTTTGGCCTCTTAGAATGTAAATGAAATAATTACTCCATCAACTATTTCTCAGGGTGATCTCAGTGCTGTACAGGAAGATGAAGACACAGCAGAAGTTGAGGAGTCCCTCCAGCTTTTTGCACTTACCTCAGTCCACTTCTCAGAAGTCCAGAACTTCAAGGCTCTGTTACCTTTGCACAGCTCTGCAACACGCATGAAGTCACTGTCTGTCCTTGCACCCACATGGACACAACAACTGGTAGGCTAATGAACCTTTTCTCATGCTGTTGTTACAGGTACTGTACCATGACAACTGAAAGTCTTGACATTGCATGCATCTATTCATTTTGTAGGATACAGCATCTTTGCCCATGGTCACAGCTGTGTGCAGTCCAAGAAGAGGTATAACATTTGATGTAAGTAGCAAACTTGGATGACCAGTATTCATTATGTGTAGCTTACAATTACAGTAAAGCACATATGTAGTTATAGAGCAGTTAGAAACTTGTGTGGGGCCGTTATTTTTTTTTTTGAGGTGACTAACAGTTTGTCAGACTTGGGGACCTTACACCAGAGGCTGTGGACAGCAGCATAGGTGCACCGCAGAGAACTGTGCTCTCCCCTGTACTGTTCACCCTGTATACCACCGATTTCAGCTACAACTCAGACTTGTCACATGCAGAAGTTCTCTGACAACACTGCAATCGTGGGGTGTACCAAGGATGGACAGGAGGGGGAGTACAGGTGCCTTGTGGAGGACTTCGTTGGGTGGTGTCGAACTAATCAGCTGCAACTGAACACCACCAAAACCAAGGAAATGGTGGTGGACTTCAGGAGATCTGTTTTTTGCAATATGTATTATGTGTATGCTACTGGACACCTTCATTTCCTTCGGGATCAATAAAGTTACTCTACTCTACTCTACTACTAACATGTTGGTGTGGGACCAGCCGCGGCCTGCTGGTTAGAACTTAGAGCCATGAAGTTGCCAGTTCGATTCCAGACCAGTGGACCACGGCTGAAGTGCCCTAGAGCAAGACCCGCTCCTCCCCGGGTGCGACTGTAGCAGGCTGTAGTGTATTCTTCACCCTCACTGTGTGTTTCCCTGTGTGCTTTGTGTTTCACTAATTTATGATTGGGTCAAATGCAGACACACAATTCCTTGTGTGTGTAAATACACTTGGCCTACAAAACTGATTCTAATTTCTAATGTTTTATTGTGAAATTGAAGTATGTCTATTTGTCAACAACAGGAACCACAAGATACAGCATAGGCCGAGATGGATATCAGCATGACCTCGGAACCAGCTGCTGAACCAGCAGACACAAGTTTTCTCCCATTGTCAACCCCCTCCTCCTCTACCACAGGAAGCTCTACGAACCTTTCAGGAAAGGC
This sequence comes from Coilia nasus, assembly GCA_027475355.1. Taxonomy (NCBI): domain Eukaryota; kingdom Metazoa; phylum Chordata; class Actinopteri; order Clupeiformes; family Engraulidae; genus Coilia; species Coilia nasus. The sequence goes on along the minus strand of CM050218.1, from coordinate 10,184,291 downwards.
CACACATCACGATTCAGAGTCAAAGAACATAGCCTTCAACACATTTTGTGTGCCACATATCAAAAATTATTTACATGTTCCATTGATCATTTTCTAGTGACCTTACATAAATCCAATAACATTTTATTCAAAAGAACAATGTCATATGTGAAGACAAACTGCAAGTTTTCAAAGACTGTCAATGAAGGCAAATCTTTATTTTTTATATCAATGTTGTATATACATTTTACTTTTTTACATGTTTCTAATAAAATAAATGTCTGCTTTTTTGGTTTCATGTACAGACATAGTTATAGTTTTACAGTAAAAGGTTTATGTATTTACAGATACGTGAGCCTGTATTACAACAAAACACTAAAAATATTCCAGATTGTATATTTGTACAGAAAATGAATGAAGTACCCATAACATTTTATAAAGCCATATAACGCTAATAACTACATTACTACAATACTATATCTATTGCCTCCTGTACCTCTTGAAACCCAACGTAGACACCAGACTGATGAAAATTTCTGTCGGATTGCTGCAACCACACATTATGCAAACGATTCCCTTTACCCAGTGTCTCTCCCTTGATGGCCCACTCCAACACGATAGGACACCAACCTGGGGTCTGTTTCCCAAAACCATAGTTGCTAACTAAGTTAGCTACTTTGTTGGTTGCAATGCAATTTCCCATTGCCAACCAACTACGTTGCTAATTGGTTAGCAACTATGGTGTTGGGAAACACATCCCTGTATTGCCTGTAAAAACAACACTCTATGAGTACAGGTCTAATGCATATACATCGAACTTCACCGTAACGTAATCATGCATTTTGGTACTTACTCTGTGGACAGCTGTCCATTGGGTCCACTCGGTGTGTTTTTCCTTTTCCAGTTCACTTTATCGGGTCGGAAGAAGAAAGTGAGGACTGCAGGATGGATCATTGCAGAGAAATTTTCAGTAGCAGTGACAACTGCGTCTGCACTCCTCGTGGGAGCATTGCTCTCCATTGATGGCAGTATTTTGTCCCACTGCACAGCACAAACACTCCATTTCAGTCGGCATCGGTTGGCACACTCCACACTCACGCCACCAGTTCGTGTTTGCTCTCCTTCGCTCATCCTGATCGCTTTGAATAGTCAGAGCGTCCTCTTCCCAGACCCAAAGCTTGCAGCTCCTCTTCAGTGAACACAGTTTCGAACAGGTTGGATCTTGGATAAATCTAAGTGTAATCTAAGTCATCATCTTCGTCAGTATTTGTCGCCATTTTTACGCAATATATGAGAAAACAAACGTTCAAACACTGGAACAGTGTCACTGCCCTACTTATCAGTAACTCCACGCTTGTGTGTTGAGGGAAGTGGGGGGATGGGGTTCCCAGGGGCTACGTAGCGTCTTTGAGCCTTTCAGCAGTGCTTAGCCTTTGTGCTTCGCCTGTGCTTCCGCGAAATATAGCCCCCCCATCTAAATGCCGCTTGGGAAATTCCTTCTTGTTAACTTGCATTGTCATTTGTACTCGATCTGAATGCACAGGTCACGAGAAGTAATTACAAAAAAAATCGAGTGAGTTGATTTACTTTTGCCACAAGTGGCTATTGGGCGACGTGTGTTTACATCGACTATGCTAAGCTAAGCTAAGGTCAGTGCTCGCCAGACTCGGACAATGGCTGAGTCGACCGGAAAACGCTTCTGCTCACTTATCCAACTCTAGGGACTGCGGGGATAGACAAAATTTCATTTTGGGGTGGCGTATTCCTTTAAAACTGGGGGTAGCGGTCTGAAAGTTCCCAAACTTTTCAGATCGCGACCCCCAGTTTTAAGCTGCTGACGACCCGTGACCCCCGCAACCATTCTCTGTCACGTGCGCGTGTTCTCGCTCTCTATCGCTCTCTTTCTCTCCCTCTCATAATGTTTCTGTGTTACGCATGCAAGGCAGTAGAGCAAAAACAAAACTGAACACAATCTCTGAACTAGTGTATTTTATTACCAAACTCACGAGCGAAAACAAATAGGCAACACCCCATCATAACGTATATAAAAATGCTGAGCATATACGGACATATTACAAATAGTACGAACAAAATCCAAATTGTTGCTATTGCTGCTAGTTTCATTAAAGTTTCCCCAATCGTGTGGGCCATTTTTGTCTGCGCAATTAAATATTCCACCTCATATGAAGCTTTATGCGCCTTTGCAGAGATAGTTGTTTGCTTAGTGAGGGGTTTCTTCTGCCCCTGTAACACTCTTTTCTGCGAAAAAAGTCACTGGCTTTATCTGTGAAGCTGGGATGTTTGGTCTTCATATGCCTACATCATTTTGCCGGTTTAGACACTCTTGTGCGAGGACTTCATAGCACAACGCACGGAGGGTGTGTACCTGATTTATAATAATACACGTGAAAACCCGACGCTGGGACACAGATTTAAACAGTAGGTGATCGCCAGAGGATAGTCTGCTGATAGCTATGCTAATCGGGCAGGGCAGAGCAATAGAACGACAACAGGTCACACATTTGATGCCCGCTAATGGGAGGGTGACGGTCCTCTGGTTAGCAAACAGGCAATAGCATTATTTTTGGAAATCGTCTCGAGACCCCCCTCCACTTTGGGAACCGACCCCGACTTTGGGAACCACTGGCCTAGGCAACGACTTGAGCGAACTCAGCGGCAACACCAGTCTAGAGTCGTTTTTTTTTTTTTTTTTCGAAACGGCGACAAAAACGTATTCATACAGAATTAAACGATTTCTAAGTGGCGGGGAGAAAAAGAAGAGAAAGAAGGAAAGTGAAAGATTTGTTCAAAAGCTTCCCAAATACCACCTTCTTCACATCAGCCCATACACTTGCATTCGTGGACTTCACAATGCACCACATTTACATTCATGGTTTGCACATACATGGGCTTTGCCATATTGCACTACATATACATTGGACTTTGGATTTAACTTTTTATTCAACTTTTTTTTTTTGAAACCTTTTTGACCTTTTTTCCAGGGGCGGAGCTAAGGGGTGGCTTTTGGGGCTGAAGCCCCGAATCTCACGTCAAAAGCCCCGAATCTTTTTTAAGCTTTAAAAAATCATGACAACCCTGAGAATATGCTCCCTGTAAATTACATTAAAACTGAGTAATGGGCAAATAGCCTACAACAAAACCTACATTTCCCTCATTCTTAAAATGCTGTTATTCTAACGTGACACAACTAGAAAAATAGAATCCCACTAAAACAAGGGCTTGCATGTGTTCTAATTCTAAACATTAACGTCTCCTTTGTACAGTCTATGCTCGTCTGTCAGAACTCGTCTGTCTTCCTTCAACCATGGACATAAGACTTTTCTTTAAAAAAAAACTACTGTTACCTTGTCATCAGCAGCAGCCAGTAAGTTGTCACACGTTTCAGGTCAGTGATTAAAACGTTTACATCGGCTGTTTACATCGGCTAGCTAGGTTAGGCAGCTATAATAATTCTAGCCTGGTAAACCAGCCCCTCGTACTTCTTTTTATTTTGTACAGAATTCTGAAATGAAGTACGAGGAAAAAGTTAATGAGTTAGTGAAATTGGGACGTGAAGAATAACTTTAAAGGTATTATGATACATTAACTAGTAAGTTTCTCCATTCCTGAGCTTTGATTGCCATCTAGTGGAAAGTATATGCAACAGCATACTTAGCTACAAAAGCATGGGCCTATTGTTCACTAAGCACAGTGAGGATATTTTAATGTCACATGCATAGGTCTATAGTGACAGAGTGTAGAAAATGCAGTGAAATTGTGTCTGTCAGTCTATTTATACCACTTCTAACATACAAAAAAAAGCAAACAAGTAATCCATCTCTGCAGTCCCAGTTTGAATCTACTGAAAGTTAGTGTAACATGAGTCTCAATTTTGCTATTGTTTACATAAGAATCTCTAGAAGTCAGTAATGAAGTGGTTATTGTTTCTTTCCATATTGTCTTGTGCAGGCCATGCAACTGAGAATATAGGCTATGAATTAGAAGGGATTTAGGATTTGACATGTCTAACAGATCACTCTAAAATGGACTAGAATGCAGGAAATTGCATCTAAGAAATCCAAAATTTTCTGGGGGAGGAAAAAAAGTTTTTCCATGCATATGATCGATTTTGTCATTATTAACGAATGTATGGGTTTGAGTTGGGGGGTGGGGGGGCTTGGGCAGGGCCTCAAAACTGTTCTTTGCCCAGGGCCTCAGAATCCCTAAAACCGCCCCTGCAAATTACTACAAACTAGAACAAGTTTGTGACCGAATATGTTAGCCAGCTTGCTGCTATAGTTAGCTAGTCGTAAACTGACTCTGCTAGCTTAAAACTTAGAGTGATTCCATGGTAATCTACAGTAGTACTGTGTTTTTAAATCAGTTCGTGTTACATTTAAACGACAATCCGTGATGGCACCATCAAATTTGGTCACTCAGATACTTTAAACCTTATAAACACTTTCACGTTGGTCTGTGTTTTATGCATGATAAGTTCTGGACCCACAGAGATCTTCAGTCCCAGTGTTGTAAAAAGAGGTACCACAGATTCCATACCGATAATACCAGTTCTAGAGACACAAAAGCTGCAACAATAGCCACTCTGAATGTTATCATTTGTGGTTTAAAAATTACGTTTGTTTAGAAGATTAGCCTACAGGTTTAGTAAGCTAAGTCTCTGGTCATAGATATGAGTGGCATAGCTTGTGCCCATTTCATGCATACTAACGTGGAGAATATGAACATACTATTTTGTAAAAAAAAAAGACTTAGGTGGAAAAGTTTACTTTGTACTTACAGCCTGTGTGCTGGTGGTCGATCGTCGTGAGGGTACAGATCCAGGTTTCAAAACCAACCTCGAAGAAAAACCACTACTGTAGGCACCGAAGTTTGAAAAGTCACTGTGGTTGAAATGATTAGAACACACAGCTATGGCAGGGCTATATTTCGCTGGTGGTATTCCAGAGATAAATTCCAGCCATTTCTTCTTCAGGTCTTCATTCCTATGCAAGGAATACAAGGTAGATGTCTTGCTGCCACAAATAACACAGGCACGAATTCGCTCTGCCATGTCTGTAACTGTTAGCTGTTTGCTCCTCTTCTACTGGCCTTCTGCCGCCACGGGCTCTGCTCTGAAAAATCAAAAACTGTCTTTCTATGGGCGGGGGCAAGCGAAGGTGTGCGAACTCATGAATATCCATCTACACGTGTGCGTCACGCCGGAGGCCTTTTTCGCATTGGGTCGTTTTTCCCGCCTATTGTCTTCTTTTGCCTTATATGGAAAATGGGGGTAGAAAAACATTTTGATATGCAGCATGCATATGCAACTCGGGGTGACCCATCATATTTCAAAAGAGCAAGTACTAAACGGTTTCTCGTGGAAGTGCACCTTTAAGAGTTCCACATTACACAATGTCCTAAATATTTCCCGGTTTGACCCTACCCTTGCTGGCCTGTAATTAAAAATAGCACATTAAAATGTTTACTCTTATGCTACTTCATGTACACTTAAATTAATTTCCAGAGTAACCTCAGAAGTTCTACACTGGATGAGAATCTCAGATGGCCCACTTCTGTTCCTTATCTGCTCGATAGCAGTCTTGGTGAGTAGGCCCACATGACTATGCTACAGCCCACAGCAATGTCAATCCATATCCAATGTTTTCATCACTGCAAATTTGTTGAAATTACATGAATTGACCGTTTCTGAAAGGAGTAACCGCTGTATCTTCAGAAGGCATGACGGTATAACAGCGATAAAAAGTTTTTTTAGACACATTCAAAATGTTGTTGCGATGGGTTTTGTTTTTTCCACGTCTTTTGTTTTCTTGTCTATCACAATGCATGTTTGTTTACACTGCAAAATTAACGTCAAATTGGTATGTGAGCAACCCTCTTAGCGGTCACCATATCGCTGGTGTTCTGAAATTTGTTCCTACCTATAATTTCTTCCTACCCGTAGTGGAAATTTATAGCCAACATGAAAATGACGATGCTTCGCAGTATTTACTATTCAAACTGCATTCAGACACAATCTCATGCACATGGCAAGTTGAAATACGATGTACGCCTGCAAAGCCTAGGCTAATTTCGTAGGCTACATGAGCAAGTTTTATGACAACATGAAAATGTCAATGCTTCGCAGTATTAACTATTCAAACTGCATTCGGACACAATCTCATGCACGTGGCAAGTTGAAATGATTTGACTGTCAAACCTAAGCATTCAATACTGGTCATATGAAGTATTCAAAATACAAGAAAACCTAGCCTTGTGTAACGGTCCAGCAGCAAAAAATTATGCAGTCGCGAATTGTCCATAGTACGCATGCGCAGTTAACTCGGGTAGGACGTTTTCATGGGTAGGGTGAAATTTCACAACACCGGCGCTACGATTTGCTGTGACTGAAAAAAAACAACGTAACTACAACATGACAATGACATTACAGAAAGTCTTTAGTAACACATTACAACTTGGTCATTGCCATTCTGGTAACAACAAAGTTATAATAGGGGGTGCGTCTTAAAGGGTTAAAAGCAATAAAAAAGAACACTTCAATGAGAAATGCTATAGCTAACTAAAGCAGTGGTACAATAGTAAGATATAGTAACTGGCTAAGCCAGAAGGTAAGCTAAACTCGAGTGTACTTCCTTTCACAGGTGTGCATGCCAAGGGTATTATTTTGCAGGCATTTGAGCAGTTCAGGCTGAAAACATGCATCGACTTTTCTCCACGAATTAATGAAGACTACTTCATTGACATCCAAGAAAAAAGAGGGTAAGGTCTTCCCTGTCAAAGAGAGTCACTGCGTGGAATTCTCTTTCATTTAACTTGAGTAAATTAATGAATTAATAAAAAGTAATATATTTATTGTGTCCTGCAGATGTTACTCTTATGTTGGAAAAGTCTTTTCTGGTGGACAGACAGTTTCCATTGGGGTTGGCTGTGCATTAATTGACATTGTGGAGCACGAGCTTCTCCACGCCCTGGGCTTCTACCATGAGCAGTCGAGATACGATAGAGATGACCATGTCACAATAGTCTGGAACAACATCATAGAAGGTTCACAAACTTGTTGCTTAAAGCTACAGTGTGTAAGACTGTAGGGATGTTTGTTTAGTAAACAAGTAAATAATTAATAACTATGTGTTAATTATGTGTAGTTGCCTCCAAAACCGAATCAATTAGTTTGCGCATGCTTAGAGTCCCTTATATCTATAAACTCGCAATCTTGCCCCTAGGAGTTGAACATGGTGCACTTCAAAAGGACAGTAGCTCCCAATGGCTGCTATAGGTTGTTCTACGCTGCAGCTTTAATTTGCTTTTAGTTTAAATGTCAAAACCTTAATATAAAATGTCTCAATGAGTGTAAAGATGTATGAAATGGATTCTTGTCTGAGGAAGGGTGAAATCCCGAAATGTCACGTTTTTTTACTTCAATAAACATGGGAGCATAAATTCTGGTCGAGCTGACTTTTTCCTTTTCTACTTATGTTGAAATGGATTCTTACCCAGTATTGTTCTGTCTTCTCCCAAGGGTATGCGAACAATTTTAATAAAGTCAGTGAGGAGTACTCTAGCCTCCTGAATACTTCGTATGACTACACATCTGTCATGCATTATGATGGAGATGCTTTCACTAATGGAAATGGATCCACCATCCTCACAAAGAACCCAGAGTTTCAAGATGTCATCGGCAAAAGTGTAGAAATGAGCTCCACGGACGCGCTGGAACTTAACAGGCTCTATCATTGCAGTAAGAGCCACAAATGACACAAATTAATCAACACATTTTTTACCCTATTGTACAATTGTATATTAAACTACTGTTTGTGTCTTTTTTTAACTTAGATGTGTCAGTCTCCTTCCTGGAGCACTGCAGCTTCGATGATGAGGGCTTGTGTGAGCTAGCTGTCTGCTCAAGGGGTTCATCTGGATGGGAGAGAGTAAACCGAGCTGATGGAGGTCCCCACTCCGACCACACTCACCTGGGCACTGACTCCGAGGGTAGGAGAGGATTTCCTGAACACAAAAAACTGGTCAACTTGTTCAGACTGTGAAGGTTTCTAGCCTTCCTGAACAAAACAAAAAAAAAAAAATTATGTATGCTGCTAAATAAATACACATTTCATAAAAAAAATGTTAAAATATGTACATCTATCTATCTATCTGTCTGTCTGTCTGCCTTGAATAGATCGTGGTGTCTCCATGCACTTTAGTACTGTGACAGGAGAAGAAGGGGATTCTACCAGGCTCATAACAAGGAGGATGACTCCTAGTACACCATGCCAGATCCAGTGCCTTCAGTTCTACTACTACTACAGTGGGAATGAAACAGATCAGCTCAACATCTGGATCAGAGAGTTTGACAGCGAAGAGGATGTACAAGGAACTCGCATGCTCATGGGCCAGATTACAGGTAATGTCAACAGCATAATCTTTTAAGCCAACTTGCCAAACCACACCAAATGTTTTCATTCTCTTCTGATCCTATTTAAATAGAAAAGACCATTGTTAAACCTGTTATCATATATTTAGTATTCAGTCATTTTGGTAGTCATTTAGGATCTGTGAGGGAACATTGGGAAAGCTTAAAGGTTTAAGTTCAAAGCGCTCTCGATCATGAAAAAGCTGGCAACAATTTGTGAAGATTTTATAGTGGCATATAACATGCTGCTTGAAATATTGCTTGTTAAAGGAGATTTGATCTGCTTCCTTATTTATCTTGCTGTGTTTCCTCTCCAGGTTCTCCAGCTGATTACTGGCAGATCCACCATGTTCCCCTGAATGCCACTAAGACCTTCCAGGTGGAGTTTGAGGGCCGCAAGGGAGCAGGGTCTTCAGGCGGTGGCTTCTCTGTGGACGACATCAACCTCTCAGAGACCGAATGCCCCCATCAGACATGGCAGATCCGGAACTTTGAGGAGCTTTTGAACACCAGTGCTTATGACACCATAATATACAGCCCAAGATACTACTCTAGAGACGGTTATGGCTATCAGTATCTAGTGAAGTTGAGGACAACATTTTTTGGCTTGTACGTACGCCTGGTGTCTGGAGACTATGATGAACAGCTAGAGTGGCCCTTGGCATGGAGACAGTTTCAGGCCCTGATGGTGGACCAGAATCCACACATGCAGCAGCGAATGTCCAAGCCACGGAGTTTGACTACAGATCCAGCAGTCATGATCAGTGAGTATTAAGGCCTATTCACACCAAGAACTACAACCATAATCACAACAACAGCTATATCTATAACAATATGAGTCTCCACAACATTTTAATGAAGATTTTTTCGACTGTAAACAACTTATAATATAACATATTAATTGTTATTCATCCCCATTGTTTTTATCATTCATCAAATTGCTCTAAAAGCCATCCAAAACATTATTAGCCCATTGTTCCTATAGTTGTAGTGTTAACTCTGCCATATCCTTTCTTGTTTTCTTCTAGTTATTGCTTATCTTGTAAAGCACTTTGGGTCAGTTCCCAAATGTGCTATGGACGGCACCCAGTGTCATTGTGTTTTCACGGCACATCACAGCACACTGTGTACAAAACGATTGACTGTGCATTTAATCTATCACACACATGAGCAGGGGGCAGACATGAAAACAGTGCCCGGGGAGCAGTGTGTGGGGACGGTACTATGCTCAAGCTACCTCAGTGGCACTGCTGGCGTTTGGCGATCCTGCGGTCACAGGTCCGATACCTTTACCGCTGGTCCACCACTGCCCCATGACTAGACTTAGAAGTATGATAACCTCTGGACGCCGGTCCAAAGATAACCTGGGATAGATTTGCAGAGACAGGCCAATTTGGTGTTGTGTTTTACTTTCTTGCAGGACATGGCACTATGTACATCTGGTTTGACTGGCATTTTAGCTCAAATATCAATTCTTTTTCTCTTTCTTTTTCCAATAGCACAAGATAAGTTTTTTTGGGGTAACCCTCGTGAGGTTGGTACACTTACCGAGGCAAATGGAGAGACCTTTTATGCCTCCTATTCTGCTGGAGATTGGAGATTCATGAATTTGGATGACCTTCGGAGGAGGGACTTCCTGAAAGGAGGTGATGCGGTCTTCTCTTTTGTCATGCAAGGTGGGTGTTCTTACACTACAGTATGTACTCTATCTTGCCCAAGAACCTTTCCTTTGTTACGTGGTGGTATTAGAGATAAAAAATGAATGCAAATATATAGTTACGTGTTGGAGTGGAGTGACTCTCACCAGAATGTCCTACATGCCTATAATCAAACAATGTACTGTAAATAAATTCAGGGTATAATATATTGCCACACCTTTATCCAAACTCAACACCTCAGAAGAAAGCATTAAGAATGGAAAATGTCTACTGTATTGCACTTACCTTTTTTGGCCGCCAAACCAGCCCCTCAAATGCACCCATCATGTTTTCGGAGATCTCTGGTTGCATGCTGTATTTCCACCTCTCTCACAATCCCTTTTCCAGATATTAGACCTCTGTTCACAAACAACTCTCTGCCCTGCACCGGAATTCCACAGCAAAACTTCACATCAGTTCCTGAGGACAGTGATTATTCATGTTCAAGGTACAGTCTGCACAAATAGCAAGGGCATTACATTTACCAAGGGTAACTACGCAACGCAGTGAACTGGAAAGGAGGCCAGCAAAGCATGCATCTGGTCGGAGACCATGCCTTCCACACCATGTTAAGAAAGAGCTGACATAAATATAAATGCATAAAATGGTTAATGTGTTCTAGTGCATTTTATCTGAACATGTGGCAGATTTTACCTGAACACAGCCCATTTGGCCCAGAAAGGAGCTTCTAACAATTAAAGACCCCTAAAATATAAAATAAGACTTAAAATCAATTAATTGTCTTTATAGTCTAATAAAGGACACTTGGCTGAAGAAAACCTGATATTTTTTGGAGGTTTTATTTGGTGTTGAATGGTATTTTTATGGGTCTTTCAAAATGTTGCCAAAAATTGGCTCAATATACCTAAGTTCACCCTATATATATATATATATATATATATATATATATATATATATATATATATATATATATATATATATGTCGGATTTAAAAAATACTGTAAAAATACTGATTATGGCACTTGACTGCTGATTTTTTTTGTTATGAAATATGACTATGCAATATAACACGCTTTCCCAAAAGGGTTATCACAGCCACCACTCCAACCACCCCAACAACCACTATGACCACAACAACCATCACTACAACTTCTACAACCACAAGCACTACCAACCCAGACCCCGAGGGGCCTGATGTGGATGGCAAGTAGGTCACAGCTACACCTCATTATTCTTCGATACAACACATTGTTTAGCCATTTACTGCATCTCTTCTGTATGCTAAAAATGCACTTAAAAATATTTAAAGACTTAGGGACCATTCACACCAGGAAGGATCCCCTCATGATAACTACAGTGCTGACTTTCTAAGTCTTTTAGTGGATGGAGTTCACACGCAACAACCACAGGGCAAAAGATCTAGTTGGGATCACTTTTAGAACAGTTGAAACCCAGCAGCCAATTGGAACCCATCAGAATTTAGAGGACATTCTTTTAGTTATTTACATCCATGACGAGAACCTTGAGTTTTAAACATCGCTCTCCATTGTGGATGCTCATATCACTACAATTACACTAATAGTTATCATTACAGCGCTTGGTGTGAATGGCCCTTTATAGAGCCTTGATTGACATGGACGACCTTACTGATTTGTGGTTTGTTTGTTCCAGCTCTTGTAACAGCATTCTGTGCAGCTTCTCTCCTAAGATGGCATACTCCCCCCTCATCCTGCTCCTCACGTTGCTGCTGTTGTTGAGTCACTGATACCCACGTGCATCTGCATTACGGTCTAGACCCGAAGGGGAGTAAAATCGTTTCTGATGGCACTAAAAAAAATTCATGCTATGGGCTGGCACACCCCTTACAAGGTGGTATACTCACAGCGATCTTACTCTAGGAAGACATTTGGAATTCTAATGATAGACAAGCCAACTCCAGTCAGGGTCAAGGAAATAAACAAACAAACAAACAAAAACAATTTTAAAGGGTTTTTAATTTTATTTCCTTGACTCTTTGTGAGAGTGCATGGAGGTAGCTACATTTTAGGACTTACCCCAAAAGCACTTTAGAAAATCTGAACTCAGCTTTTCTTGTTTCTACATCTGCAATAGCGTCTAGGCTTAATAAATTTATAATATATATATAAAGAACATAATATACTGGGAAGATAGGTGGTTATTTTTAACAGTTAATATGTGTATCTATTAAAGTGAGGTTGGAATATAGTGAGAGTGAATGTACAACACTTACTAGGATTATATCGCATGGTTTAAAGGTTGATGTTTTATTTAGTTGATTTCTGATGTATCTGTCATTAAACAGGTTTTGGCACCAGTCATTGTTGTCCATCATGTATCTGACTGAAGTCCTGTAGTCTGTCAGAGACTTTAACTGTAAAGAAAAACATCACAACAAATTCCCCAACAGACCAGTTTGTTAAGAGTTTTACATTTCATTTTCCCAACTATATAATTTGACAATGAAAATGTATACTTGAGGAACTTTATTCAAAAGATAATTGTAAAAGTAATTGAGATCAGCATCGCCAGGGTATAATGGAAGTGATGGCTTGATAGCCCTTTAGGCATGTCTGTATGTATTAGATTTTCACTGAGTTTCACTTTTATGGATTTGTCGATAATGGAGACAGCATTCAGATGGCCAGGCCATCTCATGAGCAGACCCCAAACTCTGCAGTGCATTGCCTGCCTCACATTAAACCATGTCCAGTGTTCTCCATTATTCTGCATAAACTTCAGCAGAGTCCACACCTCCAGGAAGAAATCGTTTCTCAGTACAGCACTGCCAGATCCTCTGTACAAAATGAACTGAAGTGCGAGGCACTGGGTTACCAGGCTAGTGGCCGTCCCCATTGTGGGTCACAATCTGTCTCTGCAGTAATGTGCTCTCTGGTGCACAATTATGGCCACTTCTTGCTGGGGCACATAACTCATTCATAAACCATGCTATTGTCGATTACAAAAGTTCGTCCAACATTTTAACAAATAAATCTTACGGGTAACATATAAGCCTGCATCACCTATTATTCTTTAATCATATGGCTGTTTCCAATTAGAATCAGGTTTGAACTTCCTCTTAAAAGCACAAAAATGTTTATTGTGTTTTCTTTTTCTGAACAAAGAATTGCCTCTGCTTTACAGTATTGTCATCACGGTAAAACAAAGTGCTTTAACCTCCTATAATCCACACACACACACACACACACACGCACTCTCACACACGCACACACAAACGGTTAATTAAAACAGTCCAATTTTCCCTTGACCAGCATTTTTTATATATAAAAAAGGGAAGTTGCTTTAACATCACCAATGAACATGCCAATCATAACTCTCAACAAAGCTCTGACTCGAATGTATTCTCATCTTTCAACACATGGGTTCATCATTAAACTGAGCAGTAAAAAACATTGATGATAGCATGGTATCAATGGTCCATTCTGACATAAAGTCCATCTGTAATCATGCATCCCACAACTGTGCTGGGGAAGAATCAGCACACATGATCTCCAGGAGGATGACTCCCAGGAGGAACCTCTCAGAGACCGAATGCCCTCATCACACGTGGCACATCCGGAACTTCAGCAAGGTTCTTAACAACAGTGCCCAAAGCCCCTTCCTCTTCAGTCCAAAATACTACTCTATCGATGGCTACAGGTTCCAGATAATGCTGCAGATGATGGAGGATCATTTTGGCGCCTACGTCCGTCTGGTTTCTGGCTCCAACGATGACAATCTGCAGTGGCCTTGTCCTTGGAGGCAGGTGACCATCCAGGCGCTAGACCAGAATGCCCACATCCAGCACCGCATGTCTGCTCAGATCAGCCTGACCACAGACCCAACACAGCCAGGACAAAGGGGTAATAACAGGGTGTTTATTATCGCACTCTAGTATATGTATGTTTGGTTTATTTAGTATATGGTAGCATTTTACAGTGTAGTCCCGTAAATAATAAATAATGCCGCAGTTCTTCACATAAAAACATATTGCATGTTACTGACCTTACACCTGACCCTAGGAACGAGGTAATAACATATACTTATGGTATTAGCCCAACAGTACTGTTACGTGGCCAGTCATTCAGTACATGTTACAAGTTTTGGCTTTTTGTGCTGTTCCAATCAGGATCTTTTTGGGGCAACCCTCGTGAAGTGGGAGTCTCGGATGAGGGCCCTGGCGGAGACTATGTTACTGATGGCTGGGGCTTTGGATACTTAATGTCCAACAAGCAGCTGAGGTCCAGAGAGTTCCTGAAGGGAGGGGATCTGTTCCTCCTCATTACCATGCAGGGTCGGTGTTTTAAGTCCTCATTTATCACCTCTGCCTTATGTAATCATCAGCGTTTGTTTGTTAGCTTGTTTGTTTGTTAGTTAGCAACATAGCCCAAAAAGTTATGGACGGATTTTGATGAAATTTCCAGGGTATATCAAAAATGAGCTAACTTAAGTGATTACATTTTGATGATGATCTGAGCTGCCGTGGCAGAGGTCTGCGCTGTCTGAGTGCTTTTCTAGTTTATGTATGTATGTATGTATGTATGTATGTATGTATGTATGTATGTATGTATGTATGTATTTATTTATTTATTCACATTGTAGTATGCATTGGTTGAAAACTAATGTTGCTTTTAACGTAACTTCTCTTGCAGATATCTCACCGCTGACCCAGGTGAGTGCTCTTCCATGTCCCACCTCTGCTGCTGCATGATCTGCATCAAGGATCTGATTCATAGCCAGAGCTATTCCAACATCACATCAGTTTAGAGTGCATGTACTGTATGCACAAACATTTATCCCACCTGACGTCAGTGAACAGGGACAGCAGCCTACATATGAAAGAGCTTTTTGCAAGACTGAACATATAGGGCCTATTTTTGCATATTTGTGCTTGTTCAGAAAAAAAAATCTCTGCACACTTAGATCCATGCTTGAAAAAACATTCATCAGGGCATTGTATATTTGTGCATAAAATATCTAGCTTTGAAACAACAATAACAAAGTAAACACTGAATTCCCCTGTGTGACAGCTTTGCATATGTATATGTATGTTTCTGTTGCTGTATAAGGCCGAACATGAAAGTAATGATGTCACTATATTAAAGATATTAATGTAGTTCTTTTTAAATGTGTTATTCTTTTTAAATGTGTTATCTCGTTTCTTGGTTTGGGAAAAGGAGCGTGCACACGAGGGCAAGCTGTAGAATATTTGGTTGATTGGCACATCTTGACAACATTCTATACATTAGACATTAGAGCGGGTCCTAGACGGCCAGCCAAGAGGCCTTAGTCCCGAGTGTTATCCTCTAACCTGTTACATGCACTCAGCACAGGCAAAATTGATGATCAAAACTGATCTTAGCAGCAATTCTCAAGTTATTATATCTATAGCAATGTTATTGTTGTTACCAATTTAACTAGCCTATGCCTAGAATTGTACTGTATTGTACTTGTCATGTCAGTTATCATTGAAGCCCTTATCATACCCACAGAATGTTATGTGGTTGGTGATTTCATTTGTCAACTCTCCTGTCAATCATCTTTACATGAATGCACAAGTATGTGCCCTATTCATTTTCAATAGTAAGGCTGTGCTTACCAAAAGGTGGGGGCAGTGTCCTTATATGCACACGCGTGTCCTCACATGACATGTGTGATGGGTTAAATGCAGAAGTTATATTTCGTTGTGCATTGTGTGCTGTGTGAATATAATGCCAAAAAAGAGCAAACAGAGATGACAACCTGCCCCCCCATATGGGCGGACAGACACAGACACAGACACAGACACAGACACACAGACACAGACACACACACAGACACAGACAGACACACAGACAGACAGGGTCATTGCAATACCTGGTCAATCCCTCCGGGGACCAGGTAATGACACTTTCACTTTCATAAATTGGCACAACGGATGGAAACGGGGGATGACTGTTTTAAGAGGGGGGGATTTTGACCATTTTTATATCAGCTGGGAAGTCATCCCTCTTCGTACCCCCTCAACTGGAGCACTGGGTATCACACTTTTAAAGGTGGCCCTGATTGTCAGTGCCACACAATGTCATCTTGATAAGGAGCCAGTGTAGGCGCAAGTCATCAGTGAGGGTTTGCAGGAATGTTACAGCCTTTTCTTTACAATCAATCATGCAGACTTTTTAAACAATAACCCTCTCCACTCTAGCATCTCACATTATTGACTCCCTAGTGTGGGCCTAAGATCAAAGGGAACTCTGAGTAGAGTGGAGGTTGAAGGTGACAGTAAGGCAACCGTCACGGCTGAACTGTATAGGCTACTGTTTGGTGATTGATGCACAACTTTGTGCCATTTCTTGTGCGATGCCCACAGGGTTAATACTTATAAAGGGTTAATACCTATACAGGGTTAATAGTTATAAAGGGTTAATACCTATAAAGTGTCAATAGTTGTAAAGGATTAATAGTTAAAAAAGGGTTAATAACTATAAAGGGTTAATACCTATAAAGGCTTAATACTTATAAAGTGTTAATAACTATACAGGGTTAATAGTAATAAAGGGCTAATACCTATAAAGGGTTAATAACTATAAATGGTTAATACCTATAAAGGGTTAATACTTATAAAGGGTTAATACCTATAAAGGGTTAATACCTATAAAGCCGGTGTAATAGAAATAAGAACCACCAGGCATGCTTTAAATACAGGTAAATTAAAATAAATATTTTTGTACATTAGAAATTGGTGTGATATTTCACTATTTAGGAAAGTAAAGCATTAAACACACAGACACCCACAGATGACTACACAGGCTTATACTAACACACACACACACACACACACACACACACACACACACACACACACACACACACACACACACACACACACACACACAGTGTACAGTTTGTACATTAGTATGAAAATGAAGTAAACTTACTGTATATGGCTTCTCTCCGTGTCTTTTTAAAAAATGTATAGTGCCTGTTAGAGGTTAGAGTAAAACCTTGGATACATTTCTGTATACATCATCTGATGATTTGGGGCTTGGAATTACAGTTACCTCTATTCATTCTTACATTTCTCCCTCCGGCGTAACAACATCTTTTCCGTCACATGCTACAAGATGGACATCTCGCCTGGGGTTCTCATCGTAACTGTGTGGTTGGCTGTCATATGTGGGATGCTGATGGGATTCTGTTGCTGTACGAAGAAGCACAGTGTCCCACCTGCTGAGAATGTGGCGCACATACAGGAGATGTAAATACAGACCCTGCATTTTGTGCTGATAGTTGTTGTCTCATGACTGACATATGCACATTCCCAGAGCACATTATATAACTGGAATTATTCTTTGTACTGAAATGCATTTTCTCTCTGTTTGCGATGTATGAACTTCAGAGTTGTGTTTAAAAGAGTAGTAGTGAAAAACATTTATCAGGAGTACATTCTATAGCATTTATGAGGGTTAAATGGAAGAATGATGAGATTTTTGCCTCTTTGAAAAAAGAAATAATTACATTTTTAAAAAGTAGTAAGTGAAAAAGAATGTGATCCTATGATTGTTTTTGGAATATACATAGATAGAGTTAACCTCACTATGTCAAACAAAGAAGGAACAGGCCCTGTACTACTGTATATTGAAACTGTATTGCTAATGTGTTACAACTTGGCTCAGATCAGTTTGCTTTACTGATGTCCTTTTCACATTTTGGGATGCGTGTTTGAGCTTACCGTACATTTCAGGATGACCATTGAAACATTTTTTTTACATTATGTTCATCCATTTGCTTTTTGCTTTTTTATGGAAAAAGACAGACAAAACGAAAAAGTGCAACAAAAGTGAGGGCAAACTCGCTACTCTGCATGACACTACGTTCTTTTCCGCTTCCTCCTATCTAGGCATAGAGCTGTTACTCTTCAGACACTCTGTGAGGGGAATCTACGTTTGGTTGCCTCTGATTGTAGCACTGATGTTTTTATGATACTAAATAGTATAACTGAGCCTTTTGAACAGGCCTTATGAACAAGCTGTTCTGCCTCCTTAGCAGACACATTTGAGGTACACACTGTGCATGCCGGCCAACTGCAACTTAAAACAGACAAATCAGTCACTGTTGCCAACTCCTCAGGTGACCATAAAAAGGCTGCTTATATGGGCCTGTAGCTCATCAGTGTGGACAAGCTCTTCTTCTGGACCTCACAAGAGACAGACCGACCAAGGTAAGTCCAAAAAAAAAAAAAAAAGATGATCATTAGCCAAGTTATTGTGGGGTTTTAAAAATCAAACCTAACACAAACTTGGGTGTAATCTGCACAGTTTATGATTAACCAGCTGAGGGTTAGTGGGCTTCTGCAGAATAAACCCTGGACATGCTGTGAGAAACAGTTTTCTCTTACTGTTATGTTCCACCACAGATGGTGGGGCAGATTGTCATGCTCATTTTCCCCACAGAGTTTGTATGTGATGTTTGTAATCATTTTTGTCTGCTTTCAAAAAGCAATGCAGAGATGTACAGTGAATGCATGTGTGTAAAAAGGTTGTTTTATGCACTCAGAGAGAATGAACATGCTCACCGTCCTCTCCATAAGCCTATGCTTGTGGGGTGCACTATCTGTGGTGAGTTTGTGCAGTTCACTATGAAAAAAATATAGCTTGATAAAAAGATTGACTAAATAAATAAATAAAATAAAATAAAACTCTGAAGTTTTTTGTGTGTCATGTAACTAATTTACTGTACATGTATGTTTTCACTAATCTGCCATTAGCCCTTGCCTACTGTATTTGGTGAGTATATACTATACATATGTGCATAGGACCTATTTAGGACGAATACTTTGAAACAAAATGCAAGGTATACAAAATTAATTTGCCATCATCATGGGCATTTTCGCTCATTTGTTTGTCGTTTGTGTGTGTAGAGATTGACAGTACTCTGGACATTACTGAAATCAACAAAGGTAAGGATATTAACATGATTAGTTGGTGCGACTTATCAGATATCATCAGCTTGCTTGCTCAGCTGTTCCTTCTCTCTGCAACAGGTTTGGAGCTGAATGAAGGGGATATTGTGGAAGTAGGTTTAGTTTTCATGTGTCTGACCACATATATCATGTACACAAACATGTACTTAACTATGAGCCACATTACATGCCTCCATGGCTTAACTATTACTGAATAATAGCACCCAACAAATGTCTCTTAGGGCGTAATTACACTAGGTACATTTCACTCGTGTAGTACTGGAGAATGGTTACTTCTTGTCCCTGGTCTGCATTGAGACTGTATAACATCTAACTGTACTCGGTTGCACAGTTGAGTTACTATGTTCTAGAATCTTTGAATAAGCACGTTTTATTACCATAACAACAGAATTCTTTACACATTGTTTGATAGTTAAATGGAACTCAAAACCGTGCTCAGGCACGTTTGCGATCACACTACATGTGTACCATGCCCGATCTCACCAGACTTTGGGGGTCAAGTGTACTCAGGTACGGTACAGGTACATCTATCATAGTGTGAGTACGCACCTAAACGTTATAATTGACTCATGAGTCACTTTGAGCCATTGAGTTGGTTTGGATGAAGGTGTCCTCCTTTTTTCGTATTTGTCATGTAGGCCTATTATACCACGCCTTGGTTAAATTTCTTACTGTGACGCATTCTTAAGAATATCAATTAACTTTTGATATCTGCACACCTATGAAGTAGTCCCTGTTTTCTGACCTATTACATTAGTTTTGTGTATCAAACCACCAAGTTTGTGGTGAACTTGGCATTAAGGTCCCCCCACACCAACACCCCCCAAACACAGACGCGCACACACTCCCAAATATCATGTGTTGACAGTGATGCATTATTTGCTTTGAAGGAAGACCAGAGGAGTTCCATTCTGGATGGTGACCAGTGGAGCTCGCCTGTGCTGTATAAGCTAGATGCTGGTCTTGGTGAGTAATAAATTATTATGGAAACTACCAGGATGATGTGTTTTATAGGTCATTATTAGAGGATATTTTGTAGCAAAGACAATAAGTATGAAGTACTAGCTTTCACCATAATAAAAGACTTATTAATAAATTAAATTAATAAATGACTTCTTAAAAGAATTATTATTATTATTATTATTATTATTATTATTATTATTATTATTATTATTATTTACTATTTAAATAGATCAATCTGCTTAAAGAATGCTTCTGAATTTGCTTTGCCGTCCTCCATGGGCCAACAACATTATGCCCTGGTTTTCCCGTGGACAATAACAGGGTTGTTCCAAGTACAGCCGTGTTTTTCTGTAGTTTGAATGAGAGACAATTCTGCTTCCAGCATGTAGGGTGACCAAAGACGAAAACTTCTTAGTGTTGCTTTAAAGTATGCATATCATTGTGTTATTTTGTGTTATTTCCATATCAGCGTATTTTTTCTGAAAGGATTTTTTGTTTGATATGTTCTCCGTTTGTCACTGGTGGTGATGCTGCAAATGCACCCCATATTCTGTAAATACAGGCACTGTCAGACAGGCACATTCACGTTTCTCCAAAATCCCCCCAGGCATGGCTTATAATTTTGACAAATATGGCGGGAGAATTCCTCCCGACAGCAACAAGAAAATTCCAATTCCAAAAATTCCAGGAGACGACAGCAACAAGAAAATTCCAATTCCAAAAATTCCGCCAAGACACCTAGACATGAGCCCGTATGATGCAGAAGAGGTCAACAGACTATATAAGTGCAGTAAGTTACAACAGTGTCCACAAAAAGTCAATCCATGTTTTCGTCTGCATCTCTTAAGAGTTTATTGTCCTATTTTGTGAGTGTTTTTGTATTTTGTCGTTGAAGAATTAGTTAATGATGTAGGCCTTACAATACCACTTACAATGCCAGGCAATTAGAGGCAACTGGAGGCATCTTAAATTTTACATATTGTGAATCACAAACACACAAGTAGTTATAAACTCATCTGCATGCACATGTGTACTGAACCAATGGGAATACAAAAGTACACTTTTCTATATAGTTGTCATACTGTATACACTTTTGTGCATAGAGATTGTGAGGAAGATGTCACTATCAAGCTTCAAGACTGAATATGTTATTACAACTCCTTATACTAGTATAAAAATATGAATAGGTTGCAAATAGATAGATAGATTGCATTTGCTGAATAATTTGTTTGTAATGTTTTTACCATATGTTTACCATATGTCTCTGCAACAGGTTTGGAGCTGAATGAAGGGGATATTGTGGAAGTAGGTTTAGTTTTCATGTGTCTGACCACATATATCATTTACACAAACATGTACTTAACTATGAGCCACATTACATGCCTCCATGGCTTAACTATTACTGAATAATAGCACCCAACAAATGTCTCTTAGGGCGTACTTACACTAGGTACATTTCACTCGTGTAGTACTGGAGAATGGTTACTTCTTGTCCCTGGTCTGCATTGAGACTGTATAACATCTAACTGTACTCGGTTGCACAGTTGAGTTACTATGTTCTAGAATCTTTGAATAGGCACGTTTTATTACCATAACAACAGAATTCTTTACACATTGTTTGATAGTTAAATGGAACTCAAAACTGTGCTCAGGCACGTTTGCGATCACACTACATGTGTACCATGCCCGATCTCACCAGACTTTGGGGGTCAAGTGTACTCAGGTACAGTACAGGTACATCTATCATAGTGTGAGCACGCACCTAAACGTTATAATTGACTCATGAGTCACTTTGAGCCATTGAGTTGGTTTGGATGAAGGTGTCCTCCTCTGTACTCCGTACTATTTGTCATGTAGGCCTATTATACCACGGCTTGGTTAAATTTCTTACTGTGACGCATTCTTAAGAATATCAATTAACTTTTGATATCTGCACACCTATGAAGTAGTCCCTGTTTTCTGACCTATTACATTAGTTTTGTGTATCAAACCACCAAGTTTGTGGTGAACTTGACATTAAGGTCCCCCCACACCAACACCCCCAACCCACCCACCCCCCCCCCACAAACACAGACGCGCACACACTCCCAAATATCATGTGTTGACAGTGATGCATTATTTGCTTTGAAGGAAGACCAGAGGAGTTCCATTCTGGATGGTGACCAGTGGAGCTCGCCTGTGCTGCATAAGCTAGATGCTGGTCTTGGTGAGTAATAAATTATTATGGAAACTACCAGGATGATGTGTTTTATAGGTCATTATTTGAGGATATTTTGTAGCAAAGACAATAAGTATTAAGTATTAGCCTTCACCATAATAAAAGACTTATTAATAAATTAAATTAATAAATGACTTCTTAAAAGAATTATTATTATTATTATTATTATTATTATTATTATTATTATTATTATTATTATTATTATTATTATTATTATTTACTATTTAAATAGATCAATCTGCTTAAAGAATGCTTCTGAATTTGTTTTGCCATCCTCCATTGGCCAACAACATTATGCCCTGGTTTTCCCGTGGACAATAACAGGGTTGTTCCAAGTACAGCCGTGTTTTTCTGTAGTTTGAATGAGAGACAATTCTGCTTCCAGCATGTAGGGTGACCAAAGACGAAAACTACTTAGTGTTGCTTTAAAGTATGCATATCATTGTGTTATTTTGTGTTATTTCCATATCAGCGTATTTTTTCTGAAAGGATTTTTTGTTTGATATGTTCTCCGTTTGTCACTGGTGGTGATGCTGCAAATGCACCCCATATTCTGTAAATACAGGCACTGTCAGACAGGCACATTCACGTTTCTCCAAAATCCCCCCAGGCATGGCTTATAATTTTGACAAATATGGCGGGAGATTTCCTCCCGACAGCAACAAGAAAATTCCAATTCCAAAAATTCCAGGAGACGACAGCAACAAGAAAATTCCAATTCCAAAACTTCCGCCAAGACACCTAGACATGAGCCCGTATGATGCAGAAGAGGTCAACAGACTATATAAGTGCAGTAAGTTACAACAGTGTCCACAAAAAGTCAATCCATGTTTTCGTCTGCATCTCTTAAGAGTTTATTGTCCTATTTTGTGAGTGTTTTTGTATTTTGTCGTTGAAGAATTAGTTAATGATGTAGACCTTACAATACCACTTACAATACCAGGCAATTAGAGGCAACTGGAGGCATCTTAAATTTTACATATTGTGAATCACAAACACACAAGTAGTTATAAACTCATCTGCATGCACATGTGTACTGAACCAATGGGAATACAAAAGTACACTTTTTTATATAGTTGTCATACTGTATACACTTTTGTGCATAGAGATTGTGAGGAAGATGTCACTATCAAGCTTCAAGACTGAATATGTTATTACAACTCCTTATACTAGTATAAAAATATGAATAGGTTGCAAATAGATAGATAGATTGCATTTGCTGAATAATTTGTTTGTAATGTTTTTACCATATGTTTACCATATGTCTCTGCAACAGGTTTGGAGCTGAATGAAGGGGATATTGTGGAAGTAGGTTTAGTTTTCATGTGTCTGACCACATATATCATGTACACAAACATGTACTTAACTATGAGCCACATTACATGCCTCCATGGCTTAACTATTACTGAATAATAGCACCCAACAAATGTCTCTTAGGGCGTACTTACACTAGGTACATTTCACTCGTGTAGTACTGGAGAATGGTTACTTCTTGTCCCTGGTCTGCATTGAGACTGTATAACATCTAACTGTACTCGGTTGCACAGTTGAGTTACTATGTTCTAGAATCTTTGAATAGGCACGTTTTATTACCATAACAACAGAATTCTTTACACATTGTTTGATAGTTAAATGGAACTCAAAACTGTGCTCAGGCACGTTTGCGATCACACTACATGTGTACCATGCCCGATCTCACCAGACTTTGGGGGTCAAGTGTACTCAGGTACGTTACAGGTACATCTATCATAGTGTGAGCACGCACCTAAACGTTATAATTGACTCATGAGTCACTTTGAGCCATTGAGTTGGTTTGGATGAAGGTGTCCTCCTCTGTACTCCGTACTATTTTTCATGTAGGCCTATTATGCCACGGCTTGGTTAAATTTCTTACTGTGACGCATTCTTAAGAATATCAATTAACTTTTGATATCTGCACACCTATGAAGTAGTCCCTGTTTTCTGACCTATTACATTAGTTTTGTGTATCAAACCACCAAGTTTGTGGTGAACTTGACATTAAGGTCCCCCCACACCAACACCCCCAAACCACCCCACCCCCCCCCCCCCCCCCCCCCCCCCACAAACACAGACGCGCACACACTCCCAAATATCATGTGTTGACAGTGATGCATTATTTGCTTTGAAGGAAGACCAGAGGAGTTCCATTCTGGATGGTGACCAGTGGAGCTCGCCTGTGCTGCATAAGCTAGATGCTGGTCTTGGTGAGTAATAAATTATTATGGAAACTACCAGGATGATGTGTTTTATAGGTCATTATTTGAGGATATTTTGTAGCAAAGACAATAAGTATTAAGTACTAGCCTTCACCATAATAAAAGACTTATTAATAAATTAAATTAATAAATGACTTCTTAAAAGAATTATTATTATTATTATTATTATTATTATTATTATTATTATTATTATTATTATTATTATTTACTATTTAAATAGATCAATCTGCTTAAAGAATGCTTCTGAATTTGTTTTGCCATGATCCATTGGCCAACAACATTATGCCCTGGTTTTCCCGTGGACAATAACAGGGTTGTTCCAAGTACAGCCGTGTTTTTCTGTAGTTTGAATGAGAGACAATTCTGCTTCCAGCATGTAGGGTGACCAAAGACGAAAACTACTTAGTGTTGCTTTAAAGTATGCATATCATTGTGTTATTTTGTGTTATTTCCATATCAGCGTATTTTTTCTGAAAGGATTTTTTGTTTGATATGTTCTCCGTTTGTCACTGGTGGTGATGCTGCAAATGCACCCCATATTCTGTAAATACAGGCACTGTCAGACAGGCACATTCACGTTTCTCCAAAATCCCCCCAGGCATGGCTTATAATTTTGACAAATATGGCGGGAGAATTCCTCCCGACAGCAACAAGAAAATTCCAATTCCAAAAATTCCAGGAGACGACAGCAACAAGAAAATTCCAATTCCAAAACTTCCGCCAAGACACCTAGACATGAGCCCGTATGATGCAGAAGAGGTCAACAGACTATATAAGTGCAGTAAGTTACAACAGTGTCCACAAAAAGTCAATCCATGTTTTCGTCTGCATCTCTTAAGAGTTTATTGTCCTATTTTGTGAGTGTTTTTGTATTTTGTCGTTGAAGAATTAGTTAATGATGTAGACCTTACAATACCACTTACAATACCAGGCAATTAGAGGCAACTGGAGGCATCTTAAATTTTACATATTGTGAATCACAAACACACAAGTAGTTATAAACTCATCTGCATGCACATGTGTACTGAACCAATGGGAATACAAAAGTACACTTTTCTATATAGTTGTCATACTGTATACACTTTTGTGCATAGACATTGTGAGGAAGATGTCACTATCAAGCTTCAAGACTGAATATGTTATTACAACTCCTTATACTAGTATAAAAATATGAATAGGTTGCAAATAGATAGATAGATTGCATTTGCTGAATAATTTGTTTGTAATGTTTTTACCATATGTTTACCATATGTCTCTGCAACAGGTTTGGAGCTGAATGAAGGGGATATTGTGGAAGTAGGTTTAGTTTTCATGTGTCTGATCACATATATCATGTAAACAAACATGTACTTAACTATGAGCCACATTACATGCCTCCATGGCTTAACTATTACTGAATAATAGCACCCAACAAATGTCTCTTAGGGCGTACTTACACTAGGTACATTTCACTCGTGTAGTACTGGAGAATGGTTACTTCTTGTCCCTGGTCTGCATTGAGACTGTATAACATCTAACTGTACTCGGTTGCACAGTTGAGTTACTATGTTCTAGAATCTTTGAATAGGCACGTTTTATTACCATAACAACAGAATTCTTTACACATTGTTTGATAGTTAAATGGAACTCAAAACTGTGCTCAGGCACGTTTGCGATCACACTACATGTGTACCATGCCCGATCTCACCAGACTTTGGGGGTCAAGTGTACTCAGGTACAGTACAGGTACATCTATCATAGTGTGAGCACGCACCTAAACGTTATAATTGACTCATGAGTCACTTTGAGCCATTGAGTTGGTTTGGATGAAGGTGTCCTCCTCTGTACTCCGTACTATTTGTCATGTAGGCCTATTATACCACGGCTTGGTTAAATTTCTTACTGTGACGCATTCTTAAGAATATCAATTAACTTTTGATATTTGCACACCTATGAAGTAGTCCCTGTTTTCTGACCTATTACGTTAGTTTTGTGTATCAAACCACCAAGTTTGTGGTGAACTTGACATTAAGGTCCCCCCACACCAACACCCCCAACCCACCCCCCCCCCCCCCCACAAACACAGACGCGCACACACTCCCAAATATCATGTGTTGACAGTGATGCATTATTTGCTTTGAAGGAAGACCAGAGGAGTTCCATTCTGGATGGTGACCAGTGGAGCTCGCCTGTGCTGCATAAGCTAGATGCTGGTCTTGGTGAGTAATAAATTATTATGGAAACTACCAGGATGATGTGTTTTATAGGTCATTATTTGAGGATATTTTGTAGCAAAGACAATAAGTATTAAGTACTAGCCTTCACCATAATAAAAGACTTATTAATAAATTAAATTAATAAATGACTTCTTAAAAGAATTATTATTATTATTATTATTATTATTATTATTATTATTATTATTATTATTATTATTATTATTTACTATTTAAATAGATCAATCTGCTTAAAGAATGCTTCTGAATTTGTTTTGCCATCCTCCATTGGCCAACAACATTATGCCCTGGTTTTCCCGTGGACAATAACAGGGTTGTTCCAAGTACAGCCGTGTTTTTCTGTAGTTTGAATGAGAGACAATTCTGCTTCCAGCATGTAGGGTGACCAAAGACGAAAACTACTTAGTGTTGCTTTAAAGTATGCATATCATTGTGTTATTTTGTGTTATTTCCATATCAGCGTATTTTTTCTGAAAGGATTTTTTGTTTGATATGTTCTCCGTTTGTCACTGGTGGTGATGCTGCAAATGCACCCCATATTCTGTAAATACAGGCACTGTCAGACAGGCACATTCACGTTTCTCCAAAATCCCCCCAGGCATGGCTTATAATTTTGACAAATATGGCGGGGGAATTCCTCCCGACAGCAACAAGAAAATTCCAATTCCAAAAATTCCAGGAGACGACAGCAACAAGAAAATTCCAATTCCAAAACTTCCGCCAAGACACCTAGACATGAGCCCGTATGATGCAGAAGAGGTCAACAGACTATATAAGTGCAGTAAGTTACAACAGTGTCCACAAAAAGTCAATCCATGTTTTCGTCTGCATCTCTTAAGAGTTTATTGTCCTATTTTGTGAGTGTTTTTGTATTTTGTCGTTGAAGAATTAGTTAATGATGTAGGCCTTACAATACCACTTACAATGCCAGGCAATTAGAGGCAACTGGAGGCATCTTAAATTTTACATATTGTGAATCACAAACACACAAGTAGTTATAAACTCATCTGCATGCACATGTGTACTGAACCAATGGGAATACAAAAGTACACTTTTCTATATAGTTGTCATACTGTATACACTTTTGTGCATAGAGATTGTGAGGAAGATGTCACTATCAAGCTTCAAGACTGAATATGTTATTACAACTCCTTATACTAGTATAAAAATATGAATAGGTTGCAAATAGATAGATAGATTGCATTTGCTGAATAATTTGTTTGTAATGTTTTTACCATATGTTTTCATTCCCTAAGCATGTGTCTAGTTCTCTTACTGTTTTAGTTGACCTCCATATTTGTCACAGCTGACTCCATCTCATTCCTGGAGCACTGCAGCTTTGATGATAAGGGCATGTGCGACATGAATTCCTCTGGATGGGAGAGAGTGAACGGAGCTGATGGAGGCCCCCACTCTGACCACACCCACCTGGACACTGCCTCTCAGGGTGAGGTTACTTCTCAAGTGTGCTAAAGAGAAGATATGTTTGAAATTGAATGAACATCATGCATGCATGTGTACACGCGCACACTCACACACAAGCACACACACACCTTCATTAGAATCACATCAAACAGACTCACTAAACAGTTCGACATTCAGCATATATAAAATGATTCACAAAATTGCAGTTTGTTTCAGGCAGATTTTATGCTCTCTGATTTTCAATCTCATGGCCTCGAGGAAATAAATAAATAAACAAATAAATAAATAGAACATCTTCTTCTTCTGTTTTGTGTATTTTCTCCAGGTTCCTTCATG
The DNA here is from genome assembly GCA_027475355.1 of Coilia nasus. Lineage (NCBI taxonomy): Eukaryota > Metazoa > Chordata > Actinopteri > Clupeiformes > Engraulidae > Coilia > Coilia nasus. The sequence goes on along the minus strand of CM050218.1, from coordinate 10,155,854 downwards.
TACTTCAGCACCAGTCATCACTCAGGGGAAGAATCAGCACACATGATCTCCAGGAGGATGACTCCCAGGAGGAGCTGCAAGGTCCAGTGTCTTGAGTTCTTCTACTACCACACTGGGAATGAAACGGATCAGCTCAGCATCTGGATCAGAGAGTTTGATGGTGACAGTGATGCCACAGGGACGCGTAGGCTCATGGGCCAGATCTCAGGTATTATTTTTTTGTGTATTTCTGTAAGTGACAAAAAATTTTCAGATCACATTACATATGTAATTTAAGAACAATTATGAAATCATGTAGCCTCTTAGCGAGCTACGACTCGCTGTGACTGAAAAAAAAAAAAACTACCACATTACAACATTACTACGGCATTACAGAAAGTCTTTAGTAACACATTTCAACTTGGTCACTGCCATTCTGGTAACAACAAAGTTATAATAGGGGGTGCGCAGGGAATGGTTGAAATTTAGATGATTGTACATCAATATTTTCAGAATTAAATATTACTTTTTTTTTCTTTCAGGATCCCCGGCTTATTACTGGCAGCTCCACCATGTTCCCCTGAATGCCACTAAGACCTTCCAGGTGGAGTTTGAGGGCCGCAAGGGAGCAGGGTCTTCAGGCGGTGGCTTCTCCGTAGACGACATCAACCTCTCAGAGACCGAATGCCCTCATCACACGTGGCACATCCGGAACTTCAGCAAGGTTCTTAACAACAGTGCCCAAAGCCCCTTCCTCTTCAGTCCAAAATACTACTCTATCGATGGCTACAGGTTCCAGATAATGCTGCAGATGATGGAGGATCATTTTGGCGCCTACGTCCGTCTGGTTTCTGGCTCCAACGATGACAATCTGCAGTGGCCTTGTCCTTGGAGGCAGGTGACCATCCAGGCGCTAGACCAGAATGCCCACATCCAGCACCGCATGTCTGCTCAGATCAGCCTGACCACAGACCCAACACAGCCAGGACAAAGGGGTAATAACAGGGTGTTTATTATCGCACTCTAGTATATGTATGTTTGGTTTATTTAGTATATTGTAGCATTTTACAGTGTAGTCCCGTAAATAATAAATAATGCCGCAGTTCCTCACATAAAAACATATTACATGTTACTGACCTTACACCTGACCTTAGGAGCGAGGTAATAACATATACTTATGGTATTAGCCCAACAGTACTGTTACGTGTCCAGTCATTCAGTACATGTTACAAGTTTTGGCTTTTTGTGCTGTTCCAATCAGGATCTTTTTGGGGCAACCCTCGTGAGGTGGGAGTCTCGGATGAGGGCCCTGGCGGAGACTATGTTACTGATGGCTGGGGCTTTGGAGACTTTATGTCCAACAAGGAGCTGAGGTCCAGAGAGTTCCTGAAGGGAGGGGATCTGTTCCTCCTCATTACCATGCAGGGTCAGTGTTTTAAGTCCTCATTTATCACCTCTGCCTTATGTAATCATCGACGTTTGTTTGTTTGTTTGTTTGTTAGCTTGTTTGTTTGTTAGTTAGCAACATAGCCCAAAAAGTTATGGACGGATTTTGATGAAATTTCCAGGGTATATCAAAAATGGGCTAACTTAAGTGATTACATTTTGATGATGATCTGAGCTGCCGTGGCAGAGGTCTGCGCTGTCTGAGTGCTTTTCTAGTTTATGTATGTATGTATGTATGTATGTATGTATGTATATATGTATGTATTTATTTATTTATTCACATTGTAGTTTGCATTGGTTGAAAACTAATGTTGCTTTTAACGTAACTTCTCTTGCAGATATCTCACCGCTGACCCAGGGGAGTGCTCTTCCATGTCCCACCTCTGCTGCTGCATGATCTGCATCAAGGATCTGATTCATAGCCAGAGCTATTCCAACATCACATCAGTTTAGAGTGCATGTACTGTATGCACAAACATTTATCCCACCTGACGTCAGTGAACAGGGACAGCAGCCTACATATGAAAGAGCTTTTTGCAAGACTGAACATATAGGGCCTATTTTTGCATATTTGTGCTTGTTCAGAAAAAAAAATCTCTGCACACTTAGATCCATGCTTGAAAAAACATTCATCAGGGCATTGTATATTTGTGCATAAAATATCTAGCTTTGAAACAACAATAACAAAGTAAACACTGAATTCCCCTGTGTGACAGCTTTGCATATGTATATGTATGTTTCTGTTGCTGTATAAGGCCGAACATGAAAGTAATGATGTCACTATATTAAAGATATTAATGTAGTTCTTTTTAAATGTGTTATTCTTTTTAAATGTGTTATCTCGTTTCTTGGTTTGGGAAAAGGAGCGTGCACACGAGGGCAAGCTGTAGAATATTTGGTTGATTGGCACATCTTGACAACATTCTATACATTAGACATTAGAGCGGGTCCTAGACGGCCAGCCAAGAGGCCTTAGTCCCGAGTGTTATCCTCTAACCTGTTACATGCACTCAGCACAGGCAAAATTGATGATCAAAACTGATCTTAGCAGCAATTCTCAAGTTATTATATCTATAGCAATGTTATTGTTGTTACCAATTTAACTAGCCTATGCCTAGAATTGTACTGTATTGTACTGTATTGTACTTGTCATGTCAGTTATCATTGAAGCCCTTATCATACCCACAGAATGTTATGTGGTTGGTGATTTCATTTGTCAACTCTACTGTCAATCATCTTTACATGAATGCACAAGTATGTGCCCTATTCATTTTCAATAGTAAGGCTGTGCTTACGAAAAGGTGGGGGCAGTGTCCTTATATGCACACGCGTGTCCTCACATGACATGTGTGATGGGTTAAATGCAGAAGTTATATTTTGTTGTGCATTGTGTGCTGTGTGAACATAATGCCAAAAAAGAGCAAACAGAGATGACAACCTGCCCCCCCATATGGGCGGACAGACACAGACACAGACACAGACACACACACAGACACAGACAGACACACAGACAGACAGGGTCATTGCAATACCTGGTCAATCCCTCCGGGGACCAGGTAATGACACTTTCACTTTCATAAATTGGCACAACGGATGGAAACGGGGGATGACTGTTTTAAGAGGGGGGGATTTTGACCATTTTTATATCAGCTGGGAAGTCATACCTCTTCGTACCCCCTCAACTGGAGCACTGGGTATCACACTTTTAAAGGTGGCCCTGATTGTCAGTGCCACACAATGTCATCTTGATAAGGAGCCAGTGTAGGCGCAAGTCATCAGTGAGGGTTTGCAGGAATGTTACGGCCTTTTCTTCACAATCAATCATGCAGACTTTTTAAACAATAACCCTCTCCACTCTAGCATCTCACATTGTTGACTCCCTAGTGTGGGCCTAAGATCAAAGGGAACTCTGAGTAGAGTGGAGGTTGAAGGTGACAGTAAGGCAACCGTCACGGCTGAACTGTATAGGCTACTGTTTGGTGATTGATGCACAACTTTGTGCCATTTCTTGTGCGCTGCCCACAGGGTTAATACTTATAAAGGGTTAATACCTATACAGGGTTAATAGTTATAAAGGGTTAATACCTATAAAGTGCTAATAGTTGTAAAAGATTAATAGTTTAAAAAGGGTTAATAACTATAAAGGGTTAATACCTATAAAGGGTTAATACTTATAAAGGGTTAATAACTATACGGGGCAAATAGTTATAAAGGGTTAATACCTATAAATGGTTAATAACTATAAATGGTTAATACCTATAAAGGGGTAATACCTATAAAGGGTTAATACCTATAAAGGGTTAATACTCATAAATGGTTAATACCTATAAAGGGTTAATACCTATAAAGCCGGTGTGGTGGTGAGGCCTCAGCTGTGGAGCTACAGCTGAGAGTGGACCCTATAGAATGGTGGTGTGTGTATCCAATAGGATAGAAGGGTGTAGTATGTGCACTTAGACCTGTACTAGTCTGTCATGTAAGACGTGCGCCATGCAAATGAAATGATTATGAACAGTTCACTCGTCAGAAGATGTTCCATTGTTTGTTTGCCCCTGCTGCAGTCACTGGCAGACAATGCAAATGCATAATCCTACTAAAAACAGATTCATGACCAATTGTCACTTTATTATTATTATTAATAATAATAATAATAATAATAATAATAATAATAATAATAATAATAATAATACACTTTACTTGTATAGCACAATTCATACATGCAAGATGCAGCTCAAAGTGCTTTACAGTTTAGCAGGGTTGTCACAGGACAACATTTCTTGCAGTCCAGTGTCGCCGGAGCAGATGAATGCAGTTGTAAACTGACTCTTGCGTGTACACAGGTGGACAGTCCTTGTAGGTCCTAGTCAGCAATTTTTGTAGTCCAGCAGCGCTAGAACTATGCAATGCCCTGTTAATGCGGGCTCTTATGTGAACATAGGTCAGCAGTCCTTGCAAACCAGAGGCACTAGACGAGCAAAGTTTATTTAGGCACAGTCGGTTGTTAGTGTCCCCAGAGAGCAACAAGGGCAAGGAAAAACTCCCTGTTTGTTTGATTTGTGTAAATTTAGGAAGAAACCTCAGGAATCAGTGAGTAAAACTCCCTGTTTTTCTATTAAGAAACCTCAGGCAGAACCACGTCTCCCGGGGGAGCCCATCTGCTTGGGCTGGTAACGGGAAGTCTCTGACTGTTTGAAGGGCCTTTGATCTTTGCGCTCACTCATGACCAACACTGACTCAAGACCAGGTACAGATCTCTTAAAAACTTATTTTGAGACCAGTGTGCTGTAAAATGTTGCGAAACCATGTTACTGCTGAAACTAATGTGACAGGTGTGACATTATCTTTCAGCAAAAGGGACCTCTAAATGTACTTTAAAAATGCATTGTGTGCACAGGTAACTCAGGTCTAGATGGTTTGCCTAAGGGGCTGGGAAGTGGGGGAGTTATGCACCAGAATTGAGCATAAATATTCCTGGCCAAAAGTACAAAAATGGGACAGAACCAAAACATATGGACAAGGTAAGCTGACGAGGTCTCACCTTACAGCTATCACTTTTGTTACGGTATATCCTAGACAGTTGTATACATACTCAGTGTAAAATATTTGATTTTTGTCAAAAATAATCAGTGTAAAATGTGTTCCACATAGAGTAAGGATATTTTCTTTTCTTTACAATCTGTTGATTGTTAAATGGAACTTGTAACTTTTCTCAGGCATGTTTGTAGTCATACTACATGTGTGGTGTGTCTGTGTCAATCTCTTCCAATTGCACTGGCAAACTGTGCCCTGGTACAAAACGGAGCAGTTGCACTGGTTTACATGAACCAAAGTGTTTGACTTGAATGTGCTATGATACTGCATATGGCGGCATTGACACATGACACAGAGTTAGTTGTGCAACAGACAGGAACAGGGACAATTGCCACAGGGCATTCTTGCCTAATGCAACACATTTTTGAAGAACATTTAACCTTTACTCAAACTTCATAAAGGCACCTTTGCTAAAAGATAATGTCACTCCTGTCACACAACAGTGGGGGCCTATTGTATGCAGCTGGCACACCCTTGGGTTTTCTTGTCATTGTTATACAACATGCCATTCATGTTTTACATTCCCATTTGTACTTTGGTTATGTGACATGAAGCAAAGTGACATGAAGCAAATAAAGCCAGCACACCTATGTACCTGAATTGTTTAAAGTTTTTTCAGCCACATCTCACGCAAGATTGAAGACAGGTCTAGCTAGATAAATAAGCACAAACAGCCCAAGGGCTCACTGTCAGTTCTACCAGCAAAGCTGAGGCTCCAGCACGGACAGCAAGGATCTCCACTATGCATGTATGGATCTTTTTAAATAAATGTGAAGTTGTACTGCATATCCCCATTACACTGACATAGTTTAAGAATTGAAAGAGGTCATTCCCAGTGTATGAGGTGGATTTCATTTGGACAAAAACAGTCTTTTACACTCACATTCAAGATACGTAAGGAGAATGCTGGTGCCATTTCTGATTGTGCTGAACGCACTGGGGACATCCAGTCTGGTAGGAGTCTTTGATATAACTATGGATTTAAGTTTCCTTAAAGTATACCATAATGACATGATTAAATAGTACTACTGTAGTATACTATGAGTCTGTAAATCTGATACACAACATTGTATTGACTTAAATGTTAAAATTATTTGTTTGTGTGTGTATCACTCTCTCTCTCTCATCTCAATGACAGCCAACACTTCAGGTTATAGGTTAGTAGTCCTACCAAATTAATTTTAAGAAAACTAACATATATTTATAAAATATAGTTTTAATAAAATCTCATGGGGTATTGGTTAAGAGCATGGAACTTCTTTATCTACGACCTATCTCTGAACTATTACCAGTCAGTAGTTTTAGGATATTTAACTCATGTATAGCTCATTAGCAAGATTAACATGTAAGTATTATGTTAATGTATTATGTGAATATTTAAAATAGCAAAATCATGAATTCATTGGAATACTGCTTCTTTTATCTTTTAAGAGCTTGAAGACGAAACTCACAGCATTCCCAAAATCAATGAGGGTAGGTCTTTGATACATTCAAATTAAGGACAAACATAACAAGGTGCCTTAGGAATGCACAAAAAAAGAACATAAGTGTCTTAGTAACAGTTTTGTATTTCATTTTAATTTTAGCCTCAGGATTACACCTGTTTGATGGAGACATAATGGAGGTCAGTACTTTTCAAATGGATATATTCATTTTTCTTGCCTATAAATGAGTTACACCATCAATAAAGTGACACAGTAAATAAATAAAAATATTAACACATTTAATCATATGGTATATAGTTTCTTAAACAGATCACTAATATAAGTTTGATTATAAGGACCATGATGACAAATTTGCATCAATGACATAAATTTCAGCCGAATCCCAATCGTTGACTTGTCATAAACTACCCAGCTTCTTTGGCTTCTTAATGACCTTTGCCTTACCTCTTTTTCTGACATCTCTCCATGAAATCATATGATTTCAGTCACATAACATCCATGGTAAACCTACTGGAAGAGTCTTGTTTACCATATATATTAGATTAGAAGAGAAAAGAAAAACGCTCAGTGTGTAAAGTGCTTAAGAGTTCCACATTACCCAATGTCCTAAATATTTCCTGGTTTGACCCTACCCTTGCTGGCCTGTAATTAAAAATAGCACATTAAAATGTATACTCTTATGCTACTTCATGTACACTTAAATTAATTTCCAGAGTAACCTCAGAAGTTCTACACTGGATGAGAATCGCAGATGGCCCACTTCTGTTCCTTATCTGCTGGATAGCAGTCTTGGTGAGTAGGCCCACATGACTATGCTACAGCCCACAGCAGTGTCAATCCATATCCAATGTTTTCATCACTGCAAATTTGTTGAAATTACATGAATTGACCGTTTCTGAAAGGAGTAACCACTGTATTTTCAGAAGGCATGACGGTATAACAGCGATAAAAAGTTTTTTTAGACACATTCAAAATGTTGTTGCGATGGGTTTTGTTTTTTCCACGTCTTTTGTTTTCTTGTCTATCACAATGCATGTTTGTTTACACTGCAAAAGGAACGTCAAATTGGTATGTGAGCAACCCTTTTACTGTACGTGTACACCAGAAGCGACCAAAGCGACCAGGTCGCCGAGGTCGCTGAAGAAGCTTCGCCGTTGAGTTCGCTTTGTTCGCGTTGTTCGCTCATGACGTTTCATTTGGAATGTTAGTCATTTAAAGGGCCGCAGCAAAAAAAAAAACCTCCCCGACCAACAGTTGTGAAAGCGGCAATACATGTATATGCGTAGGGCAAAACATCGATGTACTTGAACTTTGACATGTTTGGTTAATAAAGGAATAAAAGAGTATAAAATGTCTACATGCACTGACAGCTGAAAAATATTCATATTCATACAGTAATTCATGAATGATTTAAGCCGCTGACTGAGTACATCAATTTACTTTTTAGTTAGAATTGTTTGCATCCCTGTAGAAAAACAGGGCTGGGTCGTAGTGGACCGAAGAGCCTGCCACTGCTGTGATGAGCTTCTCCGTTGCCATTTTTAATACAAAGTAGGAACTAGGTACTAAAGTTACACCGTTTGTTTCCTTGAACCCACCTGATTGTCGGACGTTGGTAAATCAATGTATTCCGATTGGCATTCGCGGTATTCGCCGAACCGCGTCATAGCTCATTACCATAAAGTTAACTGACTTTTAACTTCTCTTTTTCGCTCTGGTCGCCCAGTTCGCTTCGCTGCCGGCGAATTCGCTTTGTTCGCCCAATTCGCCGACCCTCCATAGAGAAACAATGACTTCCGCCACTCTGGTCGCTTTGGTCGCTTCTGGTGTACACGTACAGTTAGCGGTCACCGTATCGCCGGTGCTACGATTTGCTTTGACTGAAAAACCAACGTAACTACAACATGACAATGACATTACAGAAAGTCTTTAGTAACACATTACAACTTGGCCATTGCCATTCTGGTAACAACAAAGTTATAATAGGAGGTGCGTCTTAAAGGGTTAAAAGCAATAAAAAAGAACACTTCAATGACAAATGCTATAGCTAACTAAAGCAGTAGTATAATAGTAAGATATAGTAACTAAGCCAGAAGGTAAGCTAAACTCGAGTGTACTTCCTTTCACAGGTGTGCATGCCAAGGGTATTATTTTGCAGGCATTTGAGCAGTTCAGGCTGAAAACATGCATCGACTTTTCTCCACGAATTAATGAAGACTACTTTATTGACATCCAAAAACAAAGTGGGTAAGGTCTTCCCTGTCAAAGAGAGTCACTGCGTGGAATTCTCTTTCATTTAACTTGAGTAAATTAATGAATTAATAAAAAGTAATATATTCATTGTGTCCTGCAGATGTTACTCTTATGTTGGAAAAGTCTTTTCTGGTGGACAGACAGTTTCCATTGGGGTTGGCTGTGCATTAATTGACATTGTGGAGCACGAGCTTCTCCACGCCCTGGGCTTCTACCATGAGCAGCAGAGATACGATAGAGATGACCATGTCACAATAGTCTGGAACAACATCAAAGAAGGTTCACAAACTTGTTGCTTAAAGCTACAGTGTAAGACTGTAGGGATGTTTGTTTAGTAAACAAGTAAATAATTAATAACTATGTGTTAATTATGTATAGTTGCCTTCAAAACCGAATCAATTAGTTTGCGCATGCTTAGAGTCCCTTATATCTATAAAGGCGCAATCTTGCCCCTAGGAGTTGAACATGGTGCACTTCAAAAGTACAGTAGCTCCCAATGGCTGCTATAGGTTGTTCTACGCTGCAGCTTTAATTTACTTTTAGTTTAAATGTCAAAACCTTAATATAAAATGTCTCAATGAGTGTAAAGATGTATGAAATGGATTCTTGTCTGAGGAAGGGTGAAATCCCAAAACGTCACATTTTTTTACTTCAATAAACATGGGAGCATAAATTCTGGTCGAGCTGACTTTTTCCTTTTCTACTTATGTTGAAATGGATTCTTACCCAGTATTGTTCTGTCTTCTCCCAAGGGTATGCGAACAATTTTAATAAAGTCAGTGAGGAGTACTCTAGCCTCCTGAATACTTCGTATGACTACACATCTGTCATGCATTATGATGGAGATGCTTTCACTAATGGAAATGGATCCACCATCCTCACAAAGAACCCAGAGTTTCAAGATGTCATCGGCAAAAGTGTAGAAATGAGCTCCACGGACGCGCTGGAACTTAACAGGCTCTATCATTGCAGTAAGAGCCACAAATGACACAAATTAATCAACACATTTTTTACCCTATTGTACAATTGTATATTAAACTACTGTTTGTGTCTTTTTTTAACTTAGATGTGTCAGTCTCCTTCTGGCAGTACTGCAGCTTTGATGATGAGGGCTTGTGTGAGCTAGCTGTCTGCTCAAGGGGTTCATCTGGATGGGAGAGAGTAAACCGAGCTGATGGAGGTCCCCACTCCGACCACACTCACCTGGGCACTGACTCCGAGGGTAGGAGAGGATTTCCTGAACACAAAAAACTGGTCAACTTGTTCAGACTGTGAAGGTTTCTAGCCTTCCTGAACAAAAAAAAAAAAAAAATTATGTATGCTGCTAAATAAATACACATTTCATTAAAAAAAAATGTTAAAATATGTGCATCTATCTATCTATCTATCTATCTATCTATCTATCTATCTATCTATCTGTCTATCTGTCTATCTGTCTGTCTGTCTGTCTGTCTGTCTGTCTGTCTGTCTGTCTGCCTTGAATAGATCGTGGTGTCTCCATGCACTTTAGTACTGTGACAGGAGAAGAAGGGGATTCTACCAGGCTCATAACAAGGAGGATGACTCCTAGTACACCATGCCAGATCCAGTGCCTTCAGTTCTACTACTACTACAGTGGGAATGAAACAGATCAGCTCAACATCTGGATCAGAGAGTTTGACAGCGAAGAGGATGTACAAGGAACTCGCATACTCATGGGCCAGATTACAGGTAATGTCAACAGCATAATCTTTTAAGCCAACTTGCCAAACCACACCAAATGTTTTCATTCTCTTCTGATCCTATTTAAATAGAAAAGACCATTGTTAAACCTGTTATCATATATTTAGTATTCAGTCATTTTGGTAGTCATTTAGGATCTGTGAGGGAACATTGGGAAAGCTTAAAGGTTTAAGTTCAAAGCGCTCTCGATCATGGAAAAGCTGGCAAGAATTTGTAAAGATTTTATAGTGGCATATAACATGCTGCTTGAAATATTGCTTGTTAAAGGAGATTTTATCTGCTTCCTTATTTATCTTGCTGTGCTTCCTCTCCAGGTTCTCCAGCTGATTACTGGCAGATCCACCACGTTCCCCTGAATGCCACTAAGACCTTCCAGGTGGAGTTTGAGGGCCGCAAGGGAGCAGGGTCTTCAGGCGGTGGCTTCTCCGTAGACGACATCAACCTCTCAGAGACCGAATGCCCCCATCAGACATGGCAGATCCAGAACTTTGAGGAGCTTTTGAACACCAGTGCTTATGACACCATAATATACAGCCCAAGATACTACTCTAGAGACGGTTATGGCTATCAGTATCTAGTGATATTGAGGACAACATTTTTTGGCTTGTACGTACGCCTGGTGTCTGGAGACTATGATGAACAGCTAGAGTGGCCCTTGGCATGGAGACAGTTTCAGGCCCTGATGGTGGACCAGAATCCACACATGCAGCAGCGCATGTCCAAGCCACAGAGTTTGACTACAGATCCAGCAGCCAACAACAGTGGGTATTAAGGCCTATTCACACCAAGAACTAAAACCATAATCACAACAGCTACATCTATAGCAATATGAGTCTCCACAACATTTTAATGAAGATTTTTTTGACTGTAAACAACTTATAATATAACTTATATTAATTGTTATTCATCCCCATTGTTTTTATCATTCATCAAATTGCTCTAAAAGCCATCCAAAACATTATTAGCCCATTGTTCCTATAGTTGTAGTGGTAACTCTGCCATATCCTTTCTTGTTTTCTTCTAGTTATTGCTTATCTTGTAAAGCACTTTGGGTCAGCTCCCAAATGTGCTATGGACGGCACCCAGTGTCATTGTGTTTTCACGGCACATCACAGCACACTGTGTACAAAACGATTGACTGTGCATTTAATCTATCACACACATGAGCAGGGGGCAGACATGAAAACAGTGCCCGGGGAGCAGTGTGTGGGGACGGTACTATGCTCAAGCTACCTCAGTGGCACTGCTGGCGTTTGGCGATCCTGCGGTCACAGGTCCGATACCTTTACCGCTGGTCCACCACTGCCCCATGACTAGACTTAGAAGTATGATAACCTCTGGACGCCGGTCCAAAGATAACCTGGGATAGATTTGCAGAGACAGGGCACACAGGCCAATTTGGTGTTGTGTTTTACTTTCTCGCAGGACATGGCACTATGTACATCTGGTTTGACTGGCATTTTAGCTCAAATATCAACTCTTTTTCTCTTTCTTTTTCCAATAGCACAAGATAAGTTTTTTTGGGGTAACCCTCGTGAGGTTGGTACACTTACCAATGCAAATGGAGAGACCTTTTATGCCTCCCATTCTGCTGGATTTCGGAAATTCATGACTTTGGATGACCTTCGGAGCAGGGACTTCCTGAAAGGAGGTGATGCGGTCTTCTCTTTCGTCATGCAAGGTGGGTGTTCTTACACTACAGTATGTACTCTATCTTGCCCAAGAACCTTTCCTTTGTTACGTGGTGGTATTAGAGATAAAAAATGAATGCAAATATATAGTTACCAGTTCACCAGAATGTCCTACATGCCTATAATCAAACAATGTACTGTAAATAAATTCAGGGTATAATATATTGCCACACCTTTATCCAAACTCAACACCTCAGAAGAAAGTATTAAGAGTGGAAAATGTCTATTGCACTTACCTTTTTTGGCCGCCCAACCAGCCCCTCACATGCACCCATCATGTTTTCAGAAATCCCTGGTGGCATGCTGTATTTCCACCTCTCTCACAATCTCTTTTCCAGATATTAGACCTCTGTTCACAAACAACTCTCTGCCCTGCGCCAGAATTCCACAGCAAAACTTCACATCAGTTCCTGAGGAGAGTGATTATTCATGTTCAAGGTACAGTCTGCACAAATAGCAAGGGCATTACATTTACCAAGGGTAACTACGTAACGCAGTGAACTGGAAAGGTGGCTAGCAAAGCATGCATCTGGTCGGAGACCATGCCTTCCACACCAGGTTAAGAAAGAGCTGACATAAATATAAATGCATAAAATGGTCAATGTGTTCTAGTGCATTTTATCTGAACATGTGTAACTTGGTTGGTTTGCGTCCCACTGGGGCTCATATGGACATCACAGGACTCAGGGTTGGTCACAGCAGTATCCCCTTTATTGCTGTAAATACAAGAGTATGCGGTGGTACAAACAGCACGGATTGATGTAACGGCATTCGGCTCAAGCTTCAGAATGTTCTGAGTTCTCGTGTGTGTATGTGTGTGTGTGTGTGTGTGTGTGTGTGGGTGTGTATGTGAGAGAGAGAGACACACTATGCAATATGCAATTCTGTATCTAGCACATCAAGGTGAGTTTAACAGAGATCATAACTACTAGGTTTACATTCTATATACAGTACGTGTGATAACATAAGGGCAAAACAGTTGTATGAAATATCATTAAAAAAACATAAAACAATACTGAGACATAACATAAAAACTGACTGGGTTTACAATTTGATCGTATAGTGGTAAATAAGGTTATAATGACAATAATTGGACACTGTGGGATTGCATTTCTATTCATAGCAATAGGGGATACAAAGTGACTTTTCCGGTATATAAAGTAAAACCAATTAACAGTTACATTTGAAACATGAGGCTACATGGATGCCGCGAGGCAGACTGGCAAAGACGTCTGCTCACCGAGCGGCAGCTCATTGCTAACCACCTCGCTAGCATCCTGACACAAATTGCTCAGAGCTGATAACAAAATTGAAACTTCTATAACACCAACAATTCTTTAAAAAGTGAGAACGATATAAACAATATTATATTACCTGTAAATACAAGAGTATGTGGTGGTACAAACAGCACGGATTGATGTAACGGCATTCTGAAAAGCGTAGTTGGAGCAAAGGGTATCATGTTAGCCTGCTAGCCAGACATATAAACAACACGAAACCATTATTCTGTATATATTAGAATAAAGTCGAAATAGCCCCCAACAGATCCCCAAACAGACTAAATGACAACCCAACCCATATGTAACCATGAAAGGCTTTATAATATAAATAGTGTCGGACCACTTATGAATGTGACCTACCGGCTCAAGCTTCAGAATGTTCTGAAGTAAACCGCCGTAACCGTGAACTGTAAAAGTACCACCACAACAACTGACAGAGGCGACCCCCAGAGGGCGCTCTTGTACCATTTTAAATAATTTTATACTGAGAACTGACGTACCCTGTTACATACACCCCCCTAAAATTATGCAAAAATGGCACACCAACATGAACAAAGTAGACAAGTGCAAAGTGAAAAGAAAGAGAGAGACAGGGAGAAAGAGGAGAATAAGGACTGCGGATCTGGAGCACTGATGTACTGAAATCAATATCAGGAATTCTTCCATAAGAAGTGTGTAAGAATGGGGTGGCATCAAACCCAATACCTAACACAGAATAAAAGAGATGCCATCTACATCTCACGAGCGTACATGTCTTAGCTCTTAGCGAAGCTTCAAGTTAAGCCTTAGACAACAGAGGCAAGAAAAGGAAAAAAAAAAATCTGTACAGCACTCCCATGAGCACCAGAGTGGTAGAAACCAAAAACAGATCCTATAAGAGGCCTAGGATGTCCCAAAAGCTTTTGGCTTGACATCTCACAAATAAGCCTACGTGGGTGCCTAATGCTTCTCCCACACCTAGTCCTAACTAATGGGGCTGGCACACTCTGAGGACATGTAAAACTGACGTGCTCTGACCTAACCTCACTAGCATCTGAAGGGCCATGGAGAGGAAGGCATGTGTCAGTAGGTATGTGTGTTATGTTGTGTACTGGCTCAATGTGAGGATGTGATGTATGTGATGAGGTCTGTAGTGGAAGTGGCTCTGGCACAGATTCCATGGAGACATTGCCCGGTAGCTTGTCGGGCTGGGCTTCATCCACGCTCATTGGCAAATCTTGCTCAACAGCTTCCTCATCAGGGACGTTCCCATGCTCCATGCCAGCCTGACTTGGTGACTGCATGAGCCAGTCCATGGTGCGCTTCTGTATAGCCTCTGGGCTTACTACAACAGAGCTCTGGGCACCCTCAAGAGACACGGCAGATTGTGAGCCTCCAAGGGACGCTGAATCCTCTTCAATGGCATGCACCAGGAAATCGACTGGGAGTAGTATGTTTCTGTGCACAACTTTCTCCTTCCCTGTGACGGCATCTCTGATTCTGTACACGTTAATTGAAGATCTGACTGACACCACGTCAAAAGGCGTTGAGTTCCAGTGATCAGCAATCTTCTTCTTCCCTTTTTCACCGCGGTTCGCCAACAGCACTCTATCACCCACTGCCAAGGGCACTCCTCTGACCTTCCGATTATAGAACTCGGCGTGGCGGTCTTGCTGTTTGCTGGAGTTCCGTTGTGCGACCAGAGCTGCGTCAGTGAGGTCTTTCTTTAAGCGCTGTACAAACTCGTGGCGGCTGACAACACTGGTGTCTTTCAAGACATGATGGAACATGACATCGACAGGCATACGTGGGGTCCGCCCGAACATTAAGTAAAAAGGCGCAAAGCCTGTTGTCTCATGTACTGTGGAGTTGTAGCAAAAAGTCAACGTCTGCAGCATTTGCGGCCATCTGGACTTTGATATTGGCGGCAGGGCCCTGATCATGCCACCCAGTGTTCTGTTAAACCTTTCCGTGATGCCATTGCCCATGGGGTGGTACGGAGTCGTATGGGATTTGCGCACACCTGCCATCTCTAGTAGATCTTTCAAAAGCCGACTTTCAAAGTTAGCTCCCTGATCTGAGTGGATTCTTTGGGGAAACCCGTAGATGCAAAAATATTTGTCCCATAGACAGCGGGCAACCTGTTTGGCTGACTGATTACGACAAGGGAAGGCAAGAGCCAGTTTAGAAAAATGGTCAGTCACGACAAGGACATCAACAGTTTTCCTGTCATTTAACTCTGCCGTCCAAAAATCAATGCACACTAATTCCATAGGTGCTGAAGTGCGGATGGTCTCAAGAGGGGCTCTGGCGTCAGGCTCAGGAGTTTTGGCCAAGATGCATCTCTGGCAGCGTTGGACATGGTTCATAACGTCCCTCTGCATGCCTGTCCAGAAGAACCGTTGAGAGGCCAAAGCAAGTGTTCTAGCTCGGCCCTGGTGACCAGCAGCATCGTGGACGCCGTGAAGGACTTGCTGTTTCAACGCATCAGGAATAACAAACTGAAATATCTTCCTGCTCATGTGTCGATCTCTTTTCACTCGATAGAGGAGTCCATCTCGAACTCTCAGCTTCTTCCAGTGTTTCAGCAGCCTGAGGACACAGCTTGACTCAGCAGCTCTCTCGCGTGCATCTGGTCGCCTACGACGCTGAACAAAGTAGAGGACTCTGCTGATGACACTGTCTTGTTGTTGCAGGTTGTGCAATTGACTCTGTGGAATGACAATTGAAGGGTCCTCATCTGGCAACTGCAGCGACTCCACGTCCGGACACAGCAGCTGTGAGACACCACCAGCCTGATGAGCATCCATCACCGCTGACACTTCCTCCGAACTGAAGACTTCACTCAATGGCGGCTGAGGGTCCTGGCCAGAACACTGGGCAGCATCAGCATGGCCAGCACGGACTTCCACGCTTTGGCAGTTGGTAGTAAGCCGAAAAGCATCCTGCACCCCAGTCTGGACGACTCCACTTGTGTCATCTACGAGTGACAGGTAGGGCTCCCTCACCAGGCGGTGACTTATGCATGCCTTAACGAACGGCTCCCGACTCAAGGCATCGGCGACAGTGTTCTTGGGCCCAGGCATATACCTCAGGTCAAAGTCATACGCTGCAAGCTTGGCCACCCACCTCTGTTCACAGGCATCTACCTTCGGCTTGGTGAGGACATACATCAAGGGATTGTTATCTGTCCATGCAGTGAAATGGACCCCCTTCAGCCAGTGTGAAAACTTATCACATATGGCCCATTTTAGAGCTAGGAACTCGAGCCTAGGGGCGGGGTAGTTCAACTGGGCATGCGACAGAGTCTTGCTGGCAAAGGCAACGGGCCTAGCGATGTCTTCACCTGGTAACAGCTGAGAGAGAACTGCACCAATCCCATCAAACGAAGCATCGACTGCCAAAATGAAAGGTCTCCCAAAGTCAGGGTGAGACAGCGTCACAGCGTTTAACAGAGCATGCTTCAGAACCTCAAAGGCAGTCTGACACCCAGGGGTCCAGTCATCAGGTGTGAGCTTCAAAAAGTTATGACGCTTCTTCTTTGGCTTCCTCCCCCTATGGACTTTACTGTCAGACTTCTCTTCTGAGAGGAGCTTAAAAAGTGGCCTGGCCTTGGCCGAGCAGTCCTCAATAAAGTGCTGGTAGTAGAGTACCATGCCCAAAAAGGATCGTATCTTCTTCTGTGAGGGTGTGACGCCATCGCTGTCCATCAGATCTGACACTTGGACTTGGCTAATGGCCTCAACCTTTGCAGGATCTGTCTGCACTCCATCCTCAGAAATTACATGCCCAAGGAACCGTACAGTCTGTCTCATGAGGTAGCACTTTTTAGGGGCCAACTTGAGGTTGTGATTTCTCAGGCGGGAGAAGACCATCTCCAGACGCTCCAGCGCCAACTGTTCTGTAGGGGCAAAGACCATAAGGTCATCAAGATAGCACAGTAAGCTGGTGAAGTTTTCATCGCCGAAGATTGACAGCATCATTCATGAAGGTAGCGGGGCTATTGGACAGGCCTTGAGGCATCCGGTTGTACTCATGCAGACCAAAGGGAGAAGAAAAAGCAGTGTATTTCTTGTGTTCCTCACACAGAGGCACATTGTAAAAACCCGACGTCAGATCCATGGTAGAAAAAAAAGCGTTGCCACCAAGAGCAGCAAGAGCGTCAGCCTGGTGAGGCAGCGGGTGTGCATCCTTCAGCGTTCTGGCATTGAGACACCTGAAGTCAGTGCAGATGCGTAAATCGCCATTCTTTTTCCAAACGAGGACAAGTGGGGACGCATATTCACTGGTGGACTTCCGAATTATGCCTTTCTCCTCCATATCACTAATGGCAGTTCTCAGCTTATCATAGTGATTAGGCGGCACTCTGCGATAAGGCAAGCGGAACGGCCTCTCATCCACCAGGTGTATCTTGTGCACAAAGTCAGATGCTTCATCACAGTCCAGCTTATGACGAGAAAAGATGTTTTCATACTTCTGAATGATGTGAAAGAGCTTCTCTCTCCACAGGTCAGAAACCTCACACGCATCCAGATCCAGATCCTGAAGACCAAGTTCTGCCAGTGCACTGGAAATGTCGGCCTTTGACATTGTTGTCTGGGCAGCAGACAGGGACTGGGGTAAAGACCGAATGATGTTGGGCTGTGACAGATCTTCGGTGGCGATACAGGGAAACACATCTGCCAGTTTAGTGTTCTTTCTCAGCACGACATGCTTGGAAGTGGGATTGATGAGTTTCATTGGCAGCCATCTGTCACCCCACATTGGCGTCACAACTCTGCCCACGAGGACTTTGCTGGGCCTGCATCTCGCTGTGGTTGGCTCAACTATCACTGTACTGCCCACTGATATAGGTGCTGACACTGGCAGTCTCCCCCATGTGAGATGTTCGCTCTGCGGCTGTAGCACAACACACTTTTGCAGCTTCAGTGTGCCAACCTTGTTCGGGACTGTCTCCCCCCTCCATCTCTCAGCGTTGGACAGGAGAGAAAGAAAGTGATGACAGTCCTCATCATCGCCATCAGCTGGTGTGGACATGAGCCGCCAGTAGCTGTCAGTCTTTCTCATCAGCTGCAGTATCTTTTTGATCGCGTTACTGCCGAGTATCACATCATCAGTCTGCCCAGGGACAACAAGCATTGGGATGACCATTTTGCAGTCATAGGCCACCACATCCACATCATAAATTGCCGTAGGCTTAACTTGATGACCTCCACATCCAACAATGATGACATCATCAGCAGGGCATGCCCTCAGGTCACTATGGTGTTGGAGGAGGCGAGTTACCGCAGCTTCACTCAGAGTGCACGCCATCGAACCGCTGTCGATCATCGCTTTCAGTGTAACATTCGCCACCAACACATCAGTGTAAAACAGACTCTCAGTCTTTTGAACTCTATGCTGACCCTGAAAAATTACTGTTGTATTTGCAGACAGTGTGGACTGCAATGACACGTATGTGGACTCATAGTCATCCTCATTGGGAGGTGAGTGAACCTGATCTGCATCGTCCTCCCCTGGACGCAGATCAATCAGTTTTCCGAATCAGCAGGCTTCAGCAGAGGGCATTTTTGTCTTGGGTGGTCAGGAGAGTGACACTGGAAGCAGAGCTTGTTGTTAAGGCAGTGAGTCAGAGCAGTGTGAGTAGCATCCCCACATACAGTGCACGGCAGGCTAGTCAGGCCATCAATCTTAGGAAGCTTAGGCTTGGATTGTCTGTTTGGCATGGACTGGGCTCGGGTGGAATTCTCAAGCAAAACTTTCTCCAGCATAGAAATGACTCGGTCAAGGGCAGATGCGTCACTGGGCTTGGCTGCGGTAGCGGGTTGCTGGCAGGATGAAGGTATCCCAGTGTCCACCAGACCAGCGGTGTTGACACGCACATCGTCACTTGGCATTCTACACACAGCAGAGGCAGAGGCGGCACCCTTCAAACGGACTTCGAGGTGGTACTCATCTAGCACGGCTTGGACCTCCTCAGCAGACCACTTATCAATTGTCTTGGACCTGAAGGTCATGGCTAGCTCCTTGGATGGGCAGTTAGTGATAAACATGTGTGTTGTTTCCAAACCAGGATTGTCCAGTGATTTACCTTGGTCTTTGAGGCGGTCAATGGCAACGTCAGCAGCCCTGTTGAGTCTCAGCCAGTAGTCATAGGCATCTTCACCAACATGTGGCAGAGTGGTGTAGAAATCTGCTAGTGGGAGGGAGGAACAGGGTACAGTGGCAAAATGTTTATGCAGCAGACTGTAGATGGCCTCTGGATACCGAGTGACATCGACGCCACTATTCCTTGTTCCAAACTTGACAACATCTCTAGCTCGGCCTCGTAGATGTGTAAGTATTTCCTCCGCTTGCTGGTCAACTCTCAAGTTCGTCTTTTTCACATAGCATCTCATTAAATCTTCCCACTCACGAACACTCACCGTGTCTGAGCTGTCACCTCTGAATACAGGAGGCTCCTTCACCTTTCTGTGAGGCACAAACTGAACTTGTGACATGTCCAGACTCTGTGTGGGTGCGTATGTGGGTATGAACTGTGCATGCGTGGTAGGAGATGACGCAGGAGCAAGTGTAGTGGATGTAATCGTGGGTGTGAACTGAGCATGTGAAGAAATAGGCACTGCTAGTGAAGTAGACGTGGTTCCAGGTGTGGAAAGAGCATGCGATGTAGTGAGTGTTACAGGGGCAGGTGTGGGGAATGTGTTTGTGGGTGCGAAGTGAGCATGTGAAGTAGTGCGTGTTGCAGGTGCAGGTGCAGGTGTCTGTAGTGTACCGAGGCGTGCAAATATGCTATCTGCCAGTTGTTGACCAATATCTCTAATCACATCACTCATCTGACTCGCTACTATAGATGACTGTGTAGGGGAAGGCAAACTGAATGGGTCAGCAACCTGTGCAACAACCTGTGGTGCATGTTCAACGCAGTGGCTAAGAAAGGGAGCCCTGTCCCCACTAACTAAAGGGGCCTCTGTAGCATCCTGGCTATCCCCCACGACATGACCATCACCAACCTGAACAGGACTGGAGGACTATGTGGAGTACTAAAAGGCTGAGGTGAAAAACTCATCATGAAAAATCCTGTCACACAATACTATCAAAAGTCACGATCAGTAAAAAAAAATAAAAACAAAATGAGAACAATCTATAATGTCTGTACAATGCAATGCGCTGTGCAATACCACATAAACCAAAACGCAGACGATGTCCAGAACGGTCCCGGGTCGGGCGAAGGTCCAACTCCACGGTCACGGCACCAATGTAACTTGGTTGGTTTGCGTCCCACTGGGGCTCATATGGACATCACAGGACTCAGGGTTGGTCACAGCAGTATCCCCTTTATTGCTGTAAATACAAGAGTATGCGGTGGTACAAACAGCACGGATTGATGTAACGGCATTCGGCTCAAGCTTCAGAATGTTCTGAGTTCTCGTGTGTGTATGTGTGTGTGTGTGTGTGTGTGTGTGGGTGTGTATGTGAGAGAGAGAGACACACTATGCAATATGCAATTCTGTATCTAGCACATCAAGGTGAGTTTAACAGAGATCATAACTACTAGGTTTACATTCTATATACAGTACGTGTGATAACATAAGGGCAAAACAGTTGTATGAAATATCATTAAAAAAACATAAAACAATACTGAGACATAACATAAAAACTGACTGGGTTTACAATTTGATCGTATAGTGGTAAATAAGGTTATAATGACAATAATTGGACACTGTGGGATTGCATTTCTATTCATAGCAATAGGGGATACAAAGTGACTTTTCCGGTATATAAAGTAAAACCAATTAACAGTTACATTTGAAACATGAGGCTACATGGATGCCGCGAGGCAGACTGGCAAAGACGTCTGCTCACCGAGCGGCAGCTCATTGCTAACCACCTCGCTAGCATCCTGACACAAATTGCTCAGAGCTGATAACAAAATTGAAACTTCTATAACACCAACAATTCTTTAAAAAGTGAGAACGATATAAACAATATTATATTACCTGTAAATACAAGAGTATGTGGTGGTACAAACAGCACGGATTGATGTAACGGCATTCTGAAAAGCGTAGTTGGAGCAAAGGGTATCATGTTAGCCTGCTAGCCAGACATATAAACAACACGAAACCATTATTCTGTATATATTAGAATAAAGTCGAAATAGCCCCCAACAGATCCCCAAACAGACTAAATGACAACCCAACCCATATGTAACCATGAAAGGCTTTATAATATAAATAGTGTCGGACCACTTATGAATGTGACCTACCGGCTCAAGCTTCAGAATGTTCTGAAGTAAACCGCCGTAACCGTGAACTGTAAAAGTACCACCACAACAACTGACAGAGGCGACCCCCAGAGGGCGCTCTTGTACCATTTTAAATAATTTTATACTTACATATGTGGGAGATTTTACCTGAACACAGCCCATTTGGCCCAGAAAGGAGCTTCTAACAATTAAACACCCCTAAAATATAAAAAAAGACTTAGAATCAATTAATTGTCTTTATAGTCTAATAGAGGACACTTCGCTGAAGAAAACCTGATATTTTTTGGAGGTTTAATTTGGTGTTGAATAGTATTTTTATGGGTCTTTCAAAACTTTGTCAAAAATTGGCTCAATATACCTAAGTTCACCCTGTATATATATATATATATATATATATATATATATATATATATATATATATATATATATATATATATATCGGATTGTAAAAATACTGTAAAAATACTGATTATGGCACTTGACTGCTGATTTATTTATTTATTTTTTTAAATATGACCATGCAATATAACACGCTTTCCCAAAAGGGTTATCACAACCACCACTCCAACCACCCCAACAACCACTATGACCACCTCAATCACCATGCCAACCACCACTACAACTACCCCAACAACCACCCCAACCTCCACTATGACCACCTCAATCACCATGCCAACCTCCACTACAACTACCCCAACAACCACTCCAACCACCACAACAACCCCAACCACCACTCCAACCACAACAACCATCACTACAACTACCCCAACCACCACTCCAACCATCACTACAACTACCCCAACAACCACTCCAACCACCACAACAACCCCAACCACCACTCCAACCACAAGAACCATCACTACAACTACCCCAACCACCACTCCAACCACCACTACAACTACCCCAACAACCACCCCAACCTCCACTATGACCACCTCAATCACCATGCCAACCACCACTATAACTACCCCAACAACCACTCCAACCACCACGCTAACCACAACAACCCCAACCACCACTCTAACCACAACAACCATCACTACAACTACCCCAACCACCACTCCAACCATCACTATAACTACCCCAACAACCACCCCAACCTCCACTATGACCACCTCAATCACCATGCCAACCACCACTACAACTACCCCAACAACCACCCCAACCTCCACTATGACCACCTCAATCACCATGCCAACCACCACTACAACTACCCCAACAACCACTCCAACCACCACAACAACCCCAACCACCACTCCAACCACAAGAACCATCACTACAACTACCCCAACCACCACTCCAACCACCACTACAACTACCCCAACAACCACCCCAACCTCCACTATGACCACCTCAATCACCATGCCAACCACCACTATAACTACCCCAACAACCACTCCAACCACCACGCTAACCACAACAACACCAACCACCACTCTAACCACAACAACCATCACTACAACTACCCCAACCACCACTCCAACCATCACTACAACTACCCCAACAACCACTCCAACCACCACTCCAACTACCCCAACCACCACTCCAACCACAACAACAACCACTCCAACAACAGCAACCACCACTACAACCACAAGCACTACCAACCCAGACACCGAGGGGCCTGATGTGGATGGCAAGTAGGTCACAGCTACACCTCATTATTCTTCGATACAACACATTGTTTAGCCATTTACTGCATCTCTTCTGTATGCTAAAAATGCACTTAAAAATATTTAAAGACTTAGGGACCATTCACACCAGGAAGGATCCCCTCATGATAACTACAGTGCTGACTTTCTAAGTCTTTTAGTGGATGGAGTTCACACGCAACAACCACAGGGCAAAAGATCTAGTTGGGATCACTTTTAGAACAGTTGAAACCCAGCAGCCAATTGGAACCCATCAGAATTTAGAGGACATTCTTTTAGTTATTTACATCCATGACGAGAACCTTGAGTTTTAAACATCGCTCTCCATTGTGGATGCTCATATCACTACAATTACACTAATAGTTATCATTACAGCGCTTGGTGTGAATGGCCCTTTATAGAGCCTTGATTGACATGGACGACCTTACTGATTTGTGGTTTGTTTGTTCCAGCTCTTGTAACAGCATTCTGTGCAGCTTCTCTCCTAAGATGGCATACTCCCCCCTCATCCTGCTCCTCACTTTGCTGCTGTTGTTGAGTCACTGATACCCACGTGCATCTGCATTACGGTCTAGACCCGAGTACCCGGGAGTAAAATCGTTTCTGATGGCACTAAAAAAAATTCATGCTATGGGCTGGCACACCCCTTACAAGGTGGTATACTCACAGCGATCTTACTCTGGGAAGACATTTGGAATTCGAATGATAGACAAGCCAACTCCAGTCAGGGTCAAGGAAATAAACAAACAAACAAACAAACAAAAACAATTTGATCAACAAATGATTTTTAGTTTTATTTCCTTGACTCTACGTGAGAGTGCATGGAGTTAGCTTGTCTATCATTACATTTTAGGACTTACCCCAAAAGCACTTTAGAAAATCTGAACACTCAGCTTTTCTTGTTTCTACATCTGCAATAGTGTCTAGGCTTAATATATTTATAATATATATATAAAGAACATAATATACTGGGAAGATAGGTGGTTATTTTTAACAGTTAATATGTGTATCTATTAAAGTGAGGTTGGAATATAGTGAGAGTGAATGTCCAACACTTACTAGGATTATATCTCATGGTTTAAAGGTTGATGTTTTCTTTATTTGATTTCTGATGTATCTGTCATTAAACAGGTTTTGGCATAAAGTCATTGTGGTCCATCGTGTATCTGACTGAAGTCCTGTAGTCTGTCAGAGACTTTAACTGTGAAGAAAAACATCACAACAAATTCCCCAACAGACCAGTTTAATTTCATTTTCCCAACTATATAATTTGACAATGAAAATGTATACTTCAGGAACTTTATTCAAATCATAACTGTAAAAGTAATTTTATATCAGCATCGCCAGTGTATAATGGAAGTGACGGCTTGATAGCCCTTTAGGCATGTCTGTATGTATTAGATTTTCACTGAGTTATCCTATTTTTATGGATTTGTCGATAATGGAGACAGCATTCAGATGGCCAGGCCATCTCATGAGCAGACCCCAAACTCTGCAGTGCATTGCCTGCCTCACAGTAAACCATGTCCAGTGTTTTCCATCATTCTGCATAAACTTCAGCAGAGTCCACACCTCCAGGAAGAAATCGTTTCTCAATACAGCACTGTCAGACCCTCTATACAAAATGAACTGAAGTGCAATGCACTGGGTTACCAGGCTAGTGGGCGTCCCCATTGTGGGTCACAATCTGTCTCTGCAGAAATGTGCTCTCTGGTGCACAATTATGGCCATTTCCTGCTGGGGCACATAACTCATTCATAAAACATGATATTGGCCGGGTTTCCCAGATGCAGTTAAGAAGTTCTTAGCGTTAAGAACTTCTTTAGACCCTTCTTAAGGCTCCCGTAAGAAGCAACTGCGTTTCTCAAAATGCTTCTAGCCTAAGAAGACCTGCCGTTAAGAAGGATCTCTAAGAAGGGTCTGGAGCCTTCTTCACACCCTTCTTAGCGACGAAACAGTGAAAACAGCACCCCCTTAGGCAGGTAAAGCAATGTGACAGTAAGCAATGAGATATCAATGCAGTACGTCAATTTCTGATCGTGTTTTCCCCCCTTTTCCCTGTCGTTCATGACAAGAGGATGCCAATTTCTGAGTTTTTCACATATTTACTCCTCATACTGCAGATTTATATCAGACAAATAAGAATATATTTGACATTTCACATGAAATGAAATGTCATATTGATTTCATTTTGTGTTTCCAGTTTTATTTTCCTGTTTTTTTGCATGTTTCGGTAATTATTTGTGTCAATTTGTTTTTGTGCGTGTGACGACAAACGTCTTAGTTTTAGCCGTTTAAATTTCAATCATGAGTTCAGTTGGACACCAAGTGTTATACCACAACTTCAGTTTGGAGCATTTTACCAAAGATTCTAGAGTAGCGCTCTAGAATGTGACTTTACTATGGTAACCATGCGCTCCACTCGGCCATTCTGGGATCGATTGCTCATTGCTCTCCAGTTAAGAAGGCAAATAAGAAGGTTCTTAAGACGTTGGTAAGAAGGGCGTTAGGAAGGCATCTGGGAAACACTCTTATCTAAACGCTTCCTCTTGGCCGACCTCTTCTTAAGAGCCTTCTTAACTCGTTAAGAAGGTTCTTAACGGGAAACCCGGCCATTGTTGATTACAAAAGTTCATCCAACAATTTAACAAATACATCTTACGGGTAACACATAAGCCTGCACCATCTATTATTCTTTAATCATATGGCTGTTTCCAATTAGAATCAGGTTTGAACTCCCTCTTAAAAGCACAAAATTGTTTATTGTGTTTCCTTTTTCTGAACAAAGAATTGCCTCTGCTTTACAGTATTGTCATCACAGTAAAACAAAGTGCTTTAACCTCCTATAATCCACACACACACACGCACTCTCACACACACACACACACACACACACACACACACACACACACACACACACACACACACACACACAAACGGTTAATTAAAACAGTCCAATTTTCCCTTGACCAGCATTTTTTTATATATAAAAAAGGGAAGTTGCTTTAACATCACCAATGAACATGCCAATCATAACCCTCAACAAAGCTCTGACTCAAATGTATTCTCATCTTTCAACACATGGGTTCATCATTAAACTGAGCAGTAAAAAACATTGATGATAGCATGGTATCAATGGTCCGTTCTGACATAAAGTCCATCTGTAATCATGCATTCCACAACTGTGCTGGGTCCACCGGTCCCCCCCCATTTATCTCACCTGTCTAAAAATAACCCTCAAAACATCAGTTTCCTTTTGTTAGTTTTTTTTTGTTCTATGTCAATGTGTAAACGGCTGGGCAACTGATCTCAGTATGAAAAGGACGGCTTTAGAAAACAAACCAAAACAAACATACGCACACCAGGGCCCAGTTTTAAGAACATGGTCTAATGTCAATCTTGTCCAAGGTAACCTAAAGTAGTGGGTGAACCTACTAATGTGGGGGGGAAATTCCAGAAAGCAAGTTTATTCACTTCCTGGGTTTGTTAACTCGGAGCAAGTGATATACATCCTAAAAGGACAGCCATATTTCTTTGGCCAAGAGAATAAAGCCAGAAAATCCCTTCTTTAGACTACACATCTATGTCAACTCATCAGGATGTTAGTAAATCACCAATCTGAAATACTTCCAACCCCTGCAGTTTTGCTTTGCAAGGAGAATGAAACCACTCGAATCTTCTATTAGAGGGGGTTTACTACTTTCGGAGATAGCTCACCTAGGTTAAATACTTAAACCATGCATGTAAAACAGGGCCCTGGTTGAGAGACTGCCAGCACAGTATCCCTGGCCCTCAGACTACCGAGAGAGAGAGAGAGAGAGAGAGAGAGAGAGAGAGAGAGAGAGAGAGAGACTCGAGCAGGCCTGAGACAGGGGAGAGAGAGTGGGAGTGTGGGTGGTGGGATGGAGAGGACCTTGCTTGGTCCTTTTTTTTAAACTGTGTACATCTTTTTCTGTCATTTTTTGTTATAGAGGCACAGGGACATGGTGTGCTACCACTTCATGGTGGCTGTGATTCAGCCTGATGCACACAGTCAGGTCAAACACCTACAAGTATAATTTTGGGGAAAATCTGCACATCATTTTCCCTTACAAATTTTGCGATACCACCAGTTCGGAATTTTCTCAGTTTTCCACACTAAGAGGGGTATTAACCGGATCGATTTCATTTACTTTGGTCAACATTAGTGATTTTGCAGAGACAAAATACTGTATCAGTTTGCAAAGGATAATGGTCTGAGCCAGAGATGGACCTCAACTGGCCACAGCAAGGATCGTGCCCAACACACACACACACACACACACACACAAACACAAAACTCCAAGTACATCTCAGAGAGTTCTTCACTGTAAGGTGTTGATTCAATGTACCCTTAAAAACACTAACCCCCCCTGAAGTTGTTTCTTTGTCAACATTGGGACTTCACATTCGAGTCTGTGTGTCTCTTAACCCTAGTTTCCTGCCTACCAGCTTATCAGCCTAGTGGGTACTTGTAAGCAGTTGAAATTCTGTTCTGAAAATTTCTGTTCACGTCTTTTTCTTCCACATTCTGTGTGTGTGTGTGTGTGTATATATTATCCGTGTCCCTGCACCTCCAGGCTCCAGCTCAGGCTTGGCTACGTAGCACGGGGCCTGCTGGGCAACTCATTGTTGTGGTGGTGGTGGGTATGGGGGGGCACAGGGGGGCACAGGCGGGCGTAGGGGGGCTTGGTGATGGAGGTGGCCCTGAGTTTGCGTTAACCGATGGTGACGCCGAATCCGCACTGGAACTTGTTCTTGCGGTGGTTAAGGAAGGCGCCCAGGGCTAGGGAGAGCGGGAGAGGGACTAGCTTCTTCTCCAGAGTGGCACCCACGATCCAGTTACTGTCCAGTGAGCCTATCAGGAAAGAGGGTGATACAGAGAATTTTGTTGGAAGTGTGTGTCTTTGTCCATGTCTATCTACATATTACTTATGTTCTTTGTTCCATAAATACTTGCTGCACACCAAATTAATAATCGACAGATACATTGACCACTGAGGTATCGGCCCAATATTTGCATTTTTTACTCGTATCGGCATCGGCCGATACGCAGGTGCATTCACTGATAAATTGACAGCTGTCAACAAGGAGCTCTGTGTTGCTGGAGACACTGCTGTCCACATGCAGTCCATGCATTGCCCCTCCCCCACTAGCAGAGTGCTGGAAGTTTACTGCTATTGGCAACGTCAAAACAACGGTAAGTTGTAAACGTCTTTAAAGTATCTTTTTACTGTTTATCTAAGCTGAAATATTGCCATACACTTTAAAATTGGAAACACAAATGCCAAGGCCTGTGCCAATGCCTATATGTGCTGGCAACTCAGAATGGAAAATGGATATGCAAATGCCTCGTTTTGAAAACTGCTTGCCATTGTAATTAGGGAGCTGCAGACATAGTTTTAGGCTATGTATGCATAGCTGTTACGAACATCGGTCACAGGATTAGGTAATGCCAATGTTGTCAATTCAGTTCCGTGGCGTTTGTGGTATTTTCACTCAGCGACCACACAGCTGAGGTTGTGTGTGTGTGTGTGTGTGTGTGTGTGTGTGTGTGTTTCTCCCTCTCTCCCTGCTTACAGCAGGGCCTTACTTCTGTTTAGAGCCATTTGCTGACTTCAATCAATCCAGTTCAGTGGTGGTTGAGTTTTTTAGTCAGCGTCAGCTACCAAGCAGAAGTTTGGGCGTGTGTGTTTGTGTGTGTGTGTGTGTGTGTGTCAGTGGGGTGGAGCAGCCATCACAGTGATATGACAGCGCTGCTCGACCTGAAAGAGAACTTTTAAAACTATGAGAAAAATGTTTCTTACGTGGTTAAATATTTATTTATTTTTTAATGTTGATAATGTAGTGTAGAATTACATTACATTACACTTACACGCTTTTATCCAAAGCAACTTACAAAAGGAGGACATAATAGCTAACAGATGTGTAGAGAACATCGAAGGCACCTATATAAGAGATGGTTAGTAGAGATTCGTTTTGTTAGGAAGGAAAGCAGTCTCGGAAGAGAAGGGTTTTCACAAGCTTTTTGAAGGTTGACAGGGATATTTCTGCTCTTGTAGCGACTGGTAGGTTGTTCCACCATTGAGGGACAACAACTGAGAAAAGTTTGGAGTGACCTTGCTTTGTCTTAGGAGAGGGTACGGCCAGGAGGTTCGTATTAGAGGATCACAGAGCTCTGGACGGGATGTAAGCATTTAGTATGACGTTGAGATAGGTAGGGGCAGATCCGGAAGTGACTTTGTATGCTAGAGTCAAAGCTTTGTGTTGAATTCTGGCAGCCACCGGGAGCCAATGCAGGTTGATGAAGAGCAGAACCCAAACTTCAGTAGAGTAGAACACAAACTTCAACAATTTGTTGTTTAATGTGCTTCTGACACCACTTTTATTTTCCTGCTGATGTATGTTCTGGGGTTGCCAAAACAGGCAGCTTCTTTTACATTGTTGTTTAGACCTACTAGTGTGGTGTCTTGGCATATCAGGCAGCATAGTAGCCTAAGACATGCTCAAATGCTTAAATTACAAATCAAGCACTTTATTTTTTTTTATTATTTAAATGTGTTGACAAAGGACATTTTGTAACGACCTGATTATATCTGTCTCATAATATGTCAGGAAGCAGTGTATCATTAACAAAAGCAGCATGGGCTCCAAATATCAACTCCAGAAAATCAGCAGCCCGTGTCAGTCATTGGCTAAGGCTGATGATAAAAAATTTGGTATTGACATCGGCCCTAACAAAAACCATATCGGTTGAACCAAAAGGATAAATAAACTTACACTTGACAGAGAGAGACAGACAGACAGAGACACAGAAAGAGACAGAGACAAAGCAACAGAGAGACCAAGACAATTTAGTCACATTCTCATGATTAGCATCTGTTATGGCAAGAGGTCAAACAGGAACGGGGATAATACGTACCTTTGAAAAGGAAGTTAGCTTTGGGAACGTCCAGCTGGTAACCAAAGGACACACTTGTGTCTTGCATACGCGTGCTGGCCTCAAATTCCACACCTACTTGTAACTGTTAATAATGACAGCGACAGAGCCATCAGACCGTGTCATGCATCAGATCAGACAGACAACTCAGACATGGAACACGCGTCAAATGTTTACAATGAGGTTTTTCTTGCTCACTTGAAAGACAGGAAACAAAGCAAAAATGTTTACACCAGGTCAACATTACTCAGCTTACTTCACACACCACTCACACTGACAAAGAGCTAAACATTACAGCAGTGTCTTGTGATACGTGAGTGTGACATAAAACATTTAGTGATGATTAGTGATGGCACAGAAATTTGAGTGTTGCGTAGGCTGCCCAAGGAGCAGTGTGAGGATACCTGGTCATTGGCCTTGTGATAGTATGATGCGTGCGCGCCGGCCCCTCCCAGTGTCAGTGTGGCTACGTAATTACTTCCTGTGTGTAAAAACCAGAGCAAAGAGTCATAGTTCAATCATAACTGAGCAGCCATGGGAAAAAACAGGCCATGAGTCACAAAGTCACAGTTTTTAAGTTACTCCCCCTACTGGTAGTTTTTTCAAAAGTAATCCTGTGAATAAATAAGAAACAGCCTCTGGCTAGAAGCATTTTCAAATAGCACTTACTTATAAAATCTAATCAAAAATCAAACGTATAAATTAAATTTTCTAAGTTTCTGCATTTTGTGACCATGCCTGTTATTCCTGTGGACACCTCAATTATCATCCTCCTCCAGGTCTGTTGAGTCATTTGGGACAATAAATGGCTATTATTTGCAGCTTTACGGTAAGTACTATTTATCCACTAGCACAACGTTGTCTCATCCCTGTTTAATGCTACTGGTTACCCTAGGTACAATATTAAAGGAGAACTTCGGTGTAAAATGAAAATTGGCATGTTAAAACATCATACCGACTTGGTATGTGCACTGAGGAGCAAAATTTATTTAGCCTGTTGCATTCAGAGTTTAACTATTTTTTATCGTTTGTCCCAGAAGGCTAACAATGGAAGTGGTAGGTGCCCTTAGACGAAGCATGACGACTACGCTATTTTTAAACCATTAAAACAGCTGGAAGAAACTCCACACTCCATCGGTAGTACAACAAAGGCTCTGGCATTCAAACCAAAGCACTGAGAATATTGTAAATGTACACAACGTTTATTTAAAAAACTGTTCTTACATGCAGTAGTTTGCAGTTGTTTCTCTTCGCCGCCATGATGAAAGTCCAAACAAGTCGATTGTACTACCTCTCCTCCTATTCTTCCTGCTGGTTCGTGTTCGTCAATCGACTTGTGCGGACTTTCATCATGGCGGCGACGAGAAACTACAGCAAGGTACTGCCTGTCAAAACAGTTTTATTAATAAATGTTGTGTACACTTACAAAGTTCTCAGTGCCTT
Organism: Coilia nasus; assembly: GCA_027475355.1. NCBI lineage: Eukaryota > Metazoa > Chordata > Actinopteri > Clupeiformes > Engraulidae > Coilia > Coilia nasus. Next base: position 10,124,149 of record CM050218.1, on the reverse strand, counting down.
GTTTTTAATGTCAGGGCCTTTGTTGTACTACCGATGGAGTAAAAAATAGTTAAACTCTGAATGCAACAGGCTAAATCAATTTTGCTCCTCAGTACACATACCAACTCAGTATGATGTTTTAACATGCCAATTTTCATTTTACACCGAAGTTCTCCTTTAAATAAAACCGCAGGCTGTATCTACAGGCCTTGGGCTCTTCTGGGGGAAAAGAGCTTAATTTCCTAATAACGACTTTTCAAACAGTCTTATTTGCGACGGCAGACCATATGCTCAGTCACAGTTGGAAATGGGGGGAAAACTAAAATATCAGGCACATCTACTCCCTGATTCACCTACTTTTCTGTTAATGGACAGAGTCCAAAAACGAGCTCTCCCACAGTCAAAAACCAAAGCTTGAAAATGATTGCTCCACAAACTGGGTTACTATTTCAGTACATGAGTGTGTGGAAACAGCGGGTTTTCTTGTCAAAGAGAAAGGCTTCTATTTAAAACCTCTATGCCTCGACTACATTTTATACTTGCATCAGATGGAAGCGTCCTTTCTTAGGCGCCTGGTTAGTAAAGAGTGACGTCCCATATGCGGTGTGCTTACCCGTGTACCGGCCCACGAGTGACGTGACCGTGCCCTCCTCTCCTGGTCTTTGGTGGTAGACCAGCTCACCACCGAGCACTAGGGCCGGGCTCAGCGACTGGAGGTAGTGGGCAACGATGATACCTGCAAAGAGTCATCAGTCACATGATATAATGCCATCCCATTAGGGGATTATCTTCTTTTAAAAAGCATATCCTACTGGGATTAACCTAGCCTGGTAAACCCGCCCCTCGTACTTAATTTCATTTTGTACAGAGGGTCTGGACCGGAATCTGTTGAGGAGCATGTAAGCGAAGCGAGCAACTCTGATCCAATCTGGGAACAGAGGGTGTGTTTGTCAGCCATGACGTTGACTTTGTGTGCTACATTTGAATTGTAGTGCGTAGGTAGGCTAATTGCATACATGATGACCAGGCGATTGGGTAAAGGCAGAGGCACTTGTTTTAAACTTCAGCAGAGTCCACACCGTCAGGAAGAAATCATTTCTCATGGTCTCCGCCCCAGACCCTCTGTATAAAATGAAATTGACTACGGGCACATGGTAGGATCGGATTGGATTGGGATTGGGTTGGGTGTTGCTACCCAACGGGTGGTCTGTCCCAAATGTCTGTGCACATGAGAGTTCGTGTTAGCGGATAATGGTCAGAGATCTGGCCGTTTCCGCTACGCTAGATGGCGCTATATTCCTTTCAACAAGTGGTGTTAGAACGACTTCAGGTTAACGGCTGCTAAAAGAAAATAAACAAACTATCTGGCGGCATACAAAACAAAGATAGCGCTTGAGGAGGTTGACAGAGCAGCAGTTGCATGCAAGCTGTGCATTCTCCTTTCTTTGGAAGTCCGTATGAAAGAACAAACAGCGTTTTTGGTTTCCTTGATACGACATGAACTGTGCCGTCGGCGTTTGATATTACAAGCAATTGAGGACAACGAGACTTGTTGAGAGCAGGCGATAGAAAGCCTCGACGTTCAGTATGGATGAAAATCAGGGACAGAAGCTTCTGGGATCGAGTGGTTTTACATGCGCAGTAGGGCTGTCAACATTGCTCAAAAATGATTTTCGAATATTCGCTCCAAATAAAACATAAATAGGCTATTCCAACTACACCGAGTATTTCTTTTGCCTCCGACATTCCAAAGCGCAAGTGCACGTTTTTTCACATTCCAATATTAACTTTCACCTTCGAATTGCTTTTCTAACTAAAACTATTCGAATATATATTCGAATTTCGAATATTCCTTGCCAGCCCCAATGCGCAGTACACGAATCCAAACCAATAACCGTGCACAAGGCGGCACCAAGCGGATTGTAACCGGCTCAAGCCAGGGGTTGCAATCGGATTCGCGAAACCAATCCCTATACGATCCTTAGCCTGGGCACATGAAGTCGATACGATCCCAAACCATTTCCAATCGGATTCAACTCCTCCATGTGCACGCAGTGATTGAGTATGAGGGGCTGGTTTACCAGGCTAGGATTAACCCACCAGAGTGCCATTAGAAATCATCCTGCTGAAATTATGACCCACTGAACTCTTAACACATGAGTGTGGCTGGTGAGCTGATAAAGATGCCCAGATAAGAATCTGTCCTAAATAAGTGCTATTGAATTAGATACTCACTTGCAATAGTATCACTTACCAATATGATCGTGTTACATCATGCACACAGAGAACCAATACATGACACGCCTTTTACTTGATGAACCTGGGTTTACCTACCCCTGCTTTTACAGTTAGGTTACTGTGGGGTTTAGTACTGTGTCACACAATTTAAAGATAATGGCATTGATATTAATTTTTAAAATGTATTTAGTCCTACTGAATGATGCCTCTTAATTTGCCATTTTCTTTATATGGTATTGAAAATGATAGAGCATTTCTTAGGTGTGCCATATCAAGTTTGGGATTATGGTGTGGTGACAGCCCTTATACTCAACAGACTACACACACCTGAATGACAAAACATTTACGGAGACAACGTCAGAAAATAGTTGAACTGGAAAGGATCAGTACCAGATCCGACGAGGACGTCTGGATTGCCAAGGGTCACGGCAGCTGTGAAGTCACCGCCGCGGTATTCTGCGTCACACTGCCAGTTCACAAATTTGTGCTGCTGTGTCTGTTAGGGTGGGGAGCAAGTAGCAAGTAAATAACCATCTCGTGCTACTGATAATATAGATTAAGCAAGAGCAGAAACATTTACTCTGTGTCATAAACAGTGAACTCAGACTCAGAAGTCTAAACCTAAATTTCTTACGTTTTTTTTTGTAGTTACTTAGAATTAGTAGGCCTTTGCCGTCACTTGGATGGATTCCATCCAATGGCAAGAAGGTAAAAAAAAGCTAAATAACAAAAGGATAAAAGTAAAACAGTAAGAGGATAAAAAAACATACTACAGTTGGTTATAATAAAAAAAGCCATTAAAATGGAACTGGGTGCACAAAGTGCAGTGTGGTCAACAAAACGATTCAAGAGTTTAAGGGTTTGAAGGCACTTCAGTAAAAAACTGTGCCCAAGTCTGGAGATTCGAGCCTGAAAATATAATCTATAGTGCCTCCCAGAAGGCTGCAATGAGAAAAGCAGTCCTGGATTATGGACTTTGCGGCTGGCAGGCATCTGGCAAGGTGTGTCAAGACAGTGGAGGGAGCTGTGTTTTAATTATGTCTGACAGTGTGCAAGTCTGAAAACAGCTCTATATATACACAAATGGTCTTTCTATACATTCACTGGCCTTCAGAGGAGAAGCCTCTCCTACTGGCAAGCTTTAGCATTAAATTAGCAAACTGTAATCAAAAGAGGACATCTTATACATTAACCATGTAAGGGATAACAGCCGCCGAGGCGTGCATTTGACGGAATTAATCACCGCTGGTGGATGCAAATAACTCTCCGACGCAAAACGGAAATTAATGCATACCCCACCAGCCAATCAGAAAACAGCGTTCTATTTGACCGGGCCATAAGTGGGAAATAGCACATACCTGCATGGCCACTTTGGAGCGCAGGCGTTGGGTCAGCTGATGGATAACTTGAGCGTTGAGGCTACCAGTGTTGTCCATGTCTCCCACCATAACTGGGAAAGACTGATGCATCCACACACACACACAAAATACAGATTATAATAATTATATTAATAATAATATTATAACACAATTATAATATTGAAAAGAAGTGATGCCTTCCACCATTAGTTTCACAAAGCAGCATGCCACGACTGAAACTCTTTGAGTACACACACTTAGACTCAGCAGATAATTAAGATAAGACAATTCTGCGGCCAATCTCCGGACAGCTGCATTCACTCTCCATTTGTCTGATAACACATCTGTCTGACATTTTATCCAGCGCAATCCAGTGCATCTAATAATAGCATAGTATGCATGCAAATTCATCTGTTTTCCAAAAAGCTGAGATGTCAAAATGTTCAATGCCATATGCTATGCCCATCAACAAAACTGATTCTACTCTTAAATAGCAACAAACACTTTCAATTGTTCTGTGCTATTATGTTGAGCAATCACAACACAAGCAACCTTTGAACTTTATGTACTCTTAAAGTAACTCATAATCACAAACATGTAAACGGTTGACAAACATCAAGCAGAAAGGCCTTACCTCTGCAGGTCCAGTCTGCTTGGTGCCTACGTAGGTGGCACCGAAGCGATATCCTGAATCACCCACTGTGCTGAGGGTAATTGTGTGACTAACCTGTGAGGTGCATGAAATAAAACACAGCAATGCTTGACTGCTATTGGTTTACAGTTAGACTCAGAAAAAAGAAAACCAGTATAAAACAAATAACCAATAGGTGAATAATAACTAATAGTAATGAAAAAAATAATGTGTCTGTCATTAGCATTACCTGGAAGTGGTTGCTCAGGCCTTTGTTTACGACCAATCGCACACCTTCCATCTGAAGAGGGAAGACCTCTGTAAACAAGATTCATGCCAAAATCAAACAATGCCATGCACCTAACGAGTCCGACTGCTATTCCTAACGACAAACAGAGGACCTACCATGGGCCCGGCATTCCAGCCTCACCTTTACATTTTCTGTGGCACTCCTCGAAGGTACCTGGATTTGGAAGTGCACCCTCTGCCTCCCCTGCTTGGGAGGCAGTGCCTGGGCTTGGGGGAGCTGGTGACACCGGAGGCATAGTGAATCCCGGAGGCACATTTACCAGCCCTGCGCCCCCCTGAGCACCAGCACCAGCAGCAGGCGGTGGGTTTGGGGAGCTGGCAGCCAACACACTGCCCATCCTTGAAGACACACAGCCAAACCAACGGATGAGAGACAGTCTGAAAACTAGTTTTCAAGGAGAAACTATCTTGCCAGCTAAAAAAAAAAAAAAAAGCAAAGTAAGGGACACATGCTACAGATTGTACCCCCCTTTCATTAACTCTCACATTGCTACCCGGTACGTTATTGATGATCCTGAGCAACACGATAGGGTACGGCTGTGCGACCACTGGAAAGCCCTTTTAAGTTTAACACAATGACTTACACTTTGCCCACAGCGCCTTGACTGCCTGTACCGACACAGCAGCAAGTACCACCTAGTTCATACAGCTGTCAGTGTGCGGTCAAGATAGGTAGTTAGTTTTGTAGTATCACGTTAACGTGCTTATCTTGATCAGTAAGCTTACCCGTCGGTTACTCAAACACAACTACTGCTTGGAGGCTGCTAGCTAAAGAGAGTTGTCTGAAACCCATCGCTAGCTAGACCATCGCAAAGGGGATTAGTTGTCAACTATTGGCTACCCCCAACAAATCTTAACAAGCTGCTCGGGTAATGGGCGTTAATATTTACGCAGCTAACGTTAACTAGCTATGGCTAGTATATGTGTTGAAGGTTGCTTGTCTGCTAACTAGCAAACGTTAGCTAATTCATTAGCTAGCAAGCTACCGACAGCACAGGTATTTTGAGGAATCAGGCTCAAACGTGGGGATATATTTTCACAATTATGCATATGCCTACACACCACACTAAAGCATGTGCATATTCACAAGGGAAATATTTTGTGAGTATCATTCATATAACCATACAATGGGACTCGTGTGGTACTCACGTTGTGCAATGCAGTCCAGATAAGGCTACAAGGGACACCGGTGGGCTGAACGATTCAACCTAAAGAGTTGACACATGATCCCGCCTATTTGCGCATCTTGCTCACGCAGTGGGTGAGTGAAAACAGAAATGCAATACCATTGGCCCGTGACATTCTTCCTCACCAGTGACAGCTACACTGAGTGGTTTCCACCACGCCTCCAAATGAAACTTCAAGGGTATTTCTTTTACTTCCATTTGAGATTTTACCTGGGACCATACGGAGCATGGAGCACGCTATTTGATATTACCATAACATAGTACTACCTGGACAATTACTAGGGTCATTGACGAATATCCTAATTGTTGCATTTCCCTCCAGTGTTTAGTGTTCCATGTTGCACAGATGGCAGCATAAATCCGAATCTTTTGGACTTATTGTTGCAAGAGCGTTCTTTTTCGTTGAGGTTGCTTTGACCGGTCATCTCCAGGGGACTGAATCTGTTTAGGAATCTGGCAATCAGTAAAATAATTTGTGATTTGGGTGACACTGGTGAATAGGCTTGATGTGTGAAATGATGGGAGATCTCAGACAAAAATGGGGGAAAAAGATGAACTTTTATTTCTTTTCCATAGGGTTGAAGAATTACAGGCTGGCAATGGTACACAAGCTTTGCATTGTCCATTTCAACATTCGTGGTTTTGAAAACGGGCATAGTCATTGTGGAAATGGTACACATTTTTCCAGAACTACTACTTTGGCACAAAGAGGAAAACAAAAACTATCACATTGATGATGAAAAGTTTTTAAATTTTGTGCCTCTGCCAACATTAAACCAATTTTGAATCCAGCACCTTTTTTTCCCCACTCATATAACTGAAAGCAGATGATTCGGTCAGACAGTTTATCATTTTAGGACCTCAATCTTTTTGTCAAAATGACCCATGTGCTTCTTGAAACAGCTGCCAGATTGTGCAAGAATAAATTGCCTGGAACCTACACCTATCTCCCAAAGAGCATACTCCAATAATGCCACAATATAGTGTACTTTTACAATAGCAAAAAAATAAAAAATAAACGCAAGCATTAACCTTCATCCGGGCATTTGTCTTGAACATCACTCCTCGGCTATCTTAGGGTTGCTGAAGGGAGAAGAGGTGGAAGTATTGATTAAGGCACTTGAGAAAAGAGTGTTGAGTGTAGAGTGTGATTGACAAAGTGAGAGAGAACAGAGAGTTGAAGTGATGGAAGAGACTGCTTTGTGTGGTCATGCATCATTTACCCACAGAGTGACTTTCTGTAGAGGGAGCCAAAGCTGGGATTTGTATGCTGACAACCGGACTATAAAACTAGACCATTTTTAGAAAGGGAAAAAAAAAAAAAAAAAAAAAAAAACTGGCGGCCAAGGCCTAAGTGATATGTGCCGAAGTGTTACACATAATGCGTCTTTCAAACTTTAAATTCAAAAGTGAACCATTTGTATAAGTGACTCCCACACCAGCAGAGAAAAGCGTGAAAACGTGAAAAAGAAATAAAAAGATATACAGACAATCATGGTGAAGACGACACTGTAGCTTTAGTTAAAGTACAGTGGAAAACATTTGAAGGGGACTGTCCTGGTTGTAAAAGTGACCTTCATCAAACATGGTCAAATTAACAGAAAACAAGAGGCTAAAAATGGGTGGGAAAACAAAATCTGGCAGCGCTCTAGCAATGATTCACAGATTGCTGCATGAGGTTCTGAGGCAGATTGCTTGTTGTGAAGTAAAAATACACGGTGCCAAAATCTTCAAAGTAGGAAAAAAAGCCCTTTTGGGGAGAAAAATAAATCTAAAAACAGACATTCCTGTATAGTCCACTTCAGCACAAATGCCAGCCATCCCCTTGACATTACCTATGGGGGAAAAAAAATCAAAAATGCTGTTACAGTAAAGTGTGAAAGTATGAGACTAAATTGAACAAGTGGCAGGACACTATGGTGTGGGGCAGTCAATACTGAAATGCATTTATGTCCTCTACCAATAATTAAATTGCTGATCCAGTTATGCCAAGCACACATCAGGTAGTCTTCAAGCTGGACTACTCAACTGTCTGAAAAGTCTTGCCTTAACCAAATCCTGTCAGAGTTAAAAATGGTGTAGATTCTGATTGGGAAGCATACGGCAGGGTAACCTTACACCATCAACCTCTTATGTAAAAAATAAACGGCAGAAGGTTTTATAGCCTGATAAGATTAGACATTATTAGCCCGATTTTGCCACAAATTTGCCCTGTCAAACAAATTTAACATGTTACTCAATTTTGAAAGGTGTGGAATGGGTCCAGAATGAGGTGGGTCCATAATGTGACATACTTAAGGATCCGCAATTGTTGTTATTTAGCTAGAGGATTAAAGTGGTCACTTGGAAAACTCCCATCTTGAAACAAACACATAATAAAAAGAGGAATATCTGTACAAGAGCTAGAGTCAGGTGAATCTTCATTCCAAGCCCATGCAGGGAAGTTCATGTTCATCAGAGTACCTGATAACATAGGCCTAAGTATAAAGACTACAGTATGACGACAACAGCAAGTCCTCCCACCAGCTTTTGTACAGAGGATCTGGAGCAGAGGCCGTTGGAGGTCATGTAACAGGACCGAGCAACTCCTAGCCAATCAGCTAACAGAGGGCGTGTTCGTGAGCCATGACGTTGACTTTCTGTGCTACATTTGAATTGTAGTGCATAGGTAGGCTAAGTGCATACGTGATGACCAGACGTTAGCGATTGGGTTTAAACTTCAGCAGAGTCCACACCTCCAGGAAGAAATCGTTTCTCACAGCCTCTGCTCCAGAACCTCTGTACAAAATGAAATGAAGTACGAAGGGCAGGTTTACCAGGCTACCCCACCAGCACCATAGTCTCACAAAACTGTGTGGGAAAACTGCATACAATAACAAAACATTGTCTTGTAAAGTGGTCAGTCTCCTGACCAAGACACGGTGAAAATGTGGGGTTCCAGTATCGCGCAGTATGCAACATGGTCAATAGTTAAAGCCAATCGTATTAGACCAAAAAAAAGTGTAGTCTGATCCTGGCTGAGATGCGTCGCCACTCACCAGCCATCTTAACGTGCATTGGGCTCTGCAGTTTTGCGCACAGCCTCCTCCTCCTCAGCGTCTGGGTCAATGGAGTGGAACTCCGCCACGTAAAGGCTCTTATCTATGGTGGCCGGAATGGGCTTGATGTCAGTGACCAGCTGGTCTTCGATGCCTTTGAGGTTGAAGCGATCTTCTGACGTGATCAGGTTGATGGCCAGGCCCAAGTGACCATAACGACCTAGGGGGGTAGACGAGGGGAGAGGTTACAGCTAGTCATGAGGCTGTATGTCACAATGAAAAAACAAAAGCTGTATTTTCCTGTTGCTGTCCTCTGTTGATGGCTATAATCTCAAAATGGTGGCGCAACATGGCAGCCACCACAGAGCTCACCATATGTATGTATATATAATGTACATACATACATATATATATATATATATGTGTACATTATTTATATATATATATATATATATATATATATATATATATATATATATATATATATAAATAAACATATAATCATAATATGATGAATTTAAAGTTTACAAGAACACTTGCTTGCTGATGGAGGTAATTACTCTTTAGTGAGCTCAGCCTGATGAATGTGCAAATCTTTTTTGTGTAATTGAGCAACTTTAAATATTACACAAGAAGGAGAAAAGCAACGACCTTACTAGTTACATTAGTACTTACTACTAGTGTAAAGCAGGACATTACAAAGTTTACAAACTATTCACCTGATCTGCCGATGCGATGCAGGTAGGTTTCTGCATTTTTGGGGAAGTCAAAGTTGATGACAACATTGACGGCCTGGATATCGATTCCCCTGGTGAAAAGATCTGTACAGGGAGGACAAAAAGGTCCTTGTTATAAAAGGGCATCTGCTAAATACAATGTAAAAAGAAATGGAGTTTGCAAAAGGCATGGTCAGAAATGGTCCTGGTTGGTTAACCTACCTGTGCAGACCAGATTTCTGCACAACCCGTTCCTGAAGTCGTGGAAGACACGATTTCTGTACTCCTATGAGGGGGCAAGCAAACATGATAGCTCAGAGAGGACAGGACATTAGGGTATAGACAAAATGTTTGTTATCAGTAAGTCTAGATGGCAAAGGCTTTCTTCAACAGCAGCTCATATGTTTGCCTCTCCCACTCTGTCACACACACACTTCAAACATTAGTGTCTGTTTGAGGAAGAGTTTAACAAAGACTCCCCCTGACACAATCCCTCTCTCTTTCCATCTTCTCTGTCTGTGTCACACACAAACACAAACACACACACACACACACACACACTCACACACACACACACACACACACACACCTGCATCATTTTGGCATGGATATAGAAACAGGAGTAGCCAAGCTGGGTGATCTTCTTGGCCAGAAGCTCCACTCTCTGGGTGGAGTTACAGAAGATAATGGACTGATTGATCTGAAGCTGTACATACAGAAAGACAACATAATAGGTCAGATAGTGAGTATTAATGCCAGAGCTAAGGCTCTTTAGGATCATACACAATCAAGATTTCTTCAAATCTATTATTAAAAAATGAAATGATTTTACATCCAAAACATTTTACCCTGGAAAAGAGCGTGTTCAGACAGTGCACTTTCTGCCTTTCTGTGACGTAGGCATAATACTGTGTGATGCCCTTCAAGGTGAGCTCATCCATCAGGTTGATCTCATATGGCTTCTGCATATGTTTTACCTTGCAAATCAAACAGAAAAAGCACACATGTATTGAGTGTAATGCTTATTTCAAACATTCAACTGTGTTGCCTGAGACAAGTATTTTCCAGGAGATACCTTATCTCTGATGATACTTATGGCAGCTTTTGGATAAATGTCGCTGGGCAGTGTTACTAAAGAATGTTGTTTGGGCACATTTCCACTGGTATCAGGCAACACATTTATCATCACAATTTCACAATTATCATCAAGGCAAAGTGTCGCAGTCATCCAATTAGAACATTAGAAGCCAATCATGCTGTTGCCCAGCAACACTGCTTAGAAAGTTGCCCCGTGCATCAACACGGCTTAAAAAGTTGCTCTGTGCATCAGTCATCCAATTAGAACATTAGAAGCCAATCATGCTGTTGCCCAGCAACACTGCTTAGAAAGTTGCCCTGTATCATCACTATTAGTTGACATAGAGCCATAAGCCTTACCATAAACTTCTGCACAGTGACGGGGAAAGTAGCGGAGTAAAGTAGGATCTGCCGCTTCTTATCCATGAAGCTAATGATGTCCTCGATGAGGGTCACAAAGTCCTGAGAGAGAAGTTTATCTGCCTGGTGGAGCCCACACAGACAAAGCATTAGAGATTAGGAAATTAGAATGGCGCTTGTATACGGGTTTGTGTGATGCTCCCCAACGAAGAGTCAGGGTGAGCCACAGAAGGCCTTGTTTCTCACCTCATCCATCACCACCATCTGAACTTTGTCCACTTTGGCTACGCCTTTCTTGATGAGATCCAGGATCCTGCCTGGAGTGGCTATGATGACATGAACTGGCACAAGTGAGAGAGAGAGAGAGATTATTATAAATATTATTAAATGAATATTATTCACCCTAGTCAACAGTGTGAATCTCCCTATACACAGTGACAACAGCAAAACAATAAACCATGTCCTAAATACATTAAGCATGACAAGGACTTTAAGCCCACACAAGCTGAGTCCTTCACAACTGATGCTCAGGACTGAAGGACCTCCCTTGGTCAACAGAGGAGAGGAGAGGAGAGGAGAGGAAGAGTACCTGTCTCGTCCAGGCGCATGATGTCATCCCTCAGGTTGGTGCCTCCAGTGGTGGCCATGACCTTGACCCCGCCCAGGTGCTTGCTGATCTGGATGCTGATCTGGCTGACCTGCAGGGCCAGCTCACGGGTGGGCACCAGCACAACGGCTGTGGACAGAGACAGATGATGATCAGGGAAACCATTTCAACGGTCAAAACCAAAGCAGGAACACTCGAGTTTTATCATAAAGTATGTTCCCTACATTTCACATCATTGGGAATGTTATAATGGAGACCCCCTGTGAGAACAGCTATGATGCTGATAATCAAACTCTCTTGAAAAAGTCTATATAGTGGAAATATCAGAGGAGGAAACTAACAGATAGCCAAATAGCTGAAAGGGAATAACAGACTGAGTAATCTAGGTAAGAACTAGGGGTGCTACGGTTTCGGATTGTATTCGAATCCATTCGGTTCGTTTAGCACGGTTCGGTTCATTCTGTGGATCGGATCGGATTTCGGATAAGCGAGATATTAAACTTGCTTGTTTAATAGAAAGTCATTGCTTATGCATTCTGTGTAGCGTACGACGCGCAAGGGTGTTTAGGACCCGGGGGAATGGTTTCTCTTCAGTACCGCCTTTAAAGACGCAAGAGCCAATGAGAATTTTCCCGAGCTTGCCTTCAACCTATCAGCGCTCCGACACAGACGCTGGGGAAGAGACACGTGTATGCGAGAGAAAGTTTTGAGCGCAGAAAACATGGCAAGTGTAGGAGAAGACACGAGACCCAAGTTTGAAGAGGCACCATCGTCTCTGAAATCTGCGGTGTGGGAACATTTTGGTTTCAGCGTAGAATATGATGACCAAGGAAACAAGACGGTAAACAAGCAACGCACGGTCTGCAAACACTGCTCCGCGAGACAATTTTGCACGTTTTGTTATGAGCACATAGTGATTCTTATTATTGAATTGCACTTAAAAATTAACATCAAAACACTGTAGGCTACAAAAACTCTTATACAAAACATCCATAAATTACAATTTCATTATGATAGCATGCCCTTACATGCCAAATGTCCGTCATTAGACGCTATCTTTTAGGGAGGAACAATTAGCTCCTTGGTTACTGCCTCGAATTCTACAGTATGCTTGTTACACGTTCAGGTATGACTGGTTTACTATGCTAAACTACGAGTTGCAAACTATGAGTTGCAGCAAATTGCAAATGTTGAAACTACCATAACATTTTGTTGGCTAATGACAGCTCAACGTTAACCCAAATTATGTAAATAAATAAAAACTTAACTTGTAACCGTTTTGTTGCAAAGCCAAATCTTATGGTGAAATTAGATCTTGTGTTTGTTGAGCTAAGACCGAATTATTGTTGAGTATAGCAATCGTAGCATCATAGCTAGAAGGCTAACAAACGTAAGAGTTATACCATGATTAACATTAGCCCTTCATTCATGGCATGGATAACGTGATCATGCAGAGAGAACAGTTGCATACCTTCATCTTTTGCTCGTTTCTACACTTCTAATGGCTTTGACCTTTTCCTGTCCATCTCCTGTTTGTCACTCGACAGCCAACATACTGTATTTCCCATCCTCAAACACTGTCACTGCCGACCAGGAGTTAAGACTTATTCACCTTGGTAACCGCATACTCGTTTTGTATTGCCCTGTTTTATTAGCCCTTTCACACAATTAAAAGATGTGCAGGAATTATAAACCTGTAAATATAATGGTAGGAATAAAATGTGCGTTATTGGGAAGGAAGCTTATGTGTGACTGACTTCGCTCATTAATTGCAGAGTATTGCCCACTTGTGCATTGCATTTGAGAGACGCAGAGGTGAACTGTCCCCCGCGCCCCCTCCCCTTTACCCTTCTCTCGCAGCTTCTGTGCACTGGAACTTCAGCAGGGGCGCGGGCAGCAAAAGGGGGCAAAACGTAAAGATACTTCCTCTTCAACCAAAATACAGACAACTATTGCATCAAATTATTTAATGTTTATTAACACTGTAGTAAAAACACATGTATCTGCCCTTCCTCTTTTCACACCCCCAGTGGTGCACACACCACAGTTTGGAAAACCCTGCTGCATCCGAACCGTATCCGAAACCGTGGCCCACAAATCGTGGACCGAACCGAACCGTGGACACACTGATCCGTTGCACCCCTAGTAAGAACTGCTTTAGTGAATATGAAAAATTCAAATAAATTCTAATTTATAAAAGTGTGGATGTTCCATTAAAAAGCTCCATTTTATACAAAGCCAAATGAAACACGAAATTGAAGCAAACAGGAGTAAGAAAATTCTACAAAGGAGTAACAAGTTGCATTTTGGGTTTAGAGAAAACACAAGACACTTGTACCCCCAGGTAGAGTACCTTTGGGAGAAGATATTTAAGTCTTCCTGACTACAAACCATATTACCTCTGCCAGCAGAGGTTATGTAATCATCGACGATTGTTTGTTTGTTTGCAAAATAACTCAATGTTATGGATGGATTTTGATTACCTACATCAGGGTAGGTCAAAAATGGACTAACTGAAGTGATTAGACTTTGGTGGTGATCTGAGCTGCCCTGGCGGAGGTCTGAGCTCTCTCTGAATGCTTTTCTAGTTCTAACATACTATTGTTGGCAATACACTTAGCACTTTAGGTTTTATTATTATTATTATTCTATCATTTCCTGAGGTCTGAGTGAGCCTATTGTAGGGTTTGTTTGCCAAACCGCATATATTCTTTCTTTTCAAAACTTGTTCCACCAAGTGAAGCTTAAAATCTAATATAGCTGGCAGAAGCCAAAACAGGAGCAGAAGGTGAGTGGGTGTTGGTACAGATGCTACTGGGCTATCCATAGGGCTGGGCGATATATCGATATTATCGTAATATCGATATATTTTTAAAGAAGATATGTATTTGACACTATATCGCAATATCGATATATTTTCGATGATACAATACCACTTTATTAAAACCACTTATCCTAATGTGTTCACACTGTTCAGACAGCCGGAGCTTTCTCGGGTCACTCAGCTGTACCCCTGCGTATGTTACTGTTTACTTTTTCATTTGCACAACTCTTTTAGAGCAATCTTAACTTAACATGAAACACTTTGCTCATCCTGTTTTTGAAATATCGATATGTATCGTATATCGCCAGTCAGCATAGAAATATCGTGATATTAGTTTAGGTCCATATCGCCCAGCCCTAGCTATCCATATGCTGGTGCATGACTACTCACACTTGCAGACACGGTCTCTTTCATTAGCCTACGCTACTTGCTACATGAACGCTGGATATGATCAATCTGATCTGCCTCTGATATGGTTACAGCCAAAACGTAACTTAACTGAGACTGTACTATGACTGAGACCATCATGATTGCACATTGTGATTCCTGTGCAGTGTTTTCCCCAGTGCTTTATAGTTAGGGCGCTCACCTTCACAACACATCCTTCCCACCGTACCCAATTTGTCCCAATAGACACTAGAATCACTAGAATTCAAACACTAGATTTTAACTTGGGCTTACTGAAAATTTTAATTATAGGAATATGTATGACAATACACAGTTCATCAACTGCCTTGAATTCATACCAGTGGAAAAGCTTAAAAGAACCATGATGCAAAAGACAAACAGCATAATTGAATTGATAACGAAGTAATATATTTCTCAACCCATTACTGTACAAGAATTCCAATGGCCTTGTACAAATACAGAAAAATATACTGTACCATAAAGTATATTTAAGTTATTATACATATTAAAAACAGACAAATAAACACACCCAAAACACCACAAATGAAACCCTATGCAGTCAACCGTATGAGGACATCAGAGGAATTCAAACTTGCACATGCACTGCCAACAACATGTTTGTCCTCCTTCATGGTAAACATGGACCGATCACTGAACGCCAGCAGCATTACTTAACCTGTTTGTGCAGATAGGGTTCCAACGGACCCGCGGGCGGGCCCAGATTCAAATTCTGGAGTTTGCTGCTTATATACGTGTCCCATTTTTCAAAATACCCTTATATCTATCTTATGTCATGTCAGAGCTGTGTGCCAAAAGAAAATTGGTCTCCGTTGTAAATATGTTAGTGAGAAATAGCCACATTAGCTTAGCATAGCAATTCCCATTTACTAACACAGGAAGTGGCGTCCTTCTAAAACATTGCTCTTTGTATATGTTTAACATATTCGGTAAGCTCAAATAAAGTCATAATACCCTCCTTATTTACCTTTCAGTCATCTGGAAACTGATCTTTATTGCAAGGGAATGGTAAAAACAATGCTTTATATCCTTAGTAATGTCATCGTGAAAAATAGTAGTATTTTCCCCATATAAAATCATCGCGGTCTTCTGTAACTCGTCCTGACCATCAAATGCAAATTTACACGTAATGTTATACATGGATAGAAACGTGAAGATGTCCTCTACAAAATTCAAACAGTGTTTATTTGCAATCCGATAACTAACTTCCACAACGGACGCTGTTTTTCACGTGTGCGGCGTGGTTCACAGTTGTAAACACAAGGCATGGTCCACCTCTCTTCCTTGTTGTATGTGTCAGGCTCGCCTGAAGTGATTGACACCTCTCTCAACGAATAGTACACCGACTAACGATCACATAGAGTACAAGCTTAACTGTGCTGGGAAACGTGGTTCTGGTATGGACTGCTTTCACTTATAGCCTCACAATCACTCCAAAACACGACATTTTCAATCGGTGGCTAAGAGTATTTAGGTGTTATATAGGTACTGAAGTTCTTGTGAATTTTAGTCTGAAATGCAGTAAAATATATTTGTACAATGCCAAAACAATCAAACAAAAAATATTACAATCACCCCCTTTTGCATGGTGCATTTCTTTTTTTGGAGAGCTTGGAGATGCCTATTTGTACACTATGCAAATGGTTGTGTTGTACCTATGTAATATCATTTATCTACTTCAAATTTTGGTTTTTACTTTCCAAAACCACCTAGAATCAGGGCATGTATAGGATGACCTGCAATTCTTACTCATCAGCCTTGGACTTACTAAAAACTACAAAAAAATGTAGGCGTTTTTTACTTTTTTGACATTTTATTTCATATATAATGTTCTGAAATGGATATTTTACGAATAAAATAAACAGCTAGACATCAATATATGTCTTGGTCCTTCTGTCTTCTTTAATTTAAGCCCCCATTTAGCTATGTGCCACATGTGTAACATGATATAATGAATGCTGAAGCCTATGTCTACAAAACGTTTCCAATTTTTGCTGAATTCCTATCTGCACAAACAGGTTAACTTTGCAAGCTATTTTAGGGTAGAAACCTAAGTAAGTGAAAGGTGTATTTTATACAACATGCTCAGAGCAACCTAGGCACCCTCATTTGTCTTCTTTACTTTAAATGGATTGTTTGGCTTAATCCACAGACATGTAGATGTGTTTTGTGTTAGGACATAACACCTAACTAGCCTGGTAAACCAGTCCCTAGTACTTCATTTCATTTTGTACAGAGGGTCTGAAGCGAAGGCCATAAGAAACGATTTCTTCCTGGATGTGTGGAAGTTTAAAACAAGTGGCTCTGCCTTTACCCAATCGCTAATGTCTAGTCGTCACGTATGCAACTAGCCTACCTACGCACTACAATTCAAATGTAGCACACAAAGTCAACGTCATGGCTCACAAAGACACACTCTGTTTGCTGATTGGCTAGGAGATGCTCGGTCCTCTTACATGAACTTCAACAGCCTCCAGTCCAGACCCTCTATACAAAATTAAATGAAGTACGAGGGGCGGGATTACCAGGCTAACACCCAACACCCATCTCAAGATTTGTGTCTGATATAATTTCCACTCTTCCAGAGCTGCTCCCTACACATCATAGTCTGTCAGGTACTACTGTTAAGGCCTGGATATACTCGCCGCACGCAGTGGTGCGCGCGCAAAAGTGACGTCAGTGCACATCTGGCGCGGCGTTCTCAAGCGCATATTTGCCCCATTAAAAACAATAAGCAATGGCTAATCTGGTTTCAGCTAACTTTAGCCTAGTAACTACCAGCCTAAACATGTATTTTCCATTGCTACAAATCAGCTAATATTACTGGAAACTCACAAGAAATACAAACACTGACTAAAAACTTAACCCTCTAGGCGCCACTGTCGACTTAAGTCGACAAGATGCCGCACTGAATAAAACGGTCGATTTTGTCAAATAGGGTGTCAAATTTGGTTTGAACTCCCTTCCACTAGGTGGTAGACATGTCATACTACGTCCCTGACTCAGAATTACGTTATGTTTCTATACAAAATAGTCGAGCTAGAGCATGTTGAATCAGTGTGAGCAAAAGCGAAGCTAGTTTGCGTGCGAGCCATATAATTAGGGCGATATTGTCAACGTCAGCGAGTGTTTGCCTTCGTTTTTCGTCTAATGGCATCAAAGAAGTTTATCTGCAATGAAGTATTGGGTCTTCTATTCGCAGACCCTTATTCTGAAGGCGAATATCTGCCTCCAGAAGATGACGGTGATGCGTTTAGCGACGACGCTTCAGATGCGTCCCTGCCTTGCAGTGATGCAGCTGGACAAAGTGATTATTTCGCCCTACACCAAGCACAATCTTTGGATCATTTGGCCAAAGTAGATACTCATTTGCTCAATGTCAGCAATGGGAACAGTGTTTCATGGGGTGGGAATGTTTATCAGGGAGTAAGCAGGCGTGTTAGTAGTGTGGGGAACGAGGCTGGAAGTGAAGTCGGGGTCCAGTGTTTTTACTGCGCTAGCCATGTAGCTAATTTGTTTTCCGACTGTACCTTTCCCTAATCGCGGAGACAGTAACGTGGTGGAGACTTTGTCTAATGCCACTGGGTATGTTAGACGAGGTCAAAGTGTTTCTAGGAGAGCTAGGGGACAACGTAGAAGCAGGGTGAGGAGGCGCAGTGAGAGTCTTACCCATGAAAATTCTCTCCACTCGGCACAAGTGCGCAGCAGATTTGTGCGTGCTGCTCGCAGCAGGAACAGAGGCGGTTTGGCACGGGGCAGAGGAGCTAATATGCTCGTTAGTTTATCTAGGCAAGATGATGGGAATGCCGGTGTATTGTCGCACCTGCTTTGAGTTGATCAATGAGGAGAGGTATCAAAATTGTCTCGCGCCCTTTGATCAGCCAATTGGATATCTCCAATGCCAATTCGCCCCTAGATTTTCTGTCACTCTTTCTCTGATGATTTCTGGAATGTTCTTACAAATCTTTCAAATGTTACAAATGAGACAAATCGTTGCCCATCAGTTTTTAGCCTTTGTCAAAAAAGCCCAACCAAAAAAACAAACAAACCTAAAAAATAAAAAAAACTACTAACATTGTCTCTCGTCTCATCTTGTCATCTTACTCATGAGATTTTAAACTAAACAAGTCTTATGATATATATATATATATATATATATATATATAGAATAACATATAAATGCCCCATATATGGAATCTGAGTGCCTCTGTAATAAATGGAAAATCTCTACAGCAAAAGGTCAGCCTACTGCTACATGCATTCGGTTTGGTTCTGCCATTTATTAGTAAAGATTTACACTGTTTGGTTGCTATTTACTATTTATCTGAGCATTCAGTATTGTGCAATATAGCATACACAAGGTACATATACAATTTTTTGGGGGAGGGAGTACTGCATTTTATCTTTCAAACGTGACAATTTATAAAAATTCTATAATCCAAGATGGCCGCCGCCATGTGACGTCATAATATGCAAATTAGATGGGTAAATTTAATCCCTACATAAACTTGGGATCATCCTTAATATTTCTCTAATTTACAGTAAGTCTCTATCTCTTATAATTTTTAAGTTATAGCCTTTTGAAATTAAGATGTCAAAATCGAATGTTTTAGGAAAAAACCTCTGGCGCCTAAAGGGTTAAGATTTTGTCCAGTTTTATCCACAAACCAACTTAGGTGGAAAACTGCAGTTCATTTATTAAGCTAACTTTTTGCCTTATCCTATCATCACTCATAAGGTCTTATAAAGCTGAAAACACTGTAAATATACACACTGACTCAAACCTTTTCGGATTTATCCAGTTTAATTACCAAATCATGATGTAAACCTGCAATTCAGTCATGTTTCACTCCTCTGACACACAAGGTTCCCGAACTACTGTGGCATTTGACACCTCTGACGAGGAGAGGATTGCCGTGTGTGTCGAATGAAGTATATATGGGCGCGCGGCGCTGTGACGTCACTTTGCGCGCTCATTTCTGCGCGCGGCGAGTATATCCCTAGCTTTACGGTCGCCCAAGAATATTGGCCTGTCTGCTGCCAACCGGCAGGACTGGTAATAAATCAACTCTGCACCACTATGCAGAACAAAGTTGTTAAACCCTGTGGGACATGCTTAAAACAGTCTGTCAGTTCCTTACCCTGGACGTGGTTCTTCTTAATGTCTATCCTCTCCAGCATGGGGATGAGGTAGGCTCCACTCTTGCCTGTGCCGTTCTTGGCCCGGGCAAGGATGTCCCTGCCCGACAGGGCAATAGGAATGCTCTCCTCCTGTAAGACACATACAAACACAAACAAACATTGACGTGTGCGAGCACTACATCCAACTCCTCCAAGCTGAGTGGTCTCCTACTAACCACATAGTTCTTCAGAAACTAAACTGGTCAGCAGACTTATTCAGGGCTTATGAACATTTTTACTAGATTATTATGTCTACACCGGGGTTGCTTTAAAAAGGCAGGCAAAGCAAAGGGTGAGAGTACAATGCTTTTAGGGGCAATAACAGCTTATGACGATTTCTGAAGAGTCTCAAAGATTTCTGCTTGATGCAATCTTTCTTGCGTTTGAGGCTTTCAAGACTGGCGTACCTGAATTGGAGAGGGCTTTTCCCAACCCATTTCAAAGATGCCCATCAGTAGCTCACGCTTCAGGCAGTAGTCTTCAAACTCATTCCCCTTTGTAGCGGTCACATCCTACGGATGAACAAGCAGGTTAGGCACAAGTGTGTGATAACAGGCAAGCATGGTAGGGAAAGGAGGTTGGGTTCTGAACCCAATAGGCTTGGGTGGTATTTTGAAAATACTGTATTCCACTGTATTTTCAAATACCGAAGGTGGCCTTCTAAAGGGCATAGTGACAGAAAGAATTAGTTTGCCAACATCAGAGTGGCAGAGAAATGCTCTGACTAATACAAAAAAAGCATTTTTTATCCCAAAAAGCTGCAACAAAGAAGCACCACTGCAATATATCAAATCCTTCAGTGCAACCACCCTAGCTGTCTGGTTTACAGCA
Source organism: Coilia nasus (assembly GCA_027475355.1). Lineage (NCBI taxonomy): Eukaryota > Metazoa > Chordata > Actinopteri > Clupeiformes > Engraulidae > Coilia > Coilia nasus. The sequence goes on along the minus strand of CM050218.1, from coordinate 10,103,387 downwards.
TGTGAAACTGGCCATACCTACTGATAAAACATAAGGGCTGATATGTCAGGCAAATACTGGATTATGAAAAAGTGGATATCTCTTAAGACCCAACAATGGTAAGATTTTGATGCCACTTACTGAGGTTCTCATTCTGTTGTCTTTTGGTGGTAGCTGCAGGCACTTCTTCCAGTCATCACCAAACCTTAGTATGAATGAACAATTAATTAAGAACACTTTCCTAAGAAGAGTAAACATGGCACAGCTTGCATGTGTGGGTGTGTGTGCGTGTATGTGTGCCTACCGAATGCCATCACTGGTCTGGGGTATGGTGCCTCCACTCTGGAAGTCGCTGGATGGCTTGGTTTGCTGTTTGGCAGTAGATAAGGGCACAGACTGCAGTGCAGCAGGCTTGGGTGGTCCCCTGAGCTGCCCATTTGGTTTGCTCAGTCCCATGACAGAGGTCAGGTTCTCTGTTCTCACAGTAGCCATGGCTTCAAGCTTCTTCCCTAATGTTCAGTTTTTTTTCTGTATTTTTTTTTTCTTTAAAATAAAACGTCTCTCTGTTTGTTTTTTGTTTTGTTTTTTTACTTTGTTTTTTTTAAATAGCCTTCAAAGAAATGCCCTTTGATGTAAACAGTTTTGCTGTTTAAAGAACTTTGAGATTTGGCCTTGTGTGACTGACACACTTGTACGCAGAAAACTCTTGAAAAGAAGAGTATCTGACGTATGAAAAATAGGTTTACATATAAATCTATATGACAACTCTCCCAAAAGAAGAGAAAATATTATTTATATGAATAAATAATTACAAACTCACTCACAGTATAAAAATCTATGTGTGTGACTGTTCTGGATTTCACGTCCTGTTTAATAATCGCAAAAGCAAACTTAACACAGGACTTTCAAATGGACTTCCGTGATTCTTCGAAGAAAATCACAAATGCTTTGCTGAATGCTCAAATTTCCGTTGTGGCTTTTACAGAAGTAGTACCGCTGTCTTATGAGCCGAGTGCTCTTTTTATCTCTCACTTTTTTTTTTTTACATTCAAAGGGGCCTGTTTGAAGAAATGACCCTTGTGATTCACCTGGAAAAATATATACGTTGTCAAATGCTGCAGGTGACTACGTTTTTTCTTCCCAAAGTTCTTAAAAATATTTGTTTCACGCAAAATCTCCAAAAAAAGAAAACAAATCCTTGACTTGCTGGGAATCCAGTTTTGATGCTTTGTCTTAATAGTGTGTATGCTTTGACGGTTGAATTGTCGTTTCTCCTTAAATCTGTAGTTCTTTGACAATGTGCAGTCAGCTTGAAAGAACTCAGAACCGCTGCAAATCCTACAGGAAAAAAAAAACAAAAAAAAAGAGTTGATACCTGCTTTTAATAGTGGGGCACAAGAGCTAGAGTGACTGTGTACCTGGAACTGCAAGGATTGTTATAGCGATATACTAAAGGTCGGTATGAAATAACTGCAGCTTTTCTACAGGACCACCCCTACAAATACAAAATTTAAATTATCATCTAAAATAATTCTCAAATAATTCAGCTATTAACCGGAAATGATGGGGCCACTAACAAACCGACAGTGACCTGTACCCTGGAGACACTGCAACACAGCTGGCTGCAGTCCTTTCAAGGGGACTTAAAAACAAATCATGTTATCCTATAACCTGGTTAACTAATAACAGTAGTGACATTTAGTCAGGAAAGATAAGTTATGAACTTAAAGGAGTAATGTTTGCTAAGGTAGCTTTTTAAGGTCCTTGATTATTTGATTATGTTTGAATACAAATGAATGACACTGGTCTATTTTGAAACTACACTGACTTTAACCCAACTTCTTTTCACACACACATTAAACACTAGGCTACATTGCACTGAAACGACGTTTCGACAAACTCATAATGTAGCTATATTTAATTAAAGAAACAACGTCTACAACTCCTTCCACAAAGCTTTGCGTCGGCGCACTTCCATTGCCTAGCTACCCCAGGCGACACACAAGCTAGTTTAGCAGGCTCATTTGACATTTGTTAAGCGGTAGCCGGACTTTCTAAGTGAACAAACTGGTATGATTGCCCAATTGGTATGAGTGAATTGCGAAATATTTCCCATTTACAAAATGCAATTCTGTCCGAACAGACGAGGGGGGTTATATAATTTGAAATGTAAGCTGGCGCGTTTACCTACAACTTCTCGGTGGCACTAAACTTAGCGACCACACTTTAGCCAAAGCTATTGCCTCTTCGTAGTTACTTTAGGATTAGCAGTAAAGGCATTAACTTAACGATCCACAACGTTACCCAGAGACATTTCTTTGGTCCACTCTACTCTCTTCTAAAGAAAGTTTGCATTGACTGTCGCCCATTTAGTCAACAATGCCAAAGCCAAGTGGCTCAGTGTAGCTTAGCTATTATATGCGCAAACGTTACCGACTGTTAGCACTTCGTTAAGTAACACTGAGTTAACTATACGATGGCAAATCACGTATCCAGTTACTTTAGGTAGTTCGATTTAATTTTCAACGTTATGATGAACATAAGGTAGCTGCCCGACTCCAGCTAACGTTAACAATTTAGTGGCAAGACTGGGTATTTATCTATTAGCATAACTATGCTCGCATTAGTGCTAATGGCTAACGGTTCATTCAAATCATACCTGAGCTAACGTCACAACACTACTGGAGTTTTCCCCTGTACAATTTAGGTTCAGTGGTCTTGTCTACCTCGTGGCTTGAAGAATGTCTTCTTGTATGCAACTCAAACTAGGTATATATCTGTATGTTTTGTTTCTTCTTTAGTCCACACTCTCGACCCTCTTTTGTCTCTGCGCAATATGGACGCTACGTCCTCGTTGTTTTTTCCAATCTCCAACTCAAGTCGACTGCCAGAGTTCCCAGCATACTGTGCAGGTACAAGAACAAGCCAATCACTGAAGCGAGTTCAAATTTGGTGTAAAGTGGGTGGGGCCAGAGTAAAAATGTAGTGCTAAATATTTTACACAAAGAAAATTATAGTACACACACTCAATTAATCTTCACCTTCATGCAATTTCTGTCTTTCTTTCTCCGTGATTAAGTGAGCCACATGTGCAAAGTACAGGGAAAAACATTTTATACAAAAAATATACTATTTGGCACACATACTATATTTAAAATGTGACAATTTACAAATTTGATACACTTACAATCAAATCAACAAATATTTCCTGTACCTCTTTTCATATGCAAACAGCTTCTTTTTTAGTTCTTACACATACATTCACATCATTTCACGTAATTTCATTGCTCAAACTGTAACTGTACCACAGAAGTAACTGTGGCCCCATTGGGAAAAAAATGGTAGAGAGGAAGGAAGTAACAATATTCTCAGAGGAAACAACAGCCTCATCATGCATTTTGTTACAATGTGGGAAAATATGCAAATATTATTGGCTCTATGATCAGTGCATTTATGAACATTTACATTCTGTACAATGATGAGAAATGCATGGTCTAAAGAACAAATTGCTATTTGTTGCAATTACATTCTCAGGAGGTAAAACACAAGTACTGACAGGTCATTGCTATGAAAACACACTTCTTGGGATTGCCAGCACTCATATGCGTTCAAAGAATAGAGTCAGTTTGGAGCCATGTCAGTTGCGATTAAGAGGGCACAGCCTTCTTCGCCAATCAGTCCAGGTAGCTCTCGCCTTTGCTGTCGCTGTTTACACTCATAGTAGACACATCCGACTGATCGCTGCTACGGCTGGAGGACCGTGATTGGTCAGCAGCAGTCTGGGCAGGAGGGAAAAAAGGGATCTGTGGAGAGAAGCTGCCAGGCAGGACAAGCAGAGGGCCTTCCTGGTGGTATGGGGATCCTGGTAAACCAGTCGAATAGGCTGGGTGAGTTGGCATCAGTACGCTGAGCGGCTGTGGGTAGCCAGGGTAGATTGAGAGATATGACTGAGGTATCCGTGGAGGAAACTGGCCCCGTCTGGCCACGCTGTGATGTCCTAGGCTCTTTTGCAGCAACACCGTGTCCTTGACCTCCATGGGAGACTGCCGGTTCGACAGGCTGTCTGCTGCCGCATCGAGAGGAGAGTGTGTCATGGGAGTCAGGGGGGAATGACAGGCTGTATGTCGAGAAGCTACAGGTGAGCATCCGATATACTGTGGAGATGAAGAACCTAAAACAGCCGTAAACAAAAATATGATGAGTTACACAGAGCTTAACTTAATGTTTGACTCTGAGTAATCAAACTCAGAAAGGACATAAATCTGATGAATGAACATGAACTTGAACTCACCATGAATGCCGAACTGCCGTGCATGGGATGTATTGTGCTGAGGTGAGTTTTGAATATCATTTTTTTTAAGCGGAAGGCTCCTTGATCCCTTACCACGGAGCACATCTGTAACCTGAATAAATATAATGTAAGTAAGTAAGACATCTTGTGTTGCCTTCCAGAAAACTCAAAATTAATCTTGAGAAGAAAAAATGAAGAGGAGGAAGAACTGTAAACACTAGACAAGGCTAGACATATGCCCGTTTCATGCACTGCAGATAATATCTGGATGGTGTAGCTAGTAGGCTATCTACATATGTAATGGCAAATAATGATGAACAAAAGGCAATGATTCAGGTCACTTTTAATAATACACATAGGTGCCTGTAAAGAAATTGCGAGTAAGATCTTTCCTGTGTAAACTGCTTCCACTCACCCTCTTGTTCTTGGCCACCATGACAGCGGTGTCGTTGTGGTAGTTCTTCAGACTGCTGTCTGCCCCATTCTTCAGCAGGGTCCGCACCGCCTCTATGTGGCCGCGACCACAGGCACTGTGCAGAGCTGTGTTGCCGCTGTAGGACTGGGCGTTGACGTCACATCGATACTAAATCAGTGACGGGAGAGAAGAATTAAAGCTTAGTGAGCACAAGGGGGCGCCAAATTATTGTTTCTGTAAATATTGTCTTGAGGATGTTTATAATAAACTTGTTCTACAAGATTTACAAGAAGAAGTACAAGAAGTTATTTTTGCTACTGCAGACTTTTTCCCCATGCCCCGGGACACACACACACACACAGACACACACATACACGCACACACACACATATCTACATTTGCACAAACTAATGCCTACCTCAATGAGGAGGTTGACCATGGCCATATTGTCAGCTTCCACCGCATGCATTAGTGGGCTTCGACCACTTTTGTTGTCCTGGTGAGATACACACACAAATAAAGCTCACAGATTCCACAGGACTAATGAAAGTTACACTTTAATATGTTTGTGGCTTTAGCATTGAGAAATTACGTTGTAACCAAGCTTAGTCACTGAGTTCGTAAGAAACAAAACAGCTTAAGTGCGAATGAGGAAAGAAGTGCAGGTGTCTGGGAGTGTGTTTGTGTGTGTGCATTTGTGTGTGTGTCACTGTGTGTGTAAATGAGAAAAAAGTACAGGTGTGTGTGTATGTGTGTGTGTGTGTGTGCGTGTGCATGTGTGTGTGAAAAAGAAAGAGACAGAGAAACAAAAAGAATATGGTTGGTGTGTGTGTGTGTGTGTGTGTGTGTGTGTGTGTGTGTGTGTGTGTGTGTGTGTGCGTGTGTGTGTGTGTGTGTGTGTGTGTGTGTGTGTGTGTGTGTGTGTGTGTGTGGAGGGGGGTAGACAAAAGAAAAACATGAAATGCCGACACCACAAACAATACTGGTAGGGGTGAAATACAGTGCAGAGGGAAAAAGTCTGGGGCAAATTATTATGGCCAGACAGGAAATGGGAATGAAAGATAATGGTGTGGAGGTGTGTGCTTATGTTTGCGTGTGTGTGTGCGTGTGTGTGTGTGTGTGGATGGTGAGGTGGTTGTTGAGGAGAATAAGCTTGTGACAGGAAAAGTTAGCACAAAAACACTTTGTAAATAGTCCAACCGGAGGCACTCTGATACTTAACAATCCTTTATTTTATTGGATTAGCCACATGTAGGCCTTGTGATAGGGTTGGCAAACTCACCACTGCATTGATGTCTGCACCATGTTTCAGCAGCAGTTTCACCAGCTCCTTGTTCCCGCTCTGCACTGCGAGGTGGAGTGGGGAAAGTCCTGAGGACAGATAGGGAGAGTGGTCAGTGTTGCCAACAACTGATCATCAGAAGTCACCATGGGCTCTCTGAAATGTTGTTAAAAGTCGCTAGATTATGTAATGACGTCATGAATGACATATATGTCCTATTGACAACAGCAACATTCTAATGCTAAGTGCTAATTCTTGAATGTCAGCCATTACTTGTATAAACTTGCACCTAATGCCAGTGACAGCATACGTGATGCTGCTAACCTAGCTCGCTACACAGAGTATATGAGGTGTTAGCAGAGGCATGCAGCAGCACTTTGATCTATGATATGTACTGCACTCAGAAAGGCCTGTAGAGGCATGTTTCGCCGCTCAACACGTTTTCATTTCATTTATAAACATACACAGAAACACACACACACACTCGTGAGCGCGCGCACACACACACACACACACACACACACACACTGACATCTCTCTGTTAACACCCCACTTTATCACATGCATACACCTGAACACACGCCCCTGCAGTATGTGTACCCTCTCGCAGTGAGGGGGCGAGTTGTGTTTCTAGGGGCTTTCTGAAGGGCCATGGGGAGAGCAGGCTCTGCCCTAGCGTATCTCACCAAAACAGGAAATGCCCTGCTGCTCTCACACCCAGGAACATAAGTAGCCTACATTTATGCTTCTACTGTTATACACTCTCAGAAATATGGGGACAGTATGGGTTACAAATCTATATCGTGAAGTACAATAAGTATTAATGTACCCCCAAAGGCTAATATTTGGACCTTAAGGTACTGATGTGTACATATTCGGCTCTGGAGACAGTACAAACTAGTGGTAAAACAGTGGTTAAAAGGTACAATTATGTGCCTTTGAGGGTATTGCCGGTGTGACAAGCCTACGTACCCTTAAAAGTACAATTCTGTCTTTTCTCAGAGTGTATGGTAATAGGTACAGTATTAAGCAGGCACCTCTCTCCAAAGTATCATTTTACATATACAAGAGTTAAAAAATTATTCATCCACATGCACATTTATGCCCATAACACAACCGATAGCATAACCTTGATAGTAACAGTGCTGGGTTCTGATGAGTTTAGAAGATGTTCAGAAAACATAAGTACACATAAGCTTGGACAATGCAGCCATTAACTGCATGTATGAGATTTGCACTGCGGGTTAGAAGCAGTCGGTCTTTTGATAGTGCTTCCAGTGTACTCTGTAATTACAAGTCAGCAAAATATCTAAATATAGACATACAATTCTACTGAAGTGAATGTGCGTTCTTTATTTGCATCCAAATGAAACTACGTGCGAAACTGACATAATGCTAATGACTAAACATCTGATTTGTGACTAATCACATGTTCTGCTGACTCTAGTAGGCAGACCCCAAAAGGCATGCTAGATGCCAGAGTCATAATGATAGTTAACTGGCCTTAACAGTCACTAAAAGAAGCTGTACTAAGTTATAAGAGAATAACTGTGTTTTAGGGAAGTTTGACTTATGATTTTTACATCAGTTCGACACACAGCTAAACCTCTATTTCTACTGGAATGACTGCAGGTTAATGAACTGATGGTTTACTTCTGGGTGACTTCTCAAATAGCCGTTTTGGTACCTGCAACTTGATTCTGTGTTTTGTTCTGTGTTTTTTCACCGGTCCACTGGCGCACTTCGTCATGCACCAGTGGACCTGTACATTTGCCTAGAAAAAAGACTACACTAGCTATCCTTACTGGTTCTATGACCGTTTAGCGTAAGGGACTGCTTTTGGTTCTGTACATGGTATAAAGCCACCCCGGCATTCCCAGAAGGCTGAGGCTGGCACGGGGCATGCTGAACCAGCTAGGAACCAAAGGGGTATCCGCCCACCACCGCCCCCCTACCCCCACCCCCGGGCCAATCAAACTCACCCTCGTAGTTCCGTGTCTCCAGGCAGGATGCACTGGCACCTGAGGGGTGCAAGAGGATGGCGGAGAGGCAGGACGCGTGGTTGTATTCGCAGCACAGGTGCAACGCGGTCTGACCGTTGCGGTCCAGTGCTCCAGGATCAGCATCAGTGTTCAACAGAGTCCTCACTAGGTCTATGTGACCAGTGATGACCGTGAGATGCAGTGGAGTCTGTGGGGACACACACACACACACACACACACACACACACACACACACACACACACACACACACACACACAGAAAGAAACGGAAAGAGACAGAGTGGTGACATCAGATTGTGCTTTCCACATTAAAATATTGTTACAGTACATAAGCCTCCATTGTCTGTATGCAATGGGTCACTGACACTGTAAAAGAAGATACCCACTCCAACAACACTGGTCAACACTGGTCAACAT
>CM050218.1:9930000-10090000 GCA_027475355.1 Coilia nasus | reverse complement strand
TGGCAGTGGTGAACAGTCTTACAGACGTTTGGCTTGTGCTATTACTGGAAAATGGGAAAGAACTTATGTCTTGGTGCAAATTAGTAAATATAACATACAGCATAGACAACGTAGACATATCCCAATGTTTTTGTGTGTGTGTGTGTGTGTTTGCGTGCATGCATGCATGAGTGTGTGTGCTTGTGTTGCATGTATGTATGTTTGTGTGTGTGTGTGTGTGTGTGTGTGTGTGTGTGTGTGTGTGTGTGTGTGTGTGTGTGTGTGTGGTGTAGTGAAGACCTAGCGGTTAAGGTATTGGACTTGTGACTGCAGGATCGCATTGTCATGGCCGCCCCCTGCTCACGTGTGTGATGAGTTAAATGCAGAGTCAATTTCACTGTGTGGTGTGCCGCGTAATCACAATGACACTGGGTGATGTTTGTTGTGTGTGTGTGTGTGTGTCTCACCTGTCTCATATTATTGTAGATGTCCACATCTTTCTTAGCCCACTTTAAAATGTGTATCAGCCTGTGTACCATCTCCTCGTGGCCCTGCACCACAGCAATGTGAAGAGGCCTGGCAAAGAGAGAATAGAATGAAATGATCATTATTTCGAAGCCAACCATTTCTGAATAAACATTTTGGTGGTGGTGGTGGCGGTGGTGGTGGTGGTGGGGGGGGGGGGGGGGGGATTCTAAGGGCCCAGTATTGACAGAGAGCACTTTAAAGGACACTTTTACAATTAATAATAAAATTGACAGTGCAGCTCTCAATGAATGAAGTGGCTACTGGTACAGCAGCTTCCGTGCCCCTAGAACTGTTATTATTGGTATGGAAATTCAAATTAACGGAATTTAGGGTTAGGTTAGGTTAGGTTAGGGTTAGGGTTAGGTTTGGGGTTAGGGTTAGGTTTAGTAGGGATTTTGTATCTGATAAATCTGTGGGAACCCTGCCTGAGTATGGTACAGATTTCAAGTTCCGGACCTATAACTCTACATGCATTGGTCCGGAAGAATATGGACCAATAAGGTTCTGGAGAATAGGTTCCGGACCATCCTTATATCTATTGGTACGAAATTCTGGACCTGTAGCCACTGCCTTCAATGAAAGTGGTAGGTTTTTTGCTTGAGGCCCCAACAAAGTCTAGAATCTTCTCTGTAACGACAAATACATGAGCAACAAATTCCTCCTCGGCCTTACCCCTAACCCACCTCACTCCCTAACAAACAGAATTAAACATGCATGTACTTATGTTAGTTATGCATCATTGTAAAAAGAAATAAATCAATCAAAACATATTCCTTAAGGGGGTACGTGGCACAGTGGTTAGCGCACCCAACCATGAATGGGCAATTGCCCATGGGCACCTAGGTTCGAATCCGGCCTGCGGGCATTTCCCAACCCTACCCCCATCTCTCTCCCACTTACTTCCTGTCACAATCTTCACTGTCCTATCTCAATAAAGCCATAAAAAGGCCAAACAAATACTTAAAAAAAACATATTCCTTGAAAGATGTTGCATATAATCTGTAAAAGACGACACTTAGTGAAAGCCTCTGGGATGATGCTCTATGAAACTGACGGTTAATCTTTTTCTCCTCTTGCTGTAGGGTGACGCTAGCCTGGCTGTCACCCCAAGCTTGTAGATGGAGATCCTATAGACAGGAAGTTGTCAGAGGAGGGATCAACAAGCGTCTATCAAATGCCTCTGTATACTACCAGATAGAGCTACAACCAATCAGACCACTGATTCCAATGACATATGCATTGCATTCGTTTCTCATTGGTGGAACAACCAAGAATAAGCAGGTTGGCCAGAACGCAAAATTCTTGAATGCAAAATTCTATGCAGTGTCACAGGTTGGGCATGTCTGCATGACATGTTACTGAAAACTGAACAATGTATCACAGGCACAGGGGTACTGCCAATAATTTTGGACCCCATGAAATAGTAATATCTGAACAAAACAAGTTCACGCTCACACTTGTCTGTAAATATCTGTGAGTTTGGACTGTGAATGTTTACATTTGAGTAAACTGTTCATGTGTGCATGGCTGATGATTTTTGAGTCCACATGGCTCTGTGCGTGTATGTGTGTGCCTGTGCCTGTGCCTGTGTGTTTAAAGTTGCTTCCAGTAACAGCTAGTCTGGTTTGAGGTCATTTCCTGCCTTCAGGGACAATGCCACTGTTCTTTCTCTTTTGAATAATAATTATTATAATAGGCTCTGTCTTCCTTCTCTGGGGCTTTTTGCATATTTCTTTTCTATTTTTCTCAAATCCTTCACACAGAAGAAAAAAAAACTCCCCAAGAAAACAGTTACCATAAATCAGGGGATGGTACTCGAACAGGAAGGCAGCAAGCCTTTATAAATGAACTGTGGCCCCTTTCAAGCTAAACCATTGCAAGACCATTTCTCAGTACACTTTTATCTACACAGATAGCAGACGTTTAACCTCCTGGTACTGCTGTTCAGGCACAGCTGAAATGAAAGTGCACAGATCTACTGTGCTTGGGGTTTTTGAGCAGCTTATATTTTTTTATACATTCAGTTGGTATTTCTGATTACATCTCGCAGAGCTTTCCCTCAGTGTTTGAACAGACATGTAATAAGATAGTAGTTTATATTTGTAGATTTTGTCACAGTCCTACCTATAAAACTGATTGTTATGACTGATTGTTAAAACTGATATTTCTACATTCACTAAAATGCACCCTTAAATGAAGGTGTGTGCTTAAGTGCATGTTTCCTCATTTTAAGAACTTGCAATGTCAACCCAAAGAAATAGAAATGACAAATAGCAGGAATGTCGCATAGAAAAATCGCATGCTGCCATGAACTGCTCAGGGAAGCGCCCTCTATGGCACTCTCACATGTAAACATGGCACAGTTCTGAGGAACAAGGGCTGCTTCCAGGGAACACTAAAGTTGTTAAGTGAGTTTGGCAAAGCATGTGCACAACCACAGAACAAGGAAGGCCCTAACTTGTGCAGTTATGTGAGCTTAGCTCAGTGATTATACGGGGATTTGCATTTTAACTTTTTGTTTGTTTTTTTTTTTTTACGCACACACTGCTGAATATATGCTTACATATCACACTGTAAAATGTTTCGTTTAACATAGAAAACAAAACTGACCATTGAAAAGGCTCCCACACAAAAGACACGCACCGAAGTGTGTGTGTGTGTGTGTACGTGAGTGTATGTGTGTGTGTGTGTAAGTGAGTGTTTGTATGTATGTGTGTGTATAAAAAGAGGAAGGGAAAGTGATGTGACCCACTGATATGGTGGCGCAGCTGGGAGGCCACGGTGGATGTGATAAAGGCTGTGGTCTGCCAGGAAAGAAAACTGCACCGTCACCACTGACACTTCTCTGTCCGTCATGACATCTACGGCCTCTGACAGTAAATGATGTCAGATAAGGCCTCACAACAACCACTAAAGTGGATAAGGTGGAATGAGACTCCAACCAACTCCACAAAGTATGAGAGGTTTCACATATATGTTTGTGTGTGGCTGTTAGGCTTCACTATTGTCTTTCTCTCTTTTTCATCCAGAAAGTGATTTGACCTGCTCTTCATCACTTCATCTCTGATGTCCTCTCTGTTTCTCTCTCATCACTTTTTTCATTCTGTTATTTTTTCTCTCTGTCTCTCCTTCTATCTGTCACTTACTCTTGCTCTACTGTCACTATCTCTTTCTGTTGCAGGTGAAACTCTCCCCTCTTAACTTTCTGGTTCCTGGAAGTGGGTTTGTCAGAGTGAGACCGCAGGCCTAGATAACGCCGGTGTTCAGCCTCGGTCTGACGCAGGAGGGCCTCGTCTGGGGCGTGATGAGGAGAGTAGAGCAGCGGGCGCGGTGAACGCGCCGCTCCGTGCCGCAGATGTGGCATCCTGTTCGGGAGAGGCGCGCGCAAGCCTCTCGTCCCCTGTGGTCAGCTGTTGAGTTCACACACCCACCGACTGACAGTAAACAAAGGGAAGCTGTGACGAGCAGTTACGTGTGAGCGCAACTCGAACGCGCCACTTGTGGCACACTTCGCCAGAACCGGCAGCAGCTTGTTGAGACACAAACAACCACACGAGGGAATTTTATAGGGTAGAGATAAATTACTTAAACCTGCTGCTCTTTTTTGATTAAGGGGGGTTTTAATCGAGCTGCAATGTAAAACATTAATTAAGTTTCCACATCTGTAACACAAACCTGCAGGCTCTGTCACTGAGGTTATGTGCTGTAAAGGGGCATACAGCCAAAACTGTCTCTCACTCTCTTACTCACTCTGGTTTGGTTGCTCAGTCTTTGTGTTATCGTGTTCAAACATGAAAAGGGAATAACATATGTTACAACTGATTGATAGGAAAAGACAACGTGTGAGTGTCTCTACATAACTATATCATGTTCTACAGCTCCACACAAAACTGTGCACAACTGCCTCTAAAGATGCTGTTGAGATAACTGATGATAAGGCGATGGAGATCCATTCTGGGAGCTTAACAATTCATTTTTACGTTACGGTTCAGGTTAGTTTGACAATTACACGCAATCACTCAATTTACCACTCAGTCAGTCACTCAGTCACTCATTTGCTTACTTATTAACTCACTCACTCACTCACTCACTCACTCAGTCACGCACGCACGCGCGCATACACACACACACACACACACACACACACACACACACACACACACACACACACACACACACACACACACGCACACATACACACACACACACACACACTTTCAACAGGGTTAGTTAGTTAGCTTAGTGACAGCTCTACCTAGGTTAACACAGAGTAAGTTGCACACCTTCTAATAGAAGTACCCAATGGGTTTGTTTTGCACAGAGAATGAGGACATGGGGTGCTCCTATCAGAAGGTTTACCACTTACTCTAGACTGGTCTAACTTAGTTATGCTTATCCCCCATAGCTTTTTTCGGTGCAATACGTTCAATGGCCATCTTAACAGAAAGCAAACCATATTTTGCTGTGATCAGAGGCTATGATTTTAAGTAGTACAGACAATAGGCTACATGCTATCTTGCAGTGTACACACAGAATATTCCAGAATATACCAGAAGATTCCTGAGAAAGGAATACAGTATATTGGTTGTTCCAGTTGACTATTGAGTTATTTAACAGACATGTAGAAGAGGGGGGAGGCAGAATAAGAAGCACAGAGAAAAAAGAGAGAGAGCTTGAGTGAGCATGAGAGAAAGAGAAAAGAGAGTGTGAGTGAGAGAGGGGACGAGATCAGTCGACTGTGAGAGAGAGCGGTAAAGGAGGAAGTGTGAAGCGGATGTTTGGGTTTTTGTGCCCATTCATTTTAAAAACACACACACAAGAAAGAAAGAAAGAAAAGGTTTGAGAGAGAGAAAGAGACACCTGAAGAAACCGCAGTCACCAGACGAGCACGCTCTAAGACAGGTTTTCCCGAAAGTGAGGGTCTAGCGAAGCGCTGAGAACCAAACAGGGTGAGAGGATGAAGCACCCTCTGACGCAAGTAGGATGCGCAGCTCTGTGTGTACATATGTCTGTATGCGTGTGTGTGCGTGCGTGTGTGTGTGTGTGTCTGTCTGTGTCTGTGTGTGTGTGTATTTGTGTGTGTGTGTGTCTGTGTCTGTGTGTGTTATTATCTTACTTTTTTCTCTTGAAGTCTGTTTTTTTTCACTTTTAATCTGAATCCCCCCCTTAAAAAAATGTCTAACAAGTCCATGCTTGCCAGCAAATGAACTTGGGCAATTCCACACAACAGTGCAGAAAGACTACAAGGTCTACAACTTATGCATGTACTTTACCTTGCTTCCGTCAAACACTGTACAAATGCAACAGGGAGCTTTCTAAAAATGCCCCATACAATAAATAGCTTAACACAAACAGTCATTCCTTTGTTGGTGGCATTATTTACATAAAGAGTTTTACTGACTACTCCTTTAATACATCTCCTGGGAGGAACGATGTTGTCATTAATGTAACATTAGCACACGGCAGATGTGCGGCGATCATGCTCTTCATGCAAAATTGATGGCATTTACAAATGGTTAGCAGTTTCGCTCATGTGTGTGTAAGTCTTCTGATACCATGAGATGGGCTCTGTGGGTGTTTTCTGATGGTTAAGGTAAGAGTGAAGGTATCCATGTGTGACCTGTGGCCTTCAAAAGACACACCTAATCTTCTTTCAGACTTAAGTCTGAGCATCTACACAAGTCCCCCAGGGCTTTCCACCCACACTTGCTGCAAAGATCTCTTCACAGACTTCCTCACTGTCTTTTGACTTATATTTGCAGGCGTACACACATTGCTACCTTTCCTCCATCTTGGTTGTACGAAAAGACATGTGGGAGCAAACACCCTACATAAAAATCTAAAAAAAACACATACACACACATGGATGTGCATACACACACACACACACACACACACACACAACAAAACACACATGCATGCACACACTCACATACACATACAAATGTACCTATACACACAGAGAAATGCACACATTCAGATACAGACAGACCACACAGACATATACAGCCATAGACAAACACACACAAACACACACCTGCATGCACACACACAGACACACACACACACACACACACACACACACACACACACACACACACACAAACACACACACACACACACACACACATACACACACACACACACACACACACACACTTACACACACACACAGCTGGGCACATGCATAATGGCACAGATGGAAAGACATCCACTTTGGTGACATTTAACAGTGTTTGCAGACAACAAGGCAACACAAACAAACTACAGCTGCCAACATCCTACGCTCACCATCGGTCATGCGTGGGCCGCTGAATTAAAAGACCTCTGTGCTGAAGCACAGTATTCTCCTTTCACCAGTTTCATGTCTTACCTTTTTTTGTGTTTAGTTTATTCATTTTACGGATTTTAACTATGTTGTGCTGCTATCTTCTTCTTTGTACTATATAAACTGACATGTTACACATAAGACTGAATGTAGGAATACGTGCCCAAGATTATTATCTGTCTTTGCATCTGTGTGTGTGTGTGTGTGTGTGTGTGTGTGTGTGTGTGTGTGTGTGTGTGTGTGTGTGTGACAGAGAGATGGACAGATAGACAGGCAGACAGACAAAAAAAGTATATGAACAACAAGCAAACCCCGTACATCAAGCAAACCTAGACTTATAAACTGAACCTTACGTGTCTCCATCATCATCCTGTTGTGTTGCTAGGGCAACATCTGCATGCAGACGTTCCATCTGGGCCTGCCAAATGGAGGAGGGCACTACGGCTGCAGGCATGGCGTGGGGTAAGACCGGCCAGGAGCATAATGCATAAGGACCTGAAGAGAACACAGAGAGGCAGGTATTTAGACATTAAGATGTTAAGAACTAACAAATTTAGGATAGCAGTACTTACACATGTCAGGTTACATCATATTTCAGTGAAATCACAAAGCAAGCCTTTATTTGCTGAGCACGGTACAGTGGCTGACTAACCCTAAACCTAATCGCTGTACTGATTAACCATGATCTTACTAACTATACTGATTAACCCCCATCTTAATTAATTTACCACAAAACAACTTTGTTTTACTTCTATTATAGCTATCATCTCATTAAACTATGACAAGGTTTAACTGTAAGAGTTAGCTGCTGTGTACCATGCAAACATCTGACATGGCCCAAAATTCACTGAGTGGATGACTGTTCAGACCAGATTAACATGACCATGCCCACTTGTTCACTAAAACTTTACACAAGTGCTTCCTGGCAGCAGCATCTTAAAGACAGGAAGTATTTCAAAAAATCACTTCAGTCGCAACACATGGAAAGCCACACCAGGAACTAGCCACTTCTTGAAGTAAACTTGTAATGAGAAACTACATTTGGTGTCTTTTTTTAATTCGAATTAAATATGTTCGTAGGAAGGACAGATCAAATCACTCCACCTAGCCATTTAGGCTATAGGCCTGCGCTAAATAGTTCTGTGTTTCCAGCCAGAACACCTTCACAGCACATAAACAACATTGTCAGACGACACCACTTCATATGTTTGTAATCAATGTCATGTCACACGACACCACTTCATATGTTTGCAGTCAGTGCCAGCTGCATTGTTGGTGGTGTTGGGAAGATTTCTGCATGACTTTAGGGAAGTAGCAAAGGTTTTTACACCAAAACAACTTATGCTTCCTTAATGACAGTACTACCAACACAGGCTCATCTTTCAGTTGAAATAATAATATAGATACTAGACTTACTTGTATGGGATAAATATTCTCATAACACATTAAGAGTACTTCAAACTAATACCACCACAAGTTCAAAGCTTTGGCTTATTGTGCCTCATCCCATAATGCACATTTTACAGCACACTTATGGGAGACACTGAGAATTACTCATTCTGATCTGACCTCCAGTCCACAACCTCTCCTCAGCACATATAAACCATCAGGTGATGTTCTGATGTAGCTACACATCTGACCACGAGCTATTGTAAGACAAGATGAGCTTCACAGACATGGAGAGAGGTCACACACCTACTCATAATGCCTACACACACACTCACTCCTGCGTAATGCCACTAGCCAATTAGACTTTACATCTACAATTAGACATCTTTAATGATATTCCACTGAAGAGGAAATATAGCCTCTGTCCGAAAGATGCACTCGTTAACTACATTATAGTGCATTGCATAGTGTGTCTGTGACATTGGCAGATTCACTACTGCACCACACAGTGGATGAGGGAGCATTTCAGACTTGCCCACTGACTTCGCATCTCTGGTTGTCTTACATGGAACTGTATCAATCGACCTCCCACAGCTACACCTAATGTGTATGAATGGTCACAACGACAAAAAACAAACAAACAAACAAACAAAAAAACATATACAGCCTATAAATTGAAGTCTGCTTGGAAAACAGCCTGTGACAGATACACTGGCAGTGACTGGGTATGACTTTACTTAAAGTGAATGCTTGGATTGACATTTTTCCACTGAAGAGGTTGTGACTGGGACAAAAGTAATGGTTTACTTTGACCTACTGACACAACTTGTTCCATATGATAAACTTAGTGGACAGTTTCACAATGTCTGGACAAGCCATGACTGCGCAATCTGTTAACTGCACACTATTCCCATCGCTGACTCACCTCTCTGAGCCACATTACGTTTCTGTTCACACTCTTTATGTGTTTAACATCCCTCTCTCTCTGTGCATTTGTCCATCTCTATCTCTATTTCTTCCTTGTACACACACACACACACACACACACACACACACACACACACACACACACACACACACACACACACACACACACAGCTAGAGAGAGAGAGAGAGAGAGAGAGAGAGAGAGAGAGAGAGAGAGAGAGAGAGAGAGAGCTTAGACCACTAAGACCACTGGCTACTTTTACTTGCCGTCATCCCAATATCTGATATTATTACAATAGGTAATGAGCATATCATAATATCGTTGTTAAATGATTTATAAAATAAATTCAAATGTGGAACTTACTGAAAATTTGGGGGTCCAACTGTCTGGTAATGCCTTGTGCGTTATTGTCCAACACGTCCTGGGGTTTGCTGTCATCATGGCCGTTTGTTTTTCTAAATGGGCTCACAGCAAGTTTAGGAGATTTTGAGCCGTTTGTACAATCTTTTGACGACCCTGTACATGACTGAGCCGGAGTCTCCGATCCAGCAGGATAAGGACGTTTCCTAAAGGGAAGCCTGGACGCTGATGCATCCTGTGATTTGGCAGCGACTGTGTCCTCAGCTGCCGATTCGGGCTTTATTCGAACTTGATTAAAAGAGTCCGAGACTTTTGTATTGCCAGTCCTCTCTGAACTCGTATTAGCTGTTTTTACATTCGGTGTCATTGTAAGTGACAGTTCAGGATGCTCTTGCTTGGGGCTGGAGGTCCGCGATCCAATCATACAGTCTCCCCGGTGTACCGGTAACTCCGCTTTCACTTCAGCACTGTTTCTAGGGCGACTTGCATTGGCCGACGTGCTGTCAGTGCTGCTCTCACGTCCTCTGGTCGAGGTCCGAAGATCCAGAGGTGCAGCTGATAGAGTCTGTTGGCCACTCATTGTCATGATTTGGGGCATGAAGTTGGTTACGTATCCTAAAATGACATTAAAGTCCCCCGCTGGTCTGCCTCAGCTCCTCCGTCCTAGTGCGAAATGTTCATTTCCATAAGGGGATGAGCAGGAAAGGGAATGATCTGTAAACCCCATCTGTATCACGAGGAAAGGTACACAAATTATTTTAGTTATCTGCACACCCAGTCCAGAATAATAAATGTGTTAATCAAATGCAGGCCACTATTTTCTACAGTTTTAAACTTTAAAATAATAGCCTACAAAGCAGAAAAGCATACAGCTGAGCAAAGACACGAACCCCAACCGTCACCCTGAAATGTGAATCAGTTTTGAAATATCAGCATGTGCATGATGTTTAAATCGCTACCAGTGAAGTGAAAAGTGCACGGTCATTTCTGACACTCGGATAGATAGTGGGAGAAGAAGGAGGAGGCACAGGGTAGTCAAGCACTTCGCTCATCATACCGTCTAATCAAAATCAAGAAGTCAGTTGATGAAGTACACACCCTCCCCCTTCCCCCATTAACGTCAAATTAGAATATGTAAGCTGCTCAGGGGCTTCCCCTTAGCGAAATTAACTGTTAGGCTGCCGAGTTGAAAATGAAAAACACTTACGGGCTGTCTAGCAATGCGATACATTTTGCATTCACGCACACCTCATCTGCGAAAACCATATCTGCATTTCGATAAAAAAAAATTTACATGACAGTACTGGAACAGGTGTGGCATGCACAAACCAAACGTGTAGTCTGTTATCGTATCCTAGACAAGTTACGGGCATTTGTTGTGGATGGGGCATTTCTTATTTCATTTTATAGTTTGTTCTGTGACTCCACTCTATTTTAGTCGATAGTGGTGGCCAGCTTCCAACCCGGAAGCGCGCTTTATCACTTCGAACTTGGAAGTAGCCCAGTCCAGTCACGTCCCGCTCGTACGGGTAATATTTCGCGATAATACGCTCTACCCATTCTACCAGGCGACAGTAACACGCCATGTGTCCACTCCCTTGCGCCAGAGCGTTCTTTTGCTTTCCTTCTCTGTTGCGCGTTAACCATCTGATGTACAGTCTTATTTCTCGTGAAAGGCGGGGATCTCCCTTAGTGTTATTGTTACAAAGCCACATGCACAGTGGTTCATTCAAACAACTTGCCTCACTTGCAAAACTTCAAACACTAATATGTCAAGTTTCAAGATTTTTTTCAGTTCACTGACAATATGTTCTAGGTATTTCAGCAATAGCATGCATTTTTAAAAGTTTGTAGCCTACACTGTGGGCCTCTTAACCCTATAGTCCCTGGGTGCTATCCCAAGCTCATGGATCAGCCAGTGATATGTCTGGCTAACTTAACTCAGAGTTAACTGTACAACTTTGAAGGTAGAGCCTTATTGCTGTGCTTTGGGACTTTTCTGGAAGGTTACCTGAGTTCTGGAGGCCTGTTACGAAGCTACACTCTTGGAATACCCCTGGATGTTTGGATTTGCTAATGGAGGTCCAGTGAGGTTAATTATATCCCCAGGCACACTGCATTTCTCTAAGGCTTTATGTTTCAGAAAACAATATAGACCCTGAATGCATGTCTCTAGGTTTATGTCTATGATTTCGACTGATATATACTACCAATGTACATCCTGATAATAGGGGTTCACATCTATAATAACATATTTGGATTACAGTTTGCAATATATTTAAATATACTATGGGTGTACATCCTTATATGTTTATAAATTACAGAGCAATGAAGAAATTACATGACTTGGCATTCACCTAAATTCCTAAAGCAATACATTGTTCACTGCTGGAGTTATGTACCCTCTTAGTAGTTTGGCGAGGTTGTACTGCACACAGATATGATTTTTCGCAGGCTTGCAATCAGCTATGCAAACAATCAGATTGTGAACACTGGCAGATAAGTACCTACACCGAAAATGCAGTTACCATGTTGTTAGAGTCTAAAAACGCTTACTGGTCAAATTTCTCATATTACGACAGTTAAAACGTAGCCCTGTGATGTTGCTGTCTGGTGCGTTTTATGTGTGCACAGTCATCTATTTTGGCGTTGCCAGTCCTCGCCCCCATGTGTTAATGGAGGCCTCTTGTTACCTGGGCCAGTTTGGGACTTTCCTCCCAATCAACAGTGAACACAGAGGCAACGGAAAGTGAGGGTGTGAGTTTAAAGTCCCTAGAATGTGGGGTACTTGTCCACAACTGGCAGTTGAGAACCCAACACCGGTGCCAGATGTCGGCCTTGATGGAACATGACTAGCACCAATTCCCAGAAGTTTGGCTATTTGGTGGGACGGAGCGTCACCGATTATGAGTTCGGTTCATTGTCACTGTGTGAATTGCTGCCTCCTACTGGTGGAAAGACGTGCATGCAAGTTGAATGTCTATTCAGCTTAAAGGAGAACTTTGGTGTAAAATGAAAATTGGCATGTTAAAACATCATACCGAGTTGGTATATGTACTGAGGAAAAAATTTGATTTAGCCTGTAGTAGGTAGGTGGCCTTAGATGAAGCATGACGACTACGCTATTTTTAAACCATTAAAACAGCTTGAAGAAACTCCACACTCCATCGGTAGTACAACAAAGGCTCTGGCATTTAAAACAAAGCACTGAGAATATTGTAAACGTACACAACGTTTATTTAAAAAACTGTTCTTACATGCAGTAGTTTGCAGTTGTTTCTCGTCGTCGCCATGATGAAAGTCAAAACAAGAGAACACTCTGAATGCAACAGGCTAAAACAATTTTGCTCCTCAGTACACATACCAACTCGGTATGATGTTTTAACATGCCAATTTTCATTTTACAACGAAGTTCTCCTTTAAAAACACTATTACTGTAGGTATTAAGGTCATTTTTAGTTTTTAACTGTAAAAAATACAAATTTTGTTAATGTGACATGACGTACTCTTAAATAACTTTATATAAGAAGACTTAGAAAAATCTCATTGAGAGACAATTTGTGCTACAGCACAAATAGCCTACAGTAGGCTAAACATATTTCAGCACACAAACACATAAATCCAACATCTACCCTATCCAACCAAACATCTACCCATGACCCCATTACAATTGGCACTGATATTTTAAACATGTACATATATTCAAACATAAAAGAGAGTATATATTGCAATTCCCCCATATGTATGCAAACAAACAAATAAACAAAGAAATGACGAGGCTAGTGGGACATTTCTGAGCTGTTCCCATAGTAATTAATAAAGTAGTCACCCAGTAAGTTTTAAAGTGCGCCCTTTTTACGTGCTGTGATGTACCCATTAAGATCCATTCAATTTGTATTTAATATTGTACATTATTATTATAGAGTAAACATGATACATTAAGAGGGTGGACTGTATTATTGTTATTGAAAGACTGCAAATAAAATTCAATCATATATTTTACAACCTTCCAGGTGCATACACATCAAAGTTAAATGCATCACAAGAGCTTCCTCTGCCCCTGTATCAGGCCTGTGAGCAACTGTAGGGGGTCAAGGACCTACATGCATAAGTTCATCATAGGTTGCATTAATCCTTTTGAATCATTAACAGGCCTGTAGTGCTCAGGGGACATCTGCAATGATACACAGATATGCTGTATAACACATAAAAAGCTCTTGGATTTACATATATCCACCTACAAATATGTAAAGATATGTATCAACAGGTTGGGATAGTAGTATAACTGCACTGGTGGAGGATGGATCGTAGTATACCCACCTTCACACACTAGACAGCACCGGAGAGAGCGATGAAAGATTTAAGAGCGCTTGCCCTCAAATGATGTTTTCCATGCCGAAGGGGCCACCTGGGTATCCAGTGAACGATACAACAGGGAGCAACAGTGCTTCAGCATTCTGCATCTGATGGCATCAGGCCCTAGCCTAGTAAACCAGCCCCTCATACTACATTTCATTTTGTACAGAGGGTCTGGAGTGGAGGCCGTGAGAAACAACTTCTTCCTGGAGGTGTGAACTCTGCTGAAGTTTAAAAGAAGTGCCTCTGCCTTTACCCAACCACTAATGCCTGGATGTCTTGTATGCAATAGGCCTTTCTACGCACTACAATTCAAATGTAGCACACAAGGTCAACGTCATAGCTCACGAACACACCCTCTGTTCGCTGATTGGATTGAAGTTGCTCGGTCTGCTTACATGCTCCTCAACAGATTCCGGTCTAGACCCTCTGTACAAAATGAAATGAAGTATGAGGGGCGGGTTTACCAGGCTAATCAGGCCCTGGACTTTTTCAAACACTTACTGTACTATGTCCACCCTGATGGCTAGCATGCTCTCCATGCCAGTGTCCTCGATTACGGTCTGTTCCCGCACAGTATTTTCAGCTGTCTTAAAACAGGCCCAAAAACACTTAGTTGTTGGCCAAGGAAAGGTGTAGCATGGCATCAACAAGGGGGTCTGCTTTTCTCCTTTTCTTAAAGCAGTCGGCTAAAGTGAATCACACCACCAATTGCCTTCAAATGAAGTACCTTTGTTATTCGTATTGTTGGAAATATATATATATATATATATATATATATATATATATATATATATATATATATATATATATATATATATATATATGAAGCTATATGATGCTGTTAACTAGGAGTGCCTTCAAAAATGGAAGTGTTCATCATTTATGTTCATCAATTAACAAAATGCAGTGACCGAACAAAAGAGAAACCTAAATCAAATCAATATTTGGTGTGACCACCCTTTGCCTTAAAAAGAGCATCAATTCTTTTAGGTCCACTAATGTACTAACACTTTTGCACATTACTGTATAGATATATATTGCACATTACTGTATATATATACCTATTACTACCTACTATATATATATATATATATATATATATATATATATATATAATGTGCAAAAGTTTTAGGCAGGTGTGAAAAAAATGCTGTCAACTAGGAATGCCTTCAAAATTGGAAGTGTTAATCATTTATGTTCATCAATATATATATGTTGTTTCTCAATGCAGTGCTGCCAGACCCTCTGTACAAAATGAAATGAAGTATGAGGGGCTGGTTTACCAGGCTAGGAGTGTTAACCCAGAGCGCCAAGCATTCTAGGACCGCTACGGATGGTCAGGGTACACCAGATCATGGCATTTCAGCTGGCATGTCACCTCACGGGCCCCTTGATTATTGTTTTGTGATCTGTGAAGTTCAGTACTGCAGACATGAGAGTACAGTGGGTATGAAAATTATGACAATTGCATATAAACACCCACTGGTAATTAAAGATGACTTAAAAAAGCAACTTTAGACAAAAACATGCAAAAACATGCATTTGTAAAAAGTTATGATGATGATGATTATGATGAGGATGATGATGATGATAAAAATGCCATTGATAGTAATTGTGGAAAATGAGAATGGGGCGTGTTGGTGTTGGTAGTTTGTAAACGGAGGATGAAGATTTATGTCGCTGAATTCGTTTGGTTCAAGTGAGTGGCAAAGTTTTGTCAGAAATGTATATATTTAATTTATATATTTATATTATGAAGATTTAGATTGCAAATAAAGATTTGAGTATGAATTAGAAAATGGTTACTTTTTTTTTTAGAACCTTTTTTAAGAGCAACACCAAGCGAGTAAAGTGCAATGCCAATGTTTTCCATTAGGTGGCAGCAGATAATAAACACACGGCAGGCACCGTAAGTGATCTTGTAGAGTTACTTGTACATTGAAAATGTTACTTAGAAAATTTTACTTGTAAAGAAGGAGACATAAAAAATCCAAACCACCTGAAAGTGTGCTTCATATCCGAACCTGTAGCTATACCATTCTCTCGCATTTCTTTCTTTCCCCCTCTGTCTCTCTCTCTGTCTCTCTCTCTCTCTCTCTGTCACTCACTCTCTCTCACACGCACTTACTCTCCCTTCCCCCCTGTCTGTCTTTCTCTGAAATGCAAACAAAACAAACCAGTTTGTCCACCGGAAGCCCATCATAGCCAGAGAGAGCAAAGGAGCTCCTGCTGTACAGTTACAGAGTGAGTGCCATTCTGTGTGCTCATTGTGTCACAACGCAACCCTCTGCACAACGCAACCAATCTTCACTGAGAAGAACACCTCTGACAGCTAGGGACAGGAGCTGACACAGAGACCAAAGGAACAGAGAGCACGTGGAGAAGAGAAAGAGGAGAAGAGCAGAGTACAAGATTGTGAGTGCGAAACCGTGAGTGAAAAAAAAAGTGGGGCAAACCTCAGAGAGGAGGGGACTGCTTTGGGAGAGCGCTAATCTCGTTCTTTTCCCTTCCTTTCTTTCTTTTTTCAAGTCTTTCTGCCAAAACATTTCTACAACTTCTTGAAAAGCATTTTCTTCAAGCCTTGCTTAGTAAAAGCCACGAAAGGAAGAACTCCTCTGACTTTACTTTAAAGGAGTTAAAGAAAACAATCTTCCAATTTGTAAAACTTGAATAAGGACCAGACCAAAGGGTTTCAACATCATCATCGTAGCTCCTGTCCTCCTTGGCTCTAAGCTCGCTATGTTTGACAGCATCAGCAGAATGGCCTTTTCTATTTCTTTTGTTTTGGTGATGAGTCATACCACTGGATTATGAATGGGACTGCAAATGGGACTGGACCACGGGCGTCATACTTAAGGAGCTATTATGGAGGTAAGAAGACCTTTGTTACCACATGGCAACACTGACGTGATGACTGTTGATAACGAGAGTAGACTGAATAGTCCGCCGGACCCCTGAGAGATAAGGAAGTTGACTGAAAAAAAAATTAAATCACCAAAAAGATAAAAAAAAGAAATCTACAAATCTGAACATGACTTTGAAATGGAGTGCAGATGCATATCTATTTACTAAGAAAAAGCATTGTTGATCTGTGACAATAATGTGTTGTCAACACACACTAACCCTTGGCTGAGTCATAAGTCTTCCTTCCGTCAGACCCCAGAGAGCACAGACACGCTCAGGTGTCTGTGGTGTTGGTGCCCTCTTTAATTTAGGCAAATTACTATACAAATACAGATCACCTCAGGCACCTTACATGCTTGATCCATCAATACACTTCAGACAGAGGATATCTTGTGTTATTCTGGAGTCCCCAAGTCATACACAGGGACAAGAGACGACTAGTAGTTGCGTCAAAAACATGGCGTCAGGAAGTGCTGGCCAGGCATCCCAGGGCCTCCGGCGCCACGAGGGGCCCGAGCCGGCCCTGAGCCAGCCACCGACCAGCTCTGAGCGCAAGCTGCTGGAGAAGGTCCTGAGGAGGCTGGACAAGCTGCACCGGCTGTGCACGGACCCACGCATGGCCCTGCGCAACAGCCCGCCGTACCTGCCCGACCTGGTGACGGAGACGGCCGCGCTGCTCACGGACATCTGGGGCCCTTACCGGGGCCCCGTGGTGGCCGTGCCGCGCGCCGACGAAGGGGAGTACCTGCGTGTCCACATCAAACATCTGCTCTACAAGACGGACCGCGCCATCCTGCTGTTCAGGGAGGGCCGAGACAAGATGTACGAGGAGGCCTCCAGCTGCAGGTGAGGTCGTATTGGGGCGGATGTCACTTTGTTGGCTTGACAGTGTGTGTGGCCCATGATAGAGGAAACTTTTACTTAACTTTATTAATTTAAATATGTTTAATTATATTTCATTTAAAATGGCACAAATGCTTTTAATATTAAAAAGTGAAACCGGAGTCATTAAGGAATAGAAATGGGATATTAATACAGTTCATTATGGGATATGGATACAGACCAACTTTGTATCATTTAACCAAGTATCGTTTGACACTTTTTAACTGGTTCCAGATGTTCTTCCTATCCACGAGTCTTCCCATGATCACTCTGTTTCTGAGGGACCATGATGGGATATTTTGCATGTGGCTTATGCATTTTGGTTCACACGCTTTGTTTTTTTTGGTTTTTTTTTTTTTCAATTTTGGAACTTTGGTTGGTTGGTCATGCAACAGCAATTTTTGTTACTGTCAATGCAAATGAAACACAGATCTGTGCCAGACAACTGGCCTATATCTACCTGTGTGCAAATAAGGTGGGCTATGGATGGGTGGAGAGACTATCATTTACTGTATATTCTTGCTATAAATGTGTAGCCCCAAAACCTACCCAGACAGACCCATTTCAGCGTGACCAACATCAAAAAGCCATGACTTAAAGGTTACCTTGTCCAATCAAAAGCATTAATATAAAAAAGCAAAACAGAACAAAAGTAAGGGACATTGCCATGAAGCCAGAGTAGCATCATGTCCTTTTCAATATTAATATGAAATACCAAAACAGAACAAAAGCAAATACATTAGTATTAATATGAGAAAGTAGCAAAAGTAGGCTGTAGACTGCATCATGAAGCGTAATGGAATAAAACTATCTACAGCTTCAGCTTCGGTAAGTATGAGTCTGAAGCACATTGATATAAGTTCATCAGCATCTTCAATTCATTTTTTTAATGGTAGCTTTAGTTCTTGGCCCTACAAATCACAGCCAAAATGGCAATTAATACATGACTTGGCAATACTTGGCTTGGCTGTGCTGATAGTTAAATAATCTCAAACTAATTATACAAATAAATAGAGTAAGTGGAATTAGTAGAAAGTCGAATGTTAAAACAACATAACTTTTCATCACCATCAAAAACAGAGAAGGTTGTGCAGTGGAAACACAATTGTGAGGACATGTCAGAATATTTTAACTAAGAAAAAACGAATGACAAAACAACAAACAAACAAACAAACAAAAACTTTCACTGCTGCTCCGACAGGCATTCATTTGGATCGTAGGACTCCGACATTTGTGTGCACCCCATACCAAACGTCCGAAACGAGAATAGGCTTTCTTTTACCCTGATGCTGGATCAGTGATGAATACTAATTGCCCCAGTGCGTTCAGTGGAAACTTGCCACTTTGTGATGCTAATGGCAGGAAAGTCGGCCATTTGTATTCACAGTCTTGGGTTCGGGTTACATGGCCTAAGAGAATGTGGGTTCTGCTACAGAGCGATTTGCACTTGTGTGCCAGTAACAAGTAACAGGCTCTAGTAACAAAAGTCACATGTTTAGAATTTACGTTGCAAATACTACATATCCTTTCTGGGGCCACTTGTAAAATTGAGTTAATACACAAACTCAGACATGTAATCTAAACGAGAGATTATATCAACAATACAGAAAAAACTCTGATTTCAAGCAACCAAAAAAAGTTACTTAAGTAACCTAACTGAAATCCCAAAATTCAACTCTAAATCCAAAACATTTTGAATCAACATTATGTTATACTGTAAAGTGTACTCTATATGGTAATGCATTGCTTCTCTATCTGACTGTAATGTTATTCATTACCATTGCAATTTATACATTTGTCAGTATTCCAAGTCCAGGTGTCTGTAGAACACAATAAAAAGTCTGTAATGTCCTGTAAAGTCCCGATACAGGACATTACAGAACAGAACTTACTGAGGAATGCTTTCCCCCCTCAAATGTTTTGTAGCTGGACAAGCAAATTCAAACTAGGCAACTAGGTCTCTGTCTTATCTGGTTATTGTTAATCATCACAGAAAAAGTGGTTTAGTTGTCAAAAGACTTGTGCAAGGCAGATAACACACATATGGCTATAAAATACCATGTGCCACACAGGACTGTTATCTCATTACAATCACTTGCTGTGTTTCACCTCAATCTGTAATCAAATGTGAACAACCCACCACCACACACACACATGCGCGCCTGCTCATAACCACACACACACACACACACACACACACACACATACACACACACCACCATCAACCCCCAACACACACACACACACACACAAATGCACAAACACATTCAGGCCTGAATCGCGTGTAGATCCTGAGGAGCATTACTGGTGTAAATGTTTTCAGACCAACTGGGCTCTGTGAATTAGGAAACAAACCCAGAATCATCACCTAGAGTCATGGCAATAGCAGTAGACAAAAAGCTAGAAGTAAAGGGCAGAAATGCTTAGTGCTAAGCTACTGTCTCCCAAACAGTAGTATGTTAGGCTAAGGTGTGTCACGAACGGTTTGAATCTCTTCTCCTTCTTCCTAAGTGCCCAAGAATCCAAAGGCACATAACTGACATCCACTGAGTGACTTAGTCACCAATTATAGATAACCTATAGGCTTCCCACTGATTTCATTGAATTATATCTAAAAACGTCTTGGCACTTGTATGCCCCTAAACCACACTTAAGTACTTGATAGTGACATATTGGTCCTCTTACATGTAGTACCTGCGGTCATAATAATCTACTGGGTGTGCTGTTAGTGTAGGAATAGCTAAATAATGAAGAGTAATGGTTGAACACTTGCGTGTAACGAAATACAGTGTAACAAAGTGTGTAACAATATTATGCACTATGCCTTAGGGTTAGGGCAAGAGGATTAGGCTTGGTGTTAGATAAGTTTAGTGTAAACACATAAAGTTACATGTTGTTACATGTAGTTACACTTTAAAAGGGGCCATTTTCAGATGGGACAGCGAGCGATATGTTCAGAGGTGATGGTGTAGCCGAGTTTCTGCCATGAGGCCATTTCCATGTTGGTGCCACCACTTTTCCACTAAGTAGCAAACAGTAAAACAAAACAGTAAAACAAAACCATAATAACTTTACAGCACTACAGTGCTGTAAGCATCTGACTGTATTACCTCAAACCTTGTAGACCTTAGGAATGATGTGGTGGACAGGAAATGCTACAAAAAAGGTCACAATCAAGCAAAACATCAGCTCTAAAACAAGCTAGTCTGATACAAACACAACGGAACATTTGTGGCCAGAGGGTCACCGGCTGAAAATGAACTGTTAGCACCTCTCTGCCAATCGCCTTTCTAGGGCATGGAAAATCTTCTTACATGCTAGCGAAGTCTGTGGTTAGCAAGCGTGTAACCGTGGTCATCAGTGGAGACAAAAAAAAAAACCTCACATACGAGTCTAAAACAAACTTTAAACCAAGCCACAAAAAAATGATTTAGGGTGAAACGGGAAAATGAAATTGTGATGCCCTCTATTGTAACATATTTATGTAGGCCTACATGTGGATGAGGACCCATATTGGCTCGATACAAAACATAGCAAGTTTCATCAATGCAAAGCCTGTTTCTATTGTAATGCATAAATTGTGAGGCAGTGGCCACAGAAAAATTTTGTTTTTGACACGTATCTGGTAAAGCAAGATTGTAAGCACACATAACTGGGGCATTGTTGTGAAATGTTGTGAAATGGGTATCAAGTGTGTGTTAGCCTCAGGCATCTCAGCAGAAACAGGGTTTGAATAAATAGGTATGCTTCTAAAAATCTCCAAAAGCCTGTTGTAAGCGTGTAGTAAGACTAGTTGACTGGGTGGTCAGTCAGTGGAAAGTACAGAGGTACAACTACAAAGACTATGGAAAGGAAATGAAGTGCAGCGACTTCCTGTTCAGAGGCCGGAGAGCTACAGTACGTCAGGGTTTTGTGTGTGTGCATAGGTGATGTGCATGTTGTGTGTGTCTGAGGTGTAAAAATCGTGTTGAAGGTTTATCGCAGGGTGTTACCTGCATTAGGGTGGCCTTTTGCAACACACTTGACTTCCATATCTTTTTTTCATTGCTAGGAGGAACCTTACGAAGATCTCATTACTGCTGAGCCACATGTTGTGTGAACTGCGGGCCTTGTTTCCAGGGGGAAAGTTTCAAGGGGACACCTACAGACTGACAAAATCAGAGGCTGGGAATTTCTGGAGGAAAGCCTTTGGAAAAAAGTGAGTTCAAAAGAGTCCTGCAGTTTTACAGCTATAAGTTTTAACATCATAAAGATCCTCTAAAGAAGTGACCGAGATGGCAAAAGGGTGGCAAACTAAACGGGACTCACTGAAATAACATCACTTCATGTTCTTGCATTTGTCCACTGTGATGAGTAAGCCTATCTGTGTTTTTTCCTTGACAGTGATTCACCTTTAGTCACCTGCATTAGGCCACTCTTTGTCAAAGAGTCAACAGTGTTTGTTTTAACTTCCTGTCCATGCAGTAACCAAAAAAGAATGCATGGCAATGTGTGACCCCCTTGTACCAACCACTACCTACTGTCTGGCTGTATTTCAGATGCATTGTGCAGTGGAGCACCTTCAAGCATCATCTGCGCAGAGTGCACAGCTTTGAGGAGGGCATGGAAGCCATGGCTTTGAAGTCTACACTGGACCTCACGTGCAATGACCACGTGTCTGTCTTTGAGTTTGACATTTTCACCAGGCTCTTTCAGGTAGGACAACTGAGATCCACTCTGTTTTCCTTTGCCTGTGTTGTAAACTACCATTGACTTTTGAATATACGCGCACATACGCACGCACGCACGCACGCACGCACGCATGCACGCACGCACACACACACACACACAGAAAGATCAAGAGAGACAGAGACGTACAGACACAGACACACACATACACAGACATATCTCTCTCTTTCTCTCCCACACACACACACACACACACACACACACTGCTCCTGTTTCATTTTGGCTACTTACATATAATCAATTCAACATCGTATCTCTCCTTCCTGTACCTCCATCTGTGGTCTGCTTTCATCTCTCGCCAGCCCTGGTCCACTCTGTTAAAAAACTGGAATCAGCTGGCCGTCACTCACCCTGGTTACATGGCCTTCCTGACCTACGACCAGGTCAGAGCACGTCTGGATCACTACCGATATCGGCCTGGGAGGTGAGAGCTCACAGAGAGTGCATCATGGCAGGGATGAAATTGATTATATATGGACTTTATGGTTTAAAGACTGTATGTGTTGTGTGTGTGTGTGTGTGTGCGTGTGTGTGTGGGTGTGGGTGTGTGGGTGTCTAATTTCTATTTTGGCCACCATCTCACTCATTTTCTACGTTTTGCTGAGCTATCTTTATCTCTTTAACTGCTGACATCTAAAGTAGACATCTGCTCTAATATCCTGATGTGTCAGAATACTGTGCGTTTGATGTGCATCCTGTTGTGTGTGAAAGTGTACTGTAGAATGTGTGTTTATAGTTGCCCTGGCAACCACCTCTACAGGCTATGATGTGACCCCTGCCGGGGAGTTTGGGCATGTTGGGTAAGATAGGGAGAACGCGGGACCAGTTGGTTATTAAACTAGTCACACCTTGCACCTGTAGAGTTAGTCCTGTGAGTTTTTCAAACACATGTACATGTACGAAAGACAGACAGACAGACAGACAGACAGAGAGACAGACAGACAGCACTGAGGCCTGCTATGAATTGATATGAATTCCTCCATGCAGCTACATCTTCCTTTTAAATAAGCTCTTAATGGTGACTGCTGACATCTAAAGTAGACATCTGCTCTAATATCCTGATGTGTCTGAATACTGTGCGTTTGATGTGCATCCTGATGTGTGTGAAAGTGTACTGTAGAATGTGTGTACATGTACGAAAGACAGACAGACAGACAGACAGCACTGAGGCCTGCTATGAATTCCTCCATGCAGCTACATCTTCCGGCTGAGCTGCACCCGAATGGGGCAGTGGGCGATCGGGCACGTGGCGGGGGACGGCAGCATAGTGCAGACCATCCCCCAGAACACGCCGCTGTACCAGGCGCTCCTGCAGGGCTTCAGAGAGGGCTGGTGAGTAGTGTTGCCACCTGTCCCGGTTTTACCTGGTTGTTGGGGCAGCTGTGGCCTAGTGGTTAGGGAGTTGGTCTTGCAATTGGAAGGTTGCTGGTTCAAATCCTGCCCTACCCATAGTTGAGATGCCCTTGAGCAAGGCATCTAACCCCACACTGCTCCAGGGACTGTAACTGAAACCCTGTAAATATCTGTAAGTCGCTCTGGTGTCAGCTAAGTGTAATGTAAGTGCAAAACAGCAAAACTGTTCTCCCAGGACACTGACACCCCGGGCAGCCCTACTGGTGAGTGAGTGGTAGCCTGGTAAACCCTCAAAATGTAATGTGTACAAATGTGTACAAAATGAAATGAAGGGCTGCTTTACCAGCCTAAGTGTTTGGTGTTTACTAAAAGCAAATTTAGGCACCCACCCCAGTCACGGTCAGATGGACACACACAAGCACACTCCAAGATATATACACACATGCTAAGGGATACACACACATGTATGTAGCCATGCACACAAACAATCATATAGAAACAACATAAAAGCATGTACATGCACATAAACAACCGCCCCTTTTTTCCAAAACATATCATTCAGTTTTACTATCCCTAAGTTATTTTCTGTCATTGAATGCCAGTTTCCTGTCAGCAATCTTACTTAACTATGCACTTTTATCATCTGAAGAACTCATTATCATGTTTAGATATGGCTACTATTATTATTATTATTATTATTATTACTACAGATAAATGTACAGCACAAGTTTCCTATGTAATGCTGCACTGTTTTAACCTGGCCACTTATGACTTCTTCAAATGCAGCTACCTGTATCCTGACGGGCGCGATGTGAACCCTGACCTTTCTGCCCTGCATGAACCAGCACATAGAGGCAAAGTGAAAGTCACAGAGGTATTGAACCACTCAAGCTTTTTTTTAATTCTATTTTTAGATGCCCAGGCTCTTACACAGCCTACTCACACTGTGCCCTTTGTACTGTTTATTACTTTACTGAGTTGGCACACAGCTACTGCAGCTACCTCACCAACGTTTTGTTTTTCCGAGCTTGTGGGTCAGATATCAAAATGACAACAATAGAGTAAGATACAGTGTGAGGTTTCGGGAAAATGCTGTTGAAATGTGAGTCCAACAACGCCCTCCCCTCTGGCTCCGTAAATGACTTCTTCGATTGGCTGGATTTGTTTTTGGCCTGCTCCAAGCCATTATGTGTTTCCCATACACAGCACTGGGAATATGCATGAACACCAGCAATTGTTTTGAGTACACACTGGAGAGTGAGGCTGTGAACCTGTTTGTGATTACAAAAAAAAAAAAAAACTGACTGTGATCAGCAGTTTTCATTTTCAAAAGCAGTTTATGTCAAATTCACAGTTCAAAATGAACCAAAACAGCATTTATATTGCTTACCAGATAGATTTTCAGGCTTGTTGGACACTAGAGAGTGTAAATACTGTTTTTTTTCAGCAAATAGACTGGGAGCATAAAAGGAACTCAAAAATCAAATATTAAAGTGCATGATTAGGTTTGAACAGATGCAAAAAGTAGGTCACATGGAACACCATTTTTATTGACAGCCATTTTAAAAGTGTGTTCTTTCTGGCTTATGTGCATTAAATGCTATTGTCATACATCTTGAGAGTTGTGCTTATTGTGCAACATGTTAAAAGTTGTGTTTATTGTGCTATAGGTTCATAGTTTTTTCCTTCCTGTTCTTTTCACAGGAGCAGTATGAGTTATACTGCGAGATCGGCAGCACGTTTCAGCTGTGTAAGATTTGCACAGAGCGGGACAAAGACACACGCATCCAGCCCTGTGGCCATCTGCTATGCCAACCCTGCCTCTCGGGGTGGCAGGTATGTCTACGCGACCTAGCAGGTTTTTAGCTAGCAGGGTACTCAACCAGATGTCTGGTTCTTGATGTGGCTCTTTGCTAGATTGTTGAGTAACTACTCATGCATGCACAGGCTTTTTAATGGTTTTATATCTCTGATGAAATCTATGGTAGATCTCAAGACAGATACATAGGTAGCAAGCTGACTTAAGCATTACCTCAAAAGGCCGTGTCAGGACAGTGGAACAATTTACCACAACATGTTTCAGAAGTTGCACAATCTTTTGTCATTTTTTTCATCTGTTCTTACCCTACTTAATCAGCCTGGAAAAATCTTAATCAGCCTCTGTTATACTTGCGTAAGTAGGCATCAGGTATATGATGAAAATCTGTATCACTGGTATCAGTATCATCACACTCGGCATCCTACAATGCATCTTTGTAGCTCTGTGGTTTCATGAACTGCCTGTCATGGAAATTGGTGGTGTCTTGTTAAAGGGCTGTGTCTTTTCTACATGACTGTGCAGTAGAATATGTTGACTAAGTGATTAGTTAATAATATTATGCAATTTTATCCAATAAACGGGTGTATGGTACACAGAGGTTGCGTCAAAGGGAAGATCGTACACACGTCAAATCAGAAATACATTGCAACATCACAGATCTGAAATCAGTGAGGAGAAAGAGGAAGTAACTTAGCAGAATGACGTTTGTAATCCTTTCCATAACATGCAAATTAATTAATGTTTCAATGATGTCATTACCAATCTGGCCATAATTTAAAGTTGAAAATAACATAACATCTATTGTAGTCTGGCTTGCATTGTGCAACAATGAAGATGTACATGATTAAACACAATGCTCTGTTTTCTTTAAAGTCTGTCAGTTCTTGTTAAGCATGTTCTGTAAACTACAGTTTAGCAAGGGACCGGCCATCAAAAACGACACGGTCGCAGTATTTTTAGCCAGTCCTTGCAGCGGGGCCTGTCCCCTGTAACAGACAATGACTCTGACTAGCGCATTGTGCTCACTGTTGTGCGTAGCATCTGGAGAGCTGTTTGGCAATATGGGGCCGAGCTGTGGCTTTGTGCTTCCTGTGTTAGCTCAGTCATGTGTGAGCCCTGCTCTGGGCCGATGCACATACTTTCCATCATTTTGAAACAGGAGGTCACACATTGGCTGTCATGTCATGTTGCGCATCCTTACTTGAAATTTTCTCAAAAAACAAAAGAAAAAAGAAAAAAAAAGCGTGACTAAAGAATGAGGCAGATAGCCTGTAAGCTTTCATTGTTGAATTTCTTCTGTAGTATCAGTTGCAGACTTTGAATTGCTAATTGTGAATCCAAACACATACAGACCGAAATATGTTTGACACTTCAGTATGCAAAATTATAACAAATAAGCAATACACACATAAATACAGAAATAAATAAATGCATACATACATATATATACATACATACCTGAATAAATAAATAAATGCATTTAGAGGTGATACTGTATTTACTCTGACAGTATTGCAGTACTAAACTATTTATTATGACCCATACCATGACAATAGTTATATGTTATAACATGACAATAACCTGACAGTAGTTCAAATGTTCATTAGTCTGACAGCTCCTTTATCTCGTGCAGAAGTCAGATGGACACACCTGTCCTTACTGCCGCTGTGACATCCGAGGCACCGAGTCCATCCTCATCGAGCCGTACCTGCCCGAGCGAGGCAGTGGGGCCGGCCGAGGGGAGGAGCTCGAGGACGGGGACGAAGAGGACCATGAGGACGTGGAGCAGGTCATGAGAAAGCTGGCCTCCATGAAGAAGGTTTGACTCACATTCGAAAACAAGTGCAATTAGGGATTGCAACCTGGTCCCCCGTGTGTCGCCGGACAGGGTCATTGCAATACGGGTGGACAGACACACAGACAGACACACAGACACACACACACACGGACAGGGTCATTGCAATACCTGGTCAATCTGTGTGCAGCATCTTCCAAGATACCAAAATGGGCAAGCATGTGTGGGTGTAAGTGTGTGCCTTTGTGAGGAGTGGAGACAGAGACCAAAGGCCTTAGTGAAGAGATATAATCTGAGGAACCTAGTGCTACTAGTGCTGTCTGAGTTTCCACTTATGAAAGTATTAATTTGGCTGCTGCCAGATTAGCTCATAGTATATCAACAGTAAATGTAGAATGGAAATCAGTGTTTGATGCCTGTTGAACCTCTGCGATCTTTTGCTTTCTACAGAGGATGTCAGAGGACTACCAGACCCCCGGCAGACCTGTGAACGCCAGTCTCATGCCTCCCCCTCTGCCACCAAAGCTCAGCACTTCCTCCCCATGTTCCTCCCCACAACTCATCCCTCGCTCCCCAGTGGCACACAAACGCGTCAATCATTCAGCCAGCAGACCCGTAAGCTTGTCACATGTCATTCATAGCTGTAGGTTCATATCTAGTCAAGAAAAAGTGTTGCTGTGGATTGCCATAATCAACAACAACTGAATCCATGCATATTAAAGAAGTTAGCCATTCTTTTGTAAAAATATACAAAAGTAAACCAAAAAACAAACTTGCAAAGGTTTAAAAACTCTACTTTCTCACTTTTTGACTTTTCACAGAGTAACGATAAGAGCAAGAAGCCCACTGCAAAAAAGTAAGAGCCGAGTCCCCATATAAACTTCAACTGTGTGTACGTTGTAGCCAGGCTGTAGCCAGAGGTGAAATAAAACAATTCTGTATAGCCTACTGTTATTGGATATCACCTTTAGAATTATGTGTAACAGTGGAGACCATTGAAAGGTACAGAAATGGGGGCATTTTAAGGCGAAAGCCAGTGGTTATTGTGCAAGTTTATGGTTAGTTTCATGAGACAGCTGCTATGTGTGAATGTTTCAGGGGACTACAGGAGGAGCAGTTCACAATAGCAGAGGAGAACCCTAGCGGCTCTTTCGCTCCGTACGCCCACTCACCCCCCCACAAGTCAGTGCATGCTCTTCATGACTGTGAACAATTGATTAGTTTCACATTGAAAACACATAAGCACATATACAATGCTTGCTATGTTTTTGCAGCGTTGCAGTGTTGAGCTCTCTTTTGTTTTTTGTTTAGTAGTGAAGACTCCAACTCAGAATCAAGCAGATCGTCCTCCTCCCAGTCTGGCAAAAGCAGTAAGTGGCCTACATAGAAACACACACACGCACACACGTGCACACGCACACACATACACACACACAGATAGACAAAGACATAGAGACAGACCTCACCACAACAAAAGGACATTAATTAACTGTATTTAACAAAATGGGTTATCTTTGGAGTGGCAAAAAGATGCATTTCTCATTTGCAGTTGGGAAAGTACAGATGGTTTCTATCAGCTCTCTCTCTCCCTCTCTCTGTCTCTCTCTCTCTCTTTCTCCTCCTCTCACTCTTTCTGTTTTTTCTTAAACAGGTGGTGTGCCTTGGTCAGGGTCCTCGTCGTCCTCGGGAAGGAAGAAGAGAGAGAAAGCGTGGGGAGGGGAGCAGGACAGGAGTGGGAGAGAGGGCGGATCATGCGACGCTCAGGAGGCACACACAGACGGGCACAGACACGAGTCCTCCTGACAGCGCCTTTAGCGCCATCCTCAAAGGACTACTCTGCCCAGAATGTGGGAAAAAAAATCCGAGGCACTCAAGAAGATACAAGTAAAAAAGAACTCTTTAATTGATTTGAATTGAAGAGTTTTTTTTTACTTGTATCATCTTGAGTGCTTCAGATTTTAAACGTTCTATATCTGGGACCCAAAGCTGAGGAGCACCAGAGAAGTTTCTCATTCTACACCCTGGCAGCGCTCCTGGCAAACAGTTTGCTGAACTACACTGCCTACTTGAAGGGAATATGGACTGCAAGTCATGCCACAGTTGAAGATGCAACAATTATAATATGCATACCACATGAATGTCTGAATGGATATATTTAACCTGTTCCTAAAGTGTAATTCATATAAAAAAATGAACTAATGTTGCCTGGAAATAGTACTTCAATTAAACTGATCATTTTTGTTTATGTCTTGGTATTATTATTAGTAGACATTTGTGGTTTTAAACTGTTTTCTATTATTATAGTTGTTCTGATGTAGTTATCCATAATACCCGACACAGCAAATGACCATTAAAATTGAATGGACGGGTAAAATAGTTTTTGCTGTGGTTTAACAATACAACCCTAATTATAGTAATTTGAATCTATTCAAGTCTGTGACTTGTGGTTTATTTGAAAGAAATCTAGGTTCAGGTAGTGTGAGAGTCATGAAATGAATAGAAATGCCCATAAAGGATGATGATGCAGTTATTATTTTGAGTTCTTCACAGAACTCAGTTAAAGTACCAGCTCAATGATTTTTCACATTCACACAAGCATGTTGCTTTGAGTTCCACGGACCTGAATGACACCTCAGGCATCGGTGTGGCTGCTGACATTTTCTTTTGCTGACACTGGATCTCCTGCACTGTCCTAGTATCTCAGAAGTGTTCACCGTGGACTCAAGTGAGAAGCAGAAATGCCTCTGTCATCGCATTTGTAGTTACCTTCAGGGGGATTTGGCGGACACCTCTCCTCCAAGGCACCATTACGCAACTGAATTTCTTGTCTCCACCCACCTACCCGAGTCATGCTCTGGCACGCGACCTTCTCCTCCTGACAAGCTACAGTACTCTCTGCTGTTCAAGTGGAAACAGGACTTAAAACAATGTTAATGGTAAGGCTGAGTAAATTACTTGTGTATTTCTTCAAGTTAATGTGGCATCTTGTTTAGTTTCATCATGCCCTGGGCTACCTCAGCAGCCAGTGGCAAGGCAATTGTGTCGAAAACACTTCTGTCAACATTACCTGACAGCATTAGGCATAATGTAATGGGAAACCATTGTAACTGGCATTTGTTGCTGTGGATAGGGAGCTGTTCATGGCAAAAAAAAACCCTACTAGACCCAAGTTTCATAAAAAAAATTGTGATGTCACAAAGTCCAACCCTACAGGCTAGCCTACTCGATCAGAACCGGTTCTTCCGCACATCAGCAGGGTGGGCGCAGTGCTGCAAATGCTACAGCACCAGAGATAAAGGCCTGTGGAGATAGAGTCTCAGTGGAACTTGTAGCTTCTGTCTTCGGACTCAGTGTGATGGCTGTGCTCACTCTTGCCATCTACAGGTGCTGGAGGAAGTGTCACAGCCAAGGAGAGTAAAGAGAAGGGAAATTACAAATTAGTGTTATGGGGCTTGTGCTGTCTTACATTATGACTAGACTGGATACTTGATATACGCTTGTTGAAGGACTTTTAATACACAAATGAACACAAATCATTTTCCAACTGTGTGTAGAAACATAATTATGCAATTTTGTGTAATGCGCATACAGGAAAATGTCTTACATAATAAACATAATAGCCGACAACCAATGCATGCTTATAGATTTGTACAGCCTCTCTGTGTAGTGAAAATAGATATATGTACATCCCACCTCACTAAGGCCAAGTGCAGGGCAGAAAACATCAGAAAGAAAGTGAAGTATGTGTCTGCACACTCAAATCTCCCCAAACGAATGTAAGCGTAGCGTGAAGTTCTACCAGGAAGACGTAATGCGCGTCATCAATTAGCTGTCGTCCAATTAGCACGTAACATCTGTCTTTAAATACGTCATCTTACCTACCTGCTTTGCTGCTCACAGGTGTATTCCGCTGTTCGCCCTCCTCCCACCCCAGCATCCATCCAAGGGTCCTGTCCGTGTCCAGTGGGTCCTGACGATGATGTCTAATCCGCCATGGCTCTTGATCGATCTTTTGATGTCTCTTCTACGTCTGCCTCTTCACTGGCCTCCCGATGTCTCCTTTACCTCGGCATCTCCACTGATCGACCTCGGATTTCTGGTCTCCTCCTTATTCTTCCGGATCCCTCCATATACTCACTCGGGATTCCAGCTACAGCCCCTCCATGAACAGTTCAATTCTCTGCCACATACATTGGGGTGACACTGCTTTGTTCCCGGATGTTGGATTTCCTGTCACCTGAGCGACAACCTGGACTCTATCAGCTCATTGAGCACCAGTTCAGCCTCAGGCAGTTAGGCTTTCCCCCTAGAGACGCGGTTCTGCCCAAGGTTTCTTCCTCATTAAGAATATTTAGGGAGTTTTTCCTTGCCCCGGTGCTCCGGGGGGACCCAGAGTTGTGCTCTTGGAATCCTCTGTTTCCCTTTTCAATGCATTATGTATCGTATTCAATGTTTGTTATGCATCATATGTTTCTGAAAGTTCATTGTCTACCTTTTGATCACCACCAGTGGGTCCTTGTCCTTTTGTCAGGGGGTATTACTACTATGCCATGCCACTACTACTACAGTCAGCATCTATTCAGTTTTCATGTTTTATTGATCAGGACAAAGGACAGGACCTATGCCAAAGTTTGTTGTGCCATATCGTTACATGTAATCAAATAAATTATTATTGTGTTACCATATACTCAAAGTCTTTCTGGTTGAACTGATGTTATTGGAGCGAAAACATAGCGCAACATTTCGACTCACCAGGGGTCTTCTTCAGGCATTATAAAGTCGAATCGAATGTTTTTAATCCAATAATCCAATAACATCAGTCTCTTTGTTGCCATATTGGATCACTTGCTTTTGCATCAGTGTGCATGTTATAAATTAATTTTACGTTTCAGTTTGAATTCCTAGGATTAACTGAGTATGTACAGTACAATGGTCGTAGTTCTAAAAGGACATTTCTGAACATCATGTTATATTTTCGTCCACTCATCAGTCACTCAAACATTTGTCAGAGTCATGAGCTGTCCTATTTCCTATTAATATTGTGTTCTCTCACCAAGGCCTCCTTTTCTATCTTAGTCAAACTGCCGGTTGCTTAATAAAGCTCGTGTGTGGAGGTGTGAAAATAATCTTTTACACTTGTCTGTGCAAAATGAAGTCTTACTTTTTCCCTCTCTCTTTCTCCTCCATATAAAGAACCAGATTAAGGCCGAAGTGAATGTGGGAAAGTGGTAAATGATTAATTATATATCGGTTTAATATTATTATGACTGATAAATCAAACAAACTCCATTTTGTAATGATGCCAGCTATAACCATAGGCCTTCAAAGACAGACAGAGGGAGAGATAGAGAGACAAACAGAGACCAAGAGAGAGAGGGTGAATTTTCTCCTACACTCCACTACTCCCACACACAAGTAAGAGATAGGGGTAATTAAGACTAATCTTTTACATTACATGACATTACACTTCGCAGACACTTTTATCCAAAGCGACTAACAAAACATTTAGCTTGGATATGTATTTCGCTTGGATATACTGTGTTTCATGAAAAAGAATACAACACTGTTAACATGAATCAAATATAAAACAATAAAATACACATTGCCTAAGGATAAACAAGTAAGAAGAGTGATAAACAGTACCCGACTGCAGCCTTTCATTTTGGAGGAAGAGGAGACAAAGAAGGAGGACACTGTAGAAAAAGCGCTGCAGTAGCCCTGGTCTCTGTCATTTTACATAAGGTGTGTAGGGCGAAAGTGTTTATTAAGCATCATATGCTGTACCATGATGTTAACAATAAGAACAAGTGCAATCAGAGATGGCAACCTGGTCCCCCATATGGCCGGACAGACACACACACACACACAGACGCACACACAGATGGACAGGGTCATTGCAATACCTGGTCAATCCCTCCGGGGACCAGGTAAAAAAAGATTAATTTCACTGAAGTGAGTTAGTACAACCTTTTCTACATCTCCATCAATAAAGGCTGCACTTTATTCAGTGCATCTTCTTTACTGAGACTTTTGAAGGCGGTGTACAGTTCTGGCTCAAAGAAATCAACAAGGGAAATGTAAAAGAGACTGAAAGTGGAGGGAACATTAGGACATTTTTAAGGGAACTGTGAAACATCAAGATCACTGTGACGCCAACGATGATAATAATGGTGATAATGATGGTTATTGTTTTTAATGTAATTATTTTCATACGGCCCAAAAGGTTGGAGCCAAGTTGTTGTTTCAGTCCACAACACCAGTGCTTCACTGCACCGGTAATGGTTGTGGTGGCCTAGCGGTTAGGGTGTAATTGCAGGTTCGAATCCCAGGTCACCAGTAGCGCCACTTAGGTACCCTGAGCATGGTACCGTCCCCATGCACTGCTCCCTGGGTGCTGTTGTCCTGGCTGGCATGTGTGTGATGGGTTAAATGCAGAGGTGGATTTTTGTTGTGTGCATGGTGTGCTGTGATGTGCCCTGTGATCACAATGACAAAAATGGGACTTTCACGAATGAAAAAAGTGGAGGCTACAGTACAACTCACTTCTCTGTCTGGGGGCAACAAGAACTGAAACATGTTCTGATACTTCAGCGCTCTCTTCCGTAGTGTGTTGTATTAAGGAGCATGTATTAATAGCAATGCAGCATGTTGTAGCACTGTTCTGTAGGGTTGCTTTTTTTGTTTTCAAAACAAATGTTCAAACAAAAGCTAATTAAAGAGAGTTTGAAAAAAAAAAAAGTCTGGACAAAGGTGCTGTTGGTATGGGTTTATTTTCCCATAGTAATGCATTATAGCCTTACTTGCAACCCAAGAGTTGTTTTCACACTCGAGAGAAATAAGAACAAGACATATACAGGCATGCATGAATAGTGACGTAGCAGAATGGACAGAATGGCAAAGTAAACAGGGGAGGGAGGAGGGGGGGGGGGGGGTGTTGATGAAGAGTTGGGTTACAGGAATCTGCCTTATGGGTTGGCATCCATGTTCTCCTTGATCCAGTGGAGGAACTCGCAGACCTTGACGTAGACGCCAGGGTAGCCAGGCTGGGCGCAGCCTTGACCCCAGGACACCAGTCCATGCACCTCTCCAAAGCATTCAAGGGGACTGCCGGAGTCACCCTGAAACAGGCAGCGAGGGAGAGACACAGAAGAAGAAGAAGAAGAAGAAGAAGAAGAAGAAGAAGAAGAAGAAGAAGAAGAAGAAGAAGAAGAAGAAGAAGAAGAAGAAGAAGAAGAAGAAAAAGAAGAAGAAGAACAGTAGTCAGAGATCAGCCAGTGGTTAAAAAACGACTGCTATCTAATGTGTGTGAACAGGCCCGCTGACAGGGGGGCACAAACGGGTCTCTTGTCCCCAGAACTGGTGCCTCCTTAAATTATGGAATATGGAGGGAGGGCGGGTGGCCATCTGATTATCTTTTCCCGGGCCCAGCCAAGACTGTCAGCGGGCCTGTGTGTGAAGGTCCTCGTTCCTTCAGGTCATAGTAGTCACAAATGCTAAGCTGTAGGCAACTGGACTTTTGTTTGTAGCTTAAAGACATTTCATCTTCAATGCACAAGGCTCCTTCAGTTCTAAGAACTGATGATGGAGAGACCCCGGAGATAACCCTTCCCAGAGGAAAATTTTGTTTCTGATTTGTATCTCTTCTGTTGCACAGCAGACAAAATGATGATTTTCTTTTAAGGCTCATTTAAGTACTACTTATTTCACAATTATTTCTCATACAACACTGAGCATTATTTGAGACATTGTTACGATCTCATTTGTAGATTAAAGGGAGTCTACACTGAAACAACAAATGTATTTTGCTCCAGAGATAAACCTGAGAAGCCGGAGACAAAGGCAATAGTCTTATTTTTGTATCACTGTGATGTCATTATTGTCTAGGAGAACCAAGTGAGACATAGAAGAAATCTCATTTTAAAAAATGCTTTCCTCTGGGTTCAGTGATGTGACAATAGAGGTGAACCTGCCCAGTTGCCTACTACCTAGCACTTATTATGTATATAAGATGTTCTCTCAAAAACCCAGTCAGTGCTCACATTGCAGGCATCTCTGCCTCCGTCCAAGTAGCCAGCGCACATCATTCTGCGGGAGATCATGCCAGGGTAGGCATTTTCACACTGCTCATCATCGAGGACCGGCACGTCCAGACACTGAAGCTTCTCACTGGGATAGTAGTCTGCAGAGTTGAACAAGAAGTGATGCGACAAAATATGTTAAAGAATACTTTTCCACTATGAAGCAGGAAACATCCTTGCTATTCTTCCGCCCCCCCCCAGGACAGAAGTGGTATTACACTTAACACTGGCAATTTGTGATAACATCAGGATAACTGACACGCTTATATGCACAGCAAGCTTTTTTCATGTTTCCTAATACCTGTGTTCAGGCCAAATGGGTCTCTTGTCCTGGGCCCTGGGAAAGAGGGGGCCCAGAACTGGTCCCTCCTCACATTTTGGACTATGGGGTGGGGGGCCCCATCAGATTATCTTGTCCCGGGCCCAGCCAAGACTGTCAGCGGTCCTGTCTGTGTCTAAGATAGATTTGCTTCATTCTTAATTCAAAATAATGTACTTCAGTCAATGTATGCTTGTTGTCAATGTTATGTTTTCCCTGTGTCGTGTGTATCTTGTGTTTTGTGCTGCCAACTGAGGAAAAGAAGTTCCCCTTTTGCCTCTGAGTGATAGTCATCTCCTTGTTTCTG
Organism: Coilia nasus; assembly: GCA_027475355.1. Lineage (NCBI taxonomy): Eukaryota > Metazoa > Chordata > Actinopteri > Clupeiformes > Engraulidae > Coilia > Coilia nasus. The sequence goes on along the minus strand of CM050218.1, from coordinate 10,053,944 downwards.
TCGTCTCTCTGGCTAATTCTAGCTATCTCAGTCTTTTTCTCTGACTGGCCCTATTTTGATCGGGTATTGAGGCAGGGTGAGTGGTAATTACACAGTATGTGTGGACACATCAGCCATTTAAAATTTGCCAGGCCAGTCAAAGCAGGGCCTATGCTATGGGGGACAGGCCTGAGGGACAGGCTAGTCAAAGCAGGGCCTATGCTATGGGGGACAGGCCTGAGGGACAGCCTAGTCAAAGCAGGGCCTATGCTATGCTTCTACCACTCACCACCATCGGCTTGTGTCTTGCCCCAGCCAGCCACCCTGCAGGCTACTCCGCCGTAAGGGCATCGGGTGGGCAGGGGGATGGGCTGCACAGCGTCAGTCAGCTTCACTGGGTGGAACAGCTTGATCAGCATGATGTCATAGTCCAGGGTTTGGTAGTCATAGCTGGCGCATAACAGAAAAGGATTCTGAGACATTTACATTACATTACTTTACATTACACGTATAGCAGACACTTTCATCCAAAGTGCCCTTACAATAGAGGACACAAATCACGATACAGTTAACTACATTTAGCACTCAGTAGTAGATGAATGAATGATAGGGTAGTAAAAATAAATATCTTCAGTGTCAATTAAACTCCTCGAGAGCTTGCATTTGAGACAACAGGAGGCATCATAAGCCGATATACTAATAACCAAATTAATTGAATAGACAGCAATTATATACCAATAACTAATTACGTGCAACTACAATGGCATCCTGCCAAATGCTGAGATGCAGAGAGGTATTGTTCCGCTCTAGATTGAAAGGTGATTCAGCTCTAGGTTGATTCAGGTGCGTGGAACTAAAAAAACTCTAAGTAGAGTGAGGCCTCATTTCCACCAAACACTCTCCGTATACAGCGCATAGACAGGAAGTGCACATTTTCTGTCCATATTCGTTTAGAATGCACGCTAACAAATTAGACTATTCACACCACATGCATGATCTGAGCATATTCTGTCACCCATACACACATATTATACACGGTTATGTGCTGTACATGCTCAAGCCGTTGTGAATGAGCCCTCAGAGTGGCTCGCACACTGAAAAAGGAGAAAAAAGGTCTATAAAGGATTTTTTTTTTTTTTTTTAAATAGTAGGAGCAGAGCAGAGCAAACGTTTCAGCATTGCTTTTCTCAGTGCTCTCTGTGGAGGACTTGCCTAGGGTGCCAGATAATGTTGTTGGTCTTCATTAGTTGCTCGGTGCCCTCAAACGTACGCTGGTCGTGCTCTCCCAGGATGATCTGCATGGCATAGGGGCTGAGGGAGGTGATGAGGGGGAAGATCAAAGTCAAAGTCAAAGTCGGCTTTATTGTCAAAAAACCATATGTACAGGTTGCACACACAGAATTTGAAATTGCAATGCTACCTAGGCCCACAGTGAACATTAAACATCTTATAAACAAGACAGGAAGACATGACCACAAAAAACATAATAATATAAACATAACAAAAAGTACAGTAGGCTTGTATATAATACAAATAAGTAAAAACACAGTGTTTAGTGTAGTAAAGCTCAAATAGTGCCATTTAAACAGTGGTGTCATTGGTTGTAGTGCAAAAGATAAGTGTGCATTGAAATTGAAATTCTAGTATAAAGAATGGAGGTGGGGGAATAAACAGCTAGTGCTCTCCTGCACCCGCATCCATGGCTGAAGTGCCCTTGAGCAAGGGCACCTAACCCCACATTGCTCCAGGGAGTGTAACTGAAACTCTGTACCTAAATAACTGTAAGTTGCTCTGGGTAAGAGCATCGGCTAAGTGCAATGTAAGGGAGCTAAAGGTTAATCCAAGCTAGCACAGGACACTAATGTCTTCTTTGAAGGTTAAGTCCTTGGAACAAATTCAGATTCCTGTTATCAGAATTATGGTATACGTGTTTCTATATGTATATCGTCATCACTTATCTTTTGCCTCATAGATGTTGAAGAATACACAGACACTGTGACCTCCTACATCACAAAATGCATCGACGACGTGACCCACGTCAAGAGCATCACCACTCGAGCCAACCGGAAGCCATGGCTAACAGGAGACGTCCATAGGCTGCTGAAGGCCAGAGACAAGGCCTTCAAAGCTGGGGATGAATCAGCCCTGAGAACAGCGAGAGCCAACCTGTCCCGTGGCATCAGGAAAGCAAAACGAGAGTACACAAACAAGATAACCTCCCACTTCAAGGACAGCAAGAATGCACAGAGCCTATGGCAGGGCATTCAGGCCATCACAGACTACAAACCTGCATCACGAAGCTGTGAGAGCGACATCACTCTGCTCAACAACCTAAACAGATTCTTTGCACGTTTTGAGGAACAGAACACCACTCGCCCACAGAAAACACCACCACCTTCGCACGACCAGCCTCTGTGCCTGTCTGCTGCCAGCGTGAAGAGGACACTCTCCGCCATCAACACCCGGAAAGCAGCGGGTCCAGACAACATCCCTGGTAGGGTGCTGAAAGACTGTGCAGAGGAGCTGAAAGATGTTTTTACAGACATCTCTAATACCTCCCTGAGGCAAGCCATTGTGCCATCAGGCTTCAAAGCTGCCACCATCATACCTGTGCCAAAGAAATCATCCCCATCCTGCTTCAACGACTACCGTCCTGTGGCACTGACACCCATTATCATGAAGTGCTTTGAACGACTAGTCCTGTCACACATAAAATCCACCCTGCCCCCCAGCCTGGACCCGTACCAGTTCGCATACAGGGCAAAACGATCCACAGACGATGCAATTTGCTCTGCCCTCCACCCAGCGCTCACCCACCTGGACAAGAAAGACTCATATGTGAGAATGCTGTTCATAGACTTCAGCTCAGCGTTCAACACCATAATACCACAACAACTAATCTGCAAACTGGACAAACTGGGCCTCAGCACCTCCCTCTGCAACTGGCTGCTGGATTTCCTCAGCCAGAGGCCCCAAGCGGTGCGTGTTGGCAACAACATCTCAAGCAGCATCACCCTGAGCACAGGGGCTCCACAAGGCTGTGTGCTCAGTCCCCTCCTCTTCACCCTGCTGACACATGACTGCACACCAACCCACAGCTCCAACCACCTCGTGAAATTTGCAGATGATACGACACTGGTGGGCCTCATCACCAACGGCGACGAGACCCACTACAGGAAAGAGGTGGAGCTTCTGACCAGATGGTGCAAAGACAACAACCTCCTGCTAAACGTCAGCAAGACCAAAGAGATTGTTGTCAGCTTCCAGAGAGGCCACACCCAACACCCCCCACTGACCATCGACGGTGCTGCAGTGGAGAGGGTGAGCAGCACCAAGTTCCTGGGGGTGCACATCAGTGATGACCTCTCCTGGACCACCAACACTGCATCACTGGCCAAGAAAGCACAGCAGCGTCTCTACTTCCTGCGCAAACTGAAGCGGGCAAGTGCTCAACCACCCATCATGACCATGTTTTACAGAGGAACCATTGAAAGCATCCTCACCAGCTGCATCACCGTGTGGGGCGGAAGCTGCACTGACTACAACAGGAAGGCTCTACAACGCATCGTGAGAACAGCTGAGAGGATAATTGGTGTACCACTCCCATCCCTGCAAGACCTTTACACCACCCGCCTCACCCGCAAAGCCATCACAATCATCAACGATACAAGTCACCCTGCACACAGTCTGTTCAGCCTCTTGCCCTCCAGAAAGAGGTACAGGAGTCTCCGCTCCCGCACCACCAGACTCACGAACAGCTTCATCCACCAGGCCGTGAGACTGCTGAACTCTCTCCCCTCCTCACCCGTGAGACTGCTGAACTCTCTCCCCTCCTCACCCTCACCCTCACCCTCAGCCCCAGCCACCAGGCCGTGAGACTGCTGAACTCTCTCCCCTCCTCACCCGTGAGACTGCTGAACTCTCTCCCCTCCTCACCCTCACCCTCACCCTCAGCCCCAGCCAGAAGGAACACCAGGCTGGCAGGAGAAGTCTAGGGACATTGGACTCTCACCCCCCCACCTTACCTAAACTGAGACTCTGCATATGCAAAATTGCACACACATGCTGCTGTTATATTTATATTTTTATTGCACTAGCCATCACTTTATATTTATATTTTTACTGCACTAGCCATCACTTTCACAATAACAACTACCTCTAAATGCACACACTCAGTGTTGTCTTGTCTCGTCTTGTCGTCTTGACTTGTCATACCTGGTTTAGTTTTAGCAACACTAGGTAACAGTAGCCTTAAGCAACTGCACTTTATTTATTATTTACAATAACTTAGCTTAGGATTTGTCTTGTCTTGTGCACTTGCACTTTACTGTTGTTGTATTTGTTGTTGTCTATGTAAACGCATAGGATAGTGAGAAACGTAATTTCGATTCCTTTGTATGTCAAGTACATGTGAAGAAATTGACAAATAAAACTGACTTTGACTTTGACTTTGACTTTGATCATTTAAGCAAAACTATTTCATCATTAAAGCTTGGTGCAGTTATTATTCTAATAATCCTATTAGTCTTCGCATCAAAATGATCCTGTTGGAAGGTACTGATGGGATTCTGCTATACTCACTTGTACCAGCAGTGGGCCACAGAGAGCACCCACTGATCACTGATGAGCACGCCCCCACAGAAGTGGTAGCCGTAGTTCAGGGATGCCATGTATGGCTTGGAGTTTGGGGAACACTCATAGCCCCCAATGATCCTGCCATCCTCCCTGGGCACTGCCACTGTAGGGATGGAAAACTGCGTCAGAACAACATTGCTTTTTTTAACAACTCATTCATTAGTTTGTCATCAGTGGAGATGAAGAATTCATGAAGATCAAATGGTTTAATGATTGATTCAAATAACAATGCCACAATGTTAACAGATAATAATGCTACAATGCCAACAGATCTACACACACTTCACCTTACAGCACTGAAATTCAGACTACTGGACTGCCTGAAGGATCATAGCCTGCAATTACATAGAACGTCTCTAGAACTGCACTAGACTGATAACATTGTTATTAGTTTACCAGCAGCTCCAACGAGCATCAGCACAACAAGCAGTCTCATGATTTCCAGTGACTTCAGTGGCCGAAGACAGCTGTTAATAGTTGAGTCCACTTATAAAGGGTCTCTAGCCACCCATCCCCCCACCCCCCAACATACAGTATGATATTCCAGACTGCCCACCTGTGTAGTTAATGCCTAATCCCAGTATCTGCTCAATGTGTGTAACATGCAACCTAGTGGAAGAATTTCCCACGCAAGGACATGAACTCATTCAGTTCATTTCATAATTTCTCGTTGCAACTGTCCTACAATCTGGTTAAAAAAAAGTGGCTCAGCGAAAGAAAAAGATTACTGCTATCACCACGATGTGCTGTGTCTACAGCGGCGGAATAAAACTGGTCTTGATGCACTTAGAACTGGCGAGTAGACTTCATTTTGCCCTTGAAACAAAGCCAAACACTAAGAGAAATTGACATCTGTAGTCCTGGACAAAAGGTTCCAACTGAACAACTCTGAATGTTTACTTAACCCTCATGTTGTGTTAGAAACATGGTTACGTTCGTGGTGTTAACGGTCAAAATTGACCGGCCATACAAAAAAGGTAATAAAACATTTTGTAGAAGTCTGATTTTCATATATTTTGATTAATATCTTTTAAACATCCTTTTGTTGAGCTGTGTGGATCTGATAGATGGCTCTGGACAGGGTTCTCAAAGCTCTGAGACAGAGATGACTTTGGCCACACACCTCAGGTCTTTTTTCGTCAAGCAGTGAGGCTGCATATTGTGTGTGTGTGTTTGTGTGTGTGTGTGTGTGTGTGTGTGTGTTTGTGTTTGTGTGTGTGTGTGTGTGCCTGTGTGTGTGTGTGCCTGTGTGTGTGTATGTGTTGACTGTGTGTGTGTGTGTGTGTGTGTGTGTGTGTGTGTGTGTGTGTGTGTGTGTGTACTGTGTGTACTGTGTGTGTGTGTGTGCCTGTGTGTCTTACTTCAGTTTTGAATGTATATTCAAGGTCAATGTCTCTGTATATAAGTCTTGGAGATGTAAGTTAATGATCCGGTCATTTTTGACCGAAACACCATGAAGGTAACAAGTTTGTATATCTTCCACAAATCTTAAAGAATTTCATTATATTTCATTTTGTCCATTCCAATAGGTTAGCTGAAGGATATCATGAAGCCTCATTTGCGTATGATGAAGAATGGAGAAGTTATTTAAGAATGAACTTTCAAAACGGTCATTTTTGACCGTAACACAACATAAGGGTTAAATTGTTTTTTTTATATACTTTAACCAAGGTATTACTTTTTTTTAATCAATAATTCAGTATTGGTTGTAAAGGGAATGAAACAACCCAAAACATTTTTTGACAGGTTGCCAAACTTCTGTGCCTCTGCTTTTACTTAGCCTTAATTTAAACACCCCAATCATTTTAAATGCAGAATAGCATCTATGATTAAATTGTGTTTTGTTGATGCTTTAAGGGACTACTTGCAAGCTGTTATGATCTCAAGGATGAGGTGTTATTTGTGGATGCCGATTAAGTGCCAAAACATTTTTTCTGTGCCAACGAGGTTGAGATTTAGCCAGCTGCAAGAGAATTCACTCACCTCTAAACTCGTCTTTTGGTTAGGCATTGTAAAGGGGGGGGGGGGGGGGTATTATTTGTTTGATCTAATTTATCTAACTTGATTAAAATGTACAGGGTGGAGCAAAAAAAAATCAGTCACATTTTAACCCTCCTGTTACCCTCAAATTTTCAAACATCTTTTATCCTTGGGGTCAATTTGACCCCAGCCATTTAAATCTCCAGAAATGGTTATAATTCAAAATATTTCCTAAGTTTATGTTTTAGGTACTTTATGTTTCTTTGTTGATGACGTGAAAAGCCCTTTAAATAGAACTTAGCCCCCCACGGACACCCTACACATCCAAACAAACCTATTCCATTACTATGGGAAAATATGCAAATAGCCATAAAATCCCACTGATTGATCTAAAACTGGAAACAAAGATATTTTTGGTATTTTAATGGCTTCATAGTATCTCTAACTACATATTTTTGTTGTTTATAACATTTTAAAAAAGAAGCCATTTTAGTTATTAAAAATAGTAACATCTATTATCTTTGGGGTCAATTTGACCCCAGGAAAAATGTACATAATTTCAAACATTTACAAAGATTTTATTTGTTTAAATATTTCTATTAAATATCTCCTCAAACATTGAGGCTACCACAATTAAAAACCATGCAAATTATTCAGTTCTCTTTCCAGTGATGTAATGGTTTATGACTATGCGAACAATGGCATGGCCACCCTGGTGAGTTTGAAAGAAATACCCACGAAAAAAATTTGCACATAATTTCCCATATTTCATTTCAGTAAAGGTGACATGTTCATTTGCTTGAAACTAACTTTAATAAAGGTGTTGAATAAAGGTGGTTAAAGGTGTTAAATGTGTCCTCCACCTCTTCCAACAGCCTCAATGATTGAGACGATACAGTCATTTAAAAAGTTGAGAAGTTGTGTTTTGGTCCACCCTGTGTTTTTATGAAAACCCTGTGTGGTGTGGGGGCAAATAGGGCTGGGAGCAGATGATGAAATCTGGGTTTGGTGGGCGGGTAAGCAGTGATAAGCATATTTATAAAAACCTCCCGCTCGATTACTTTGGTGTCCAGTTGGGAGAAGATTTGAGCCGGCAGAATGATGCTTATCTGTTTTGTTGCCCTTGCCCTTGTCAGTGCTGCAGGTCGGTATTTCTGCACTGCACGTGTCATGGATGGTGGTATCATCATATATCTAGGGTTAGGGTTAGGGTTAAAGTTATTGTAAATTTTTGGTGCTGCATGTCAGTAGTTCTGCACTACATGTGTCATGGATGGTGGTATCATCATATATCTAGGGTTAGGGTTAGAGTTAGGGTTAGAGTTATTGTAAATCAACATCCCTCTCGACCTTTAAAAAGCTTGTGAAAACCCTTCTTTTCTGAGACTGCTTCCCTTCCTAACAAAATTAATCTCCACTAACCAACTCGCCTCGTGCTTGTATGAGTTTGTGTGTGTAGGGTGTGCGTGTGTCCCTGCACTGGGAAACTTAGCTAAGGCACATGTATCTCCATGTGTGTATGTGTGTAGTCTGTTTACTCTGTGTTCCTCTACACCTCTGTCAGCTTATGTCCTTCTTTTGTAAGTGGCTTTGGATAAAAGCATCTGCTAAGTGTAATGTAATGTAATTTTTTTTATTTGGAAGCAAGAATTATACACAGCATAGGGGACATAGTTCTGCTCAGCTTTATTTCTAACAACCTTTTAAAATGCAGGCAGCTTTTTATCCATGCTTTTTATCTCTCATTTTGTTTGACATAATTTGTTATTATGTGTTTACATTTGTGCAGATGCAAAAGGGTTTCTTTTACTTGCCTTCTCTCTCTCTCTCTCTCTCTCTCTCTCTCTCTCTCTCTCTCTCTCTCTCTCTCTCTCTCTCTCTCTCTCTCTCTGTGAGGTGTATTGGGATACAGAGAGGCAGCTAGTTAAACTAGCTCCACAATATTGACTAATTGTATACTGACTGAACACACGCTAAGGATTGATTAAGTTTAGATTAAGATTTAGTGTTTAATTTTAGTGCTGAGGTTGTGCCATTGTTACATAAAAATCATTCCCCTAGAACAACTAATAAAGTCATTCTCTATTCCCCTACAGCTGCAGCTCCACTGGATGACAAGATTGTAGGTGGGTACGAATGCTCGCCACACTCCCAGCCCTGGCAAGTCTCAATGAACATTGGCTACCACTACTGCGGCGGCTCTCTCATCAATGACCGGTGGGTCATCTCTGCTGCCCACTGTTGGATCAAGTGAGTACTGCAGCCTGGAGGAACATTGAACACACTCTCACCCATACCACCCTTCCCAAGTCTGTTAATGCTAACTCAAAACATTTGCAGTTATTCATCATGCACAAAGATTTATTTCTAATACCTTATCTCTTGCTTCTGTTTTGCTGCTCTGCTTTCTAACTTTTTTGTCATAAAATACATCTCATCTGTCTGTCTATGAGTTTTGCTATATACAGTATTTGTACACATATGGATAAAGTACAGAATGCATAAATCTGGATGGAAAGGCATCATATTTTAAATGATGACCACATCAAAATAACCATAATATAAAATTAGATAAAATAAAAACAGAAAAGGTCAAAGAGATAATTACCTTTCGTCACAGACTCAGTGATGTTTTCTGATTTCTGAAAGTTAATTTACTGATCGTGTATTAATTGTGCATTGATCATTTATTGATCGTGGATTGCTTTGCTAGCCCCTTTGCCCAGGTGGTGATCCTGGGTGACCACCATATCTGGGAGTACGAGGGCACCGAGCAGTACATGGCCCTGGATGCCATCTACTGGCACCAGAGCTACGACTACCAGACGCTGGATCATGACATCATGCTGATGAAGCTGGCCCACCCAGTCACCGTCAACGAGTTTGTCCAGCCCATCGCTCTGCCCACGACCTGCCCCAACCCCGGGGACATGTGTATCGTGTCCGGCTGGGGAAACATCTACACCGACTCAGGTAAGTGTCGGGAGGAGTAGAGGGTGTGGCGGCGGGGAAAAAACGTCTGTTGTTTTGTTGCCATTTTTTCCCCTTATATATATATATTATATATATATATATTATATTATATATATATATATATATTATATTATATATATATATATATATTATATTATATATATATTTCAGGGTTTAATGAAATGAAAAGAAATGCAATTTAATGAAAAGAGCTGAATACCTTAGGGAAGGCACTGATAGTGTAAGAAGTTGTTTATGCCTACCTTAACTAAAATGTGTCATAACCACAGTCACATTTTGTGAACGGAAGAATTTTACAAGAACTTTTATATTTGCTTTTTCTGACCTACAGCAGATTGTCAGATAACCTGACAGGCTTAGCTCAACTTTAATAAATATAAATAAATAATAAATATATAAATATAGTAAAATATAATAGCAGTCTTTAGACCTTCCTTAACCCTGAATCACAAATATACGTGTTGTGAAAGTTCCAAGAATTGAGCAATATATGTGTTTTTATTTCATTTACAATATATTTTATTTCCTTATTTAATTATTGAGTAAATGTCCAGTGGCTATCCATAACTGTCATGCTGACTACTCCACCCCTGTTATTGTAAAACCAAAAGGGCAATTTAATGCAGATCTCCCATTTTCTTCTTTTTTCCTTCCTTCCCCTCTTTTCTTTCCGGTGCTTTCTCTCCTCTCGTCGTCTCTCAGTTTTCAACCCTTTCAACCTCCAGTGTGTGGAGGTGCCCATCGTGTCCTATGAGGACTGTGACAGGTCCTACCCAGGCCTGATCACGAATCAAATGCTGTGTGCTGGATACCCTGAGGGGGGCAAGGACGCCTGTCAGGTAAGGGGGGGGTGTTTGGTGGTTGTGAGAAATCTCACCTCCATGAAGAAGGTTTGACTCACATTTGAAAATAAACTGGAAATTAAGAAAAAAAAATCTAGTGTAAATAGTCTAATAACAAGAAGTCCACAAAAAGTAGCTTTGTACTAGCCCGGTAAACCAGCCCCTCCTACTTCATTTCATTTTGTACAGAGGGTCTGGTCTTGCTGCATTGAGAAACAGTTTCCTCCTGGAAGTGTGGACTCTGCTGAAGTTTAAAACAAGTGGCTCTGCCTTTACCCAATCGCTAACATCTGGTCGTCACATATGCAACTAGCCTACCTACGCACTACAATTCAAATGCAGCACACAAAGTCAACGTCATCACTCATGAACACTTCCTTTGTTCGCTGACTGGCTCTGATTCGCTTGGTCCCAATACATGAATGTCAACGGCAGCAAGGCCAGACAAAATGAAATGAAGTACGAGGGCCTGGTTTACCAGACTATCAGATTCATATATTTCTAATACTCAGCTAATGTTGCTAGATTGTGCAGGCAAGGTTTAGTTGTAACAGGCCTAATAACACTGTTTTTTTACTTACCCTCTCTTCCTCTCTCTCCCTCTCTCTGTTCCTCTTCACAGGGTGACTCTGGCGGTCCCTTGGTCTGTAATGGCGTGCTACAGGGCATTGTCTCCTGGGGTTATGGCTGTGCTCAGCCCGACTACCCTGGCGTATACACCAAAGTCTGTTCCCTTTTGCCCTGGATCAACGAAATCCTCTCCAGTTATTAGAGGCACAGTGGGCCTAGGGCTGATTTAACATTATACATCTAAACATCAACAACAAATCAATAAACAGTTAATACCTTGGACAGGGCTATTTTGTGGACATTTACAACTATGCTTTCAAATATGTGTACAAATGTGTTTTCTTTCATCTTTCATCTCAGTTTCACACAATGCATGCATGAAACATTTCTTATGAATGCATGAAACATTTCTTATAAACTCTGTCAAGACTTGAAAAAAAAAGGTTATATTTAGTTTTTAGCTTAATTGAAATGAAAATGAACAGTCAAAAAACTTTGCACAGCTATAAAAACCATTAGTAAAAAATGAAACACATAGTCAAACACACTGATAAAGAGAATAATGTGTTAACAGAACCCTTTTTCTGTATCACATAACAATAACATTTTTGACATAGAGGCTTTGGATTACATTGCTGGCTTATGTCCTCCATTGATCCCCCTTCCAAACATGGTAAACACACCACACAGGGTTATAGCGTCCGAATGAACATATTTTTATTTATATACATTTTTCATATGATTACACCAAAGTGGGACCTGATCATTGCAATGTATTCCCAGCAATCTGCCCAGTGTAAAAAGGCTATGGGTAATGTTTGTATAAGATAATACTTATTCAAATAGTTGCACTTTAACTAATAAACCCATCCACAAAATGACAGTATGAACACTAAAGACATTAATATAATTAATTCATATTAATATAATAATAATTAATATTATTGTTAAAATTAATTAATATAATCATTTTCAGAACTGTAATAACATCAAAGTGAGACCTTGTCATTGCAAAGCATTGCTGCCCAGTGTGCAGGAAAGTAATGTGTGTGTAATGTATTTATTTAATTAGTTGCACTTCAACCAATGAGCCCATCCACAAAATGATAAAATGATAAGATAAACACTAAGGACAGTTTAAAAAATAGTTCCTGAAACAGACGTGTTATGTTTTCATTTTTAAAATCAGCATTATACATATATCATGTACACACACACGCACTTACATACACTAACAATGTTTAACATACTTCTGGAATCTACCACTGCTGCCACTAGCATCTCTATGCTCTGCTTTATCCCCTCACAACTTGATGTGATCAATTTTGGCCACCTTCAGCACCTCCCTGGCTGTGTCTGCCAGCTCCTTCAGGCCCTCGTTCAGGAGGCCGAGGGTGGCCGAATGGGACATGTCCGCCGCCTTCTTGCTGCCCCACACAGGCACCAGGCTGTAGGCGAACTCCAGCACTGCCCTCTTGCTCCCAAGTGCGGACAGCTCCCGGCTGCTCAGCTCGTTGTTCCGAATCGCCATGACGAAGGGCTTGGACTCCCTGAGGGCCTTCAGCGAGTGGTTGTTCACCCGCTCCGAGAGCAAGTCCAGGGACTTGTCGTCCAGGCCAAAGGCGTGGTAGCACTTCGTGAAGAAGACGAGCAAGATGCCCGCGTCGCAGGCCACCGCCAGGCCAGGGATCGGTGCCATCGAGATGCCGCTCGCCGCCTTGGCTGCCATGAGGGCTGTCTTCTCGAAAGATTGCATTTTTCTCTCCAGCATTTGTGTTGAGTAGATGGGCAGTGATAGAATCAGAGCTTCTCTCTTGTGCTCTGGTAGATCTTCTATTAAGGTGTCCACCAACTTTGGGAAATCAAATTTGTCTAAGTCGAAGGAGGACACCAAGAACACTGTGGGGTTGACAATGCTCTTTAGGTGGTTTATGCAGTCTTCTCTGACGCAGGCGATCAGACTCTCTGCGTCGAAGTTCTTTTTGAACTGCTCGGCCCGAACCTCGTTGTCGATTTTGGAGCGCAGGAAGTAAAACTTCTTTTTTTTCTTCAGTATCTCCCTGGCCAACATCATGTCATTTTCTTTGAATCGCTCTGAAGATATGATGATGAAAAAGTCATAGGTTTCGAATTTGACCTCCTTCAGGTATTTCTTTGCCTTGAACTTAGGACTCCCTGTACCTGGAAGGTCCCACAAGTTCACGTTTGGCATCGATGGATGGGGGTACGCACACGCGCCCATGGTCGTCTCGATCACACCGGTGGGGGCCGCTCTCTTGTCATCATTATCGATGCCCCTGACCGCGTTGATGAAGGTGGACTTTCCTGCTCCTGTCATCCCAGTGACTGCGATGTTCAATGTGACGTGGTCCAGTCGCTCCACCTGCTGCCTCACCCCAGGGTCCTCTGGAAGTTCGACGTCATCAGCTTCTATATACAGGTGGTCCTGAAAACCAGGGGGCTCTGAATAGTACGGCTCTACTGGTTGGGCAGTTTGCTCCATTTCAGGGGAGACATCTGTGGGAAGTGTTTCATGTGAAACATCCTCTGTCTGGGTTGCCTTAGCATCTACAGTATTCCTAATGTGAACATTGGTTTCTATTGGTGGATTGTTTTTGTCCTGCTGGTGTTCAATTTGACTCGATGTCTCTGCACTTTCGAACTTATGTGGGACTTCAACGACAGATGCCATTTTGTTTTTTTCCATGAACTTATTGCCATTCTCCAGCGTCTCTTTATCCTGTTGTTGCTGTTCTGTCGTCTGGATATGTTTAATCAAGACAGGCGCCTGATTTTCATGTAACTGCTCTGCTATATTATTCTGGACACCTTCTGCTGGGGCAGGCATCTTAGTTTGTTGTAACTCTTTTGATACAACCTTCTCGTCCTTTAGTTGCACTTTGGTTGCCATCTCATTTTTATGCAACTGCTGTTGTAGAACTTTTTGGACAGGTTCTTCAGAGGCTGGTGTCTCTATTTGATGCAACTGCTGTGGTAGAACTTTTTGGACAGGTTCTTCAGAGGCTGGTGTCTCTATTTGATGCAACTGCTGTGGTAAAACTTTTTGGACAGGTTCTTCAGAGGCTGGTGTCTCTATTTGATGCAACTGCTGTGGTAGAACTTTTTGGACAGGTTCTTCAGACGCTGGTGTCTCTATTTGATGCAACTGCTGTGGTAAAACTTTTTGGACAGGTTCTTCAGAGGCTGGTGTCTCTATTTGATGCAACTGCTGTGGTAGAACTTTTTGGACAGGTTCTTCAGAGGCTGGTGTCTCTATTTGATGCAACTGCTGTGGTAGAACTTTTTGGACAGGTTCTTCAGAGGCTGGTGTCTCTATTTGATGCAACTGCTGTGGTAGAACTTTTTGGACAGGTTCTTCAGAGGCTGGTGTCTCTATTTGATGCAACTGCTGTGGTAGAACTTTTTGGACAGGTTCTTCAGAGGCTGGTGTCTCTATTTGATGCAACTGCTGTGGTACAACTTTTTGGACAGGTTCTCCAGAGGCTGGTGTCTCTATTTGATGCAACTGCTGTGGTAGAACTTTTTGGACAGGTTCTTCAGAGGCTGGTGTCTCTATTTGATGCAACTGCTGTGGTAGAACTTTCTGGACAGGTTCTTCAGAGGCTGGTGTCTCTATTTGATGCAACTGCTGTGGTAGAACTTTTTGGACAGGTTCTTCAGAGGCTGGTGTCTCTATTTGATGCAACTGCTGTGGTAGAACTTTCTGGACAGGTTCTTCAGAGGCTGGTGTCTCTATTTGATGCAACTGCTGTGGTAGAACTTTTTGGACAGGTTCTTCAGAGGCTGGTGTCTCTATTTGATGCAACTGCTGTGGTAGAACTTTTTGGACAGGTTCTTCAGAGGCTGGTGTCTCTATTTGATGCAACTGCTGTGGTAGAACATTCTGGACAGGTTCTCCCAAGGCTGGCGTTTCATCATCATGTGGCTGCCTCAGTGTTACCCCAGTGAGGTTCTGTGACGGAGCAGTGAACGGTGCAGGTCTCTGATTAAGGGGATCATTTTCCAGAGAGGGTGATCTTTCTGGGCAGAGCTGTGCTGAATCACTTTTAACATTCACAAACTGTGAGGGGATGTCCTCACAAGTGGCTTGTGGCTTGCTCTCTGCACAGTATGCTATTTGGGGCATCCCATGGTAGACAGTGTTCAATGCCTTATTGTCATGTCTCTTTGTCATGGGTATTGCAGCACCCAATTGTTCAGAGTTTTGAATGGAGCTTCCTGTGATGTGTTCAGCATTCTCTTGAAAAACCTTGGGCTGGCCTTTATCACTCACTGTGGATGCCTCTTCTTCACCAAGGGACAACCTTCCCATAAGTCTACAGTCTTTCTCATCTGCTAGGTTTCTCATAGGAAACAATTGATCCCTCCTGGCAGTATCTTGCAACTTGTGTAGGAGTTCAGCCACAATGCTGTGATCCCAAGCACGTCCTGCCTGATGACTGTGTGTACTAGTTGTCTTTTTGTCAATCGTGGATGTGCTCTGAGAGCTGTTTGGGCATTTGCACATGTGCACTTGATGGTTGTCAGACATCTCCTTTGATGTCTGTCTGCCTGTGGAGATTTTATGTTTTTGTTCAGTGCTGAAAGTTACTGGATGACTATGGGAAAGACGTTCAGATGTCTTCTCTGTCACAGAGGCCTGTTGTCTGTTGACTGTGGCTGTATTGTCTGATGTTTTATTTTCGGGTGTACTTTGTAAACCAGCATTGTCAGCTATATGCTCTTGTGGAAGATCATCAACTGACTCCTCTAGCGTACTGTCTAACAATTCCCTCCCAGAATTCCTTGGTTTGGCATCACAGCCCAAGGGGACGAAGACGTTACCCTTCTCATCCATTATGATGTTTGTCTCTGTCATAGTTATGCTGGTCTACACAAATTAAGAGAAAAAATGGGAATGAGACAGGTTCATTTTAGGGTAGTATAAAAGACTACATAGTGCAATGAAGACTTCAGAATCACAGATGAATACAAGCACAGTGCATGAAGTTTGAAGTAAAAGAACCTCTGGCCACAAGATGGCAGATGTGTCAATGTTAAGCCAAAGCTTCCTGTTGTTTACCAACACACATCAGCAATGCAGCTATCAAGTGTACTTAAAACATTTATTTAAAAATGTGTTGAATGTTATGAATCATTTTGATTTTAACATTTGGTCATGACAATGTAGTCCCAAGAAAGACCAGAAAATCGGTTGAAAATCACTTTCTGTTTCTAAGGCAGAAATATGCATCAAGTAATATGTATTACCAATTCCTCTCTGTTATGTGCAGTTATTTCATGACAAACATGTTGATATCTTCTGTCTAATTAATGAATGAAATCAGTCCATGTTTGTAGTAGACTTTTGGTAAGTCAGTCATTTCAATTTGGTGAGTTCTAGATAGTAGTACTACAGGTTCAAACCACTTTATATTATTAGCATAGATAGGAATCATCATCCAGGACAACAACCATATGAGTGATTGTTTAAATATGATATGCTGATAGCTGTTATGATAGCTGTTCATAAATAGCTCAAAGATGTTTCAAAGCAAAACAATCAAATCATTGTGTTTCTTGTTTGTAATACAATAATTTATAAATGTGGGCTTGCATATGGAATGAATAGAGCAAATGCAGACCTATCACTAGTGAACATGAGAGACAAGAGTTTGAACACATTTTGAGTTCACCTTTTAAGAAGATAATAAATCAATCCAGATTATATGAAATGAAATGCATATAATGAGCATTTATACGCAGCTTCTTCTTCCGTTGTAGTTAAAAAAAATATTACCCATGAGCAACATAGTTTTTTAAAACAGGTAAATGCACTCACCTCAAAGTGTTGTGTGCAGAAGTCTTGTCAGGGCAAACTGAAGCTGCCATCAAATATTTTGTTGAAGAGTGTTACACCTTGGGTGTGCACAGGCATTTAGGTCACACCTCCTGTCTCTGATTGAGTTGCATGCCTACCGCATAATGTTCCTTCACAACAAATATTCACATGCTCAAACATCATATGCTGTGGTCTAGTGGTTAGGGAGTTGGTATTCGGATCAGAGAGTCACAGGTTTGAATCCCACCACACGCATGGCTGAAATGCCCCTGAGCAACCTAACCCCACACTGCTCCAGGGACTGTAACTGAAACCCTGTAAATAATTATAAGTCACTTTGGATAAGAGTGTCAGCTAAGTAATCTGTAATAATAGTAATAATGATATCTTGTTGTAAACATCTTTTCTTATTACAGGCAATCCCCACCTTCTTGTCTCCTGACTGCAGAACTAATCGAAGCAGCAAGTCAGTAGTATATTCAAACTATTCAAATAAGCAAGTAATTATGTGAAACAGCTTTGACTCAAAGACAACACTGACATTCTCATGTCCATCATTCAAGGCAAACAACCCACAACTATTACTGAGAAATTCTTTGTAGCGGTGGCAGTGGGTTACAGTTCAAGTTGGAATTGTAGTGACAGTCTTTCCCGGACTGCATAGCATGTTTCTTGTTTAGCAGCATTCTGCTTTTCTTGTATTTCCTTTAGCTCCACCTGACTTTGCACTAACTGTCAAAGTTAGCACGCAATTTGTTCTTGTAAAAAACACAGAGGGCTACTGTCACTTATGACAACATCCTACACTGCCCCTGTTTGCGTCCTTAGTGTTTTTAATTGCAGATTATGAGATCAGGTTTATGTCTGGGTGAGTAATAACTTAATAGGCTTATTCCATGATCCAACAATAGTGAAGATTACACAATGTTCACTATAGGACTCATGTCAGGTATTGTCTAAAACATTTTATCCACTAAGGCTATTAGACTGAAAATAAATAGTTGTCATAAAACAGCTAAAGTCTGAAGGCTGTCACACAAATACTACTAATATAATATTTATATATTATATGTATTGTAATTAAGATTTTTTTCCTTCTTTTTTAATATCTTTCTCTGATCCATTCATTATGACTGTATATTGTCAACTTTGTATTAGTATTATTTTATTATTTTAATTGATATACCCTTGTTTATTTTTATATATATATATATATATATATATATATATACTTTTTGTTTGTTTTTCATGTTTTATTTTTACTACTATTATTTTATTTTATTTAGGTTTTAATGTCATGTTAGTTTATTTTTATGTATGCACATTGGTCAGCTTCTGTTGGATAAATTGTGCTATATAAATAAATTAAACTTGAACTTGAACTTAATGACAATGTAAGACACCTGAAGGCACCTGATACATAACTGTCTGTCACTGTTTGTAACAGAATTATCTGAAGATTTGCCAGTTTTTTTATTTAATACCAACTATTCATGAAACAGGCAAAACAGTGAAATCGATGAAGAGGGTAATCATTTCTTAAAAAAATCTTTATTATCAGCATAATTCAGATACAGAAACAAATTGTTATGGGCTTTTCATTCAAACATTCTTTGTTAAAAACAAAAAATCAATGTGAACTGTTTGGCAAGGTCAATACTGCTCAATATTATGGGTTCCGTTTTGGTTACACAGCAGCAAATTCAGATGGCAGTCAGTCCCACCCAACACAGTCAATCAGGTCACAACCTACAGTACATACATTTTCACAGTTGATCAAGTCTTGCTGCTACCAGCAATGCCTCAGCGTCTTCAGCCATTTCTCTCAGTCCTTTCCTGAGTACATGACGCATCATACACACAGAGAGGGCCCCTGCGGGCAGGGAGCCGGCCACCACGAACGCAGCCAACACCGTCTTCATTGTCATCAGAGAAGCCATTGCAGGCGTGTTGAGAAAGGACATCAACACTTTGTCCGTGACTCCGTCTTTAAACCGCGACCGCAGGGCGCTTTTTAGATTTTCCTGGTCCATGTTTACTCTGAGTGCCATGCGATGCAATGAGTTTTCGTCCAAGCCAAACGACCGAAACGCTTTGCTGAAGAACGACGTGACAATGCCGTAGTCCACAGCTAGGGTGAGGCCAGGAATGGGCAGTATAGCACCGGCGCAAGAGCAAAAGGCTTGAAGCCATATCATCTTCTGAAAATGCTTCTTCTTCCTCACCAAAGCATCCCTGGAGTACACTGGTAGGGACTGAATGAGGGCATGCTTCTTTTTCTCTGGGAGGTCTCGTCTCAGTGTGTCAATCAACCCGGTGAAATCATACGCTTGCAAATAGAAGGAGGATATCAGAAACACTTTAGGGTTCCCCACACATTTCAAGTTTCTCCTACAGTCCTCCCTGATCCTCGATAGCACATTGTCCTGACTAAAGCCTCTTCTTTTGCTTTCTGCATTGATGTCGTTGTCAATCTTTGACCGAATGAAATAAAAGAGTTTTTTCTTCTTTTTGATGGCTTTGGCCAGGTTTATGTCGTTCTCTTTGAATCTCTCTGAGGTGAGGATGATGAAGAAGTCGTAACGCTCAAAGTGCACATCAGACAGATAGGTTTTTGCTTTAAAGTTAGGCGTACCTATGCCTGGCAGATCCCAGATGGTTACATTTGGCATTGTGGGGTGCGGGTATGCAGCAGGCGTCCTTGTGGTCTCCACGACACCAGTCTCAGCGGCCCCCTCTTCATCATTACTGAGTCCCCGTAGAGCATTCACAAAGGTGGACTTTCCCGCACCTGTATTTCCAGTTACACCTATGTTAAGTGTCACATGGTCAAGACGTTCAACTCTTTCTTTAATTGTAGTGCTCACTTTGTCTCTAGGTGACATTTTGTATTGCCTGTCTTGTGATGACATGTCAGATTGTGCTTCTACATCAGTGACATATTCTGTGAGGTGGTTTGATATGCGTTCCACACACCCAGTAGAGTACACATCTTCATGTCTGACCCCTGGCCTGAACCTGTCCTCAACACAAACATCAATCTGCAGAGCTCCCGTGTAGCTACTACCTTGTTGAGTGTCATAATCTGTCATATCATATTCTCCCCACGTATGCTGTGAGGCACAATCTTCCTCATAGAGGACTTCAGCAACAAATATATCCTCCTCATTGCCCCAAGTACCCTCATACGAGTACTGCTCCTCATCAACAAGGAGACATTTGTTGTCAAAGGCCATAGCACGTAACTCGTCGTCATCACTGTCAAAGTTGTCCCTGTCGTACAGACAGCTGATATACTGTTGTGCCATGGCGTTACTGCTGAAACAAGATTCATAACATCTCGTGAGGCATTCAAATGAGAATGATTACAACAGAACGAATCAATGCTGCATATGCCATTTAACAAAAATAATCTTTATTGCTATTACTATTGCTGTCGTGTTTGTTGTGAAAAGTATTTTTTCTCTTTGGTCAGAGAGCCTGCATATGTAAACAGTGAATACCCTCTACCGTGAAACAAAATCGGGTTTACTGCACAACAGTTAATCACAATAAATAGTTTTTGTATCCTTACCTCTGACGGCTAACAGATTTCTCTCAAACGCAGTGACAGTTTGTAGATATTCCTCACTCTCCACACAAAAGCACACCGCAACTCTCCGTCCAGTTAACCAGAAATGAGCACAGCCTGCTCGCTGCCGGTTTCCTTGTAAGATTATATGATAAAGAAAGCGGTTGAATTATAGCAGTTCAACAAAAACAGGAAGTGGTGAGAAATAGATAAACCTCTTAGTAGGGTTAATCACATGTAACATTTTTGTAAGAAGTGAATATATTAAAATAGTACTATTTAGAAAAACAGTGGTAGCTTACTAAAGAGTCTGTCTCTTTAGAGACAATCTCTCTGCTTGGTGCTTTTTTCAATTCCAGTTCTCCAGCCAATCATAATTGCTGAAATTCCAGTCAAGAGTCATTGTCGAAACAAAAGTGTGCAGACTCAATCTGGTGACAAAAACAAGAATAAATGTTATCATTGTTACGATTTTATTTTCCACTGCAGACTTTAATAAAAACGCATACACTGACAGATATACAGCACTGCATGTCGACACTGTAATTGTTATGGATGTAGTGACCTAGGTGTAGAAATTCATAATTCCTCAGAAGAGCACTGAGTCCACGGTTGCTCTAGGTGAATGAGCCAGCCTATGTGTGCATTTCATACCAAGGACTTGGTGGGGAGACTGTCTTGTTTGCTATGCTTTAATGATAACAACATAGTTTTTTAAAGGACTTTTGCTGTATTTGACAGTTTGTCGAACACAATATCGAAAGCGTAGTATAATTATAATACGTATAATTTTTTTACTGTCAGAAGCAGAAGGCAATCTATGATTAAAATTTTTTTTTTTTTTGTTTGTTAACTGAATAATTGACTCTACCTAAAAAACTCCCAATAGAGGGTGCTGTTTGAAGCCGTAAAACATAATCTGTATATTGGGGAAAAAATGCTATTATGCTGCTGTTTAAACCTGATGTGAAATAGATTTTTTTTTTGTTTTTTTTTGTAGTTCTTGCAATACAGAAAGCATACTTTTAATTTCAACAACAAAACATTTAGCAATAAGGTCATTACACCAATGAATGAACTACACAGGAACAGTTTTCTTTTATACTAAAAGTATATTTGTGTGACAGAGAAACATACCATAGAATCTGGATTCCAAGTTTAAAACACATAGCCCAGTCCTTCACAGAAAACTGCCTTGAAAAGCCTTTACAAAAAGAGGGTACTTTAGTGTGGAAGACTCTGTCATCCACTTTCCAGTATACCTGGAAGTCAGAAGACATACTCTACATATATAAGGTGTCATTTGATGCGTTGCAAACTCCACCTACATGCATGTCAGCTGCATTAAGTCAGAATTTAACTGAATGTGCAGGCATTGTATGAATTAACCCATTCATACATACACATATTAGCTTCAAAAATATCTCAACTCCTATGGATATGCTCATGTAAACAGATTCACATCAGCGATAACGTACAGTAGTCCTGTACACAATATCAGGACTACATAAAGCACTGTGAAGGTCGTATTTTAGCAATGTAAAGATGAAGAGTAGCGGTTGCCGAACTGGGGCGGAGTACCCTTAGGTGTATGTAGATGAATTCTAGAGGGTTCACAAAATAAATCTGTGAATAGATTATCAGCCTTTAGGAGCACAAAGTTCAGGTACAGGTTATTTGTCCTCAATATCATCCAGGCCCGCTGACAGTCTTGGCTGGGCCTGGGACAAGATAATCTGACTGGGCCCCCCCCTCCATATTCCATAATTTAAGGAGGGACCAGTTCTGCCCCCCCGCCCCCCTTCCCTATCGACAGGCCTGGTAATACCCATAAGCCACTCCATGATTGTGTACCAATATGAGTTCACGTTTTGTTTATGCAGCCATAATTAATCAAAAATATGAATTATTATAACAAGCTGTCTGTGGTACATGGGATACTCGACACTAAATGTCTGAAGGGGTACACAACAGTTAGAAGTTTGGGAACAGTGTATTGTAGGAACTCCTCTGCAGGACAACACAGAAAATCCTGTGTTAAGAACTGAAAGAAATCTCTTCCAATGTTGTAATTACAGCCGACACATGAAAATATATATTAGTGGTCAGTGCAAGTTTTAATATTCCCCCATTACATGTCTTATTCTTCACAGCTTACAGATGCTTTTACGAGGTGTCTCAGAAAATATAATTTACAAATAGATTACAGCTGCAGCATCTTGTATTAAAAACTATCCCTTTTCAAATCTTTCTACAAATCTAACTGTTTTTTTTTTTTCTCAGTAGCGTTTAACATTTTTGTATATGGTAATATATTTCTCCATTCCATGTCTCAGTCACCCTGTATCCTTATTCTATCATTATGTATTAGACTGTGTTACTGAGCCAAAGGCTCAAGAAGCAATTGGAAGGACCTTATCAGCCAAGTTTATTTGCACTTGTACTGTAAGAGTGCTGCTGGGCTGCATTTTGGCCTGCTTTACTAGGTCTATTCTGTAGTTAGCAGAGACATTATTGCCTCTGCTCATTACATACCTTCCTGCAGAGGTGTAGCTTGTCAAAGCTTAAACTACAGTAGTGGCAAGACAGTTTTTAATACAAACTAGGATTTTTTTTTTTTTTTTTTTTTTGCTGTGGGCCGCAACAGACTCCAGAATTGCCTCCTGGAATTCTCTCCATGGGCGTGACTTTCTCAGCTTAACCCTCACAGACTGTGAGATGACGATAACAAGATTTCAGCATAGATTTCATCATTTCATAATGTGTACCCAACCAGCAATCCAATCAATACATGTACTAAAATAATGTATTAATTAAATAATTTGTCATCATTATAACTTTTATTTGTAATTCTAAAAATGCACTTTTTAAACTGTTTTATTATCTTAATAATTATAAAATAATGAATGATGAATGTAAATTATTACAATGAATCTAATGTGTAATGTAATTATTGTCATGAAGTGATACTTATTGTAATATATTGTTAAAAAAAAATTAATAACGGCATTATTGTTAATTTGCTGGTTTGAGTCTTAACAATGGATTGAGAATATGATCACACCATCAGTGGTGCTTTCTTAAACTTTATTGAGACATTTTTGCATCGTACAAAATCTCTCCTGCTGATCTGACGTTCTATATTTACAAATACTGCCTCTACTCCTATTCTTCTAATCTACAGTGCTATGCTGTGTCAAGGGAAACTATATTGACAGCCCTCCTCTATACATGAAAAATAATGATTGTAAAAGGCATACTTGCAAACTTATTTGAAAGAGAAAGTCTTTTACACCATTTACCTTTGTAGAATAAATGCTTACAACACTCTTACTATACAATATTAGATAATTTCATGAGTTATATGAGTACCACACATTTGGCATGTGCATGATGCCATCTTATAAATGTTGCACAGGTTAGTGGGGTGCCCGCGGGGTACTAGTGCCCCCTGTTCATCTGCAGAAACATCTCAGAGTTCTCCAAATCTCCAAATCCGAGGCCTGCAGCACTGCCTTGGCAGAAGTCAATTAATCAGTTGAACCAATTAACAAATATATATATTTTTTTATGTTTAACCCAATAGTGCTGTTTCCACTATCAGAACAGGTACAGGTGCTCTGTGTTTTGTTTTTCTTCTTTATATATCTGTATTTCCTCATATGCAAATTGCTAAATTGCAGGATACCATTACCAAGTCACTAATCTGTTTTGATTTTTTTTTTCAATGCATTTGAAGGGATGTCGAGGAGGTTTTTTTTTTATTGTACTAGTGTCCCATCTTCATCTGCAGCAGTGTCTCAGAGAGACCCTCGAAGTGCTCCAACTCCGAGGCCTGCAGCACTGCCTTGGCATCCTCCTCCAGCTCCAGGAGACCTTTGTTCAGCAGGTGGTACATCATGGCCACGGAGAGTCCACCCGCTGGTAAAGACCCACAGAGCAGTGTGAAGTTGAAGGCGGTGATCGTGCCCAGGGCCGCCTTCATGAGGGGCCTTTCAAAGAATTGCAAAACAACGTCGCGGGTGACTCCGTCGGCAAAACGTGACTTCTTGGCTGACCTCAGTGGCCCCACTGGCTTGTTGATTCTGTCCGCGAGTCTCTGGAGGGAGGCGTCATCCAGGCCAAAGGACTGATAAACCTTATTAAAGAACTCGATCAAGATGGCAATGTCGCATCCCACAGGCACACCAGGAAGAGGAACGAGTCCAGCTGCTCCGGCCGCGAAGGCCGACAGCCAGACCATCTTCTTGAAGTGGGCCTTCTTCTTCTTCAGCACCTCCAGGGAGCAGAGAGGCAGAGACTGGATGAGAGCACGTCGCTTGTTATCGGGGAGCTCCTCCTCCAGTGTGGCAATCAGGTCTTTGAAGTCATACTTATCCAAATTGTGTGAGGATATCAAGAACACTTTGGGGTTTCCTATTTGTGCGAGATGTTTCTCACAATCCTCCCTCACACTTATGAGCATCACCTGCTCTTTGAACTGGACCCTGTGCCGTTGCGTTTGTATGTCATTGTCGATTTTTGTGCGGACAAAGTAGAAGAGCTTTTTCTTCTTCTTAATGGCTTTGGCCAGCATGATGTCATTCTCTTTGAACCTGTCGGCACTAAGAATGATAAAGAAGTCGAAAGTATCCAATTTGACTTCTTTCAGGTATTTCTTTGCTTGAAACTTTGGGCTCCCAATACCTGGCAGATCCCAGATCTTCACGTTTGGCATTGTTGGGTGAAGGTACATGTTGTTCGTCAAAGTCGTTTCAACCACTCCAGTTGGTGCTGCTCCAAGGTCGTCACTTCCGAGCCCTCTTATTGCATTCACAAATGTGGATTTCCCAGACCCTGTCATTCCAGTAATTGCTATGTTTAGCGTAATGCTGTCCAAATGACCTAACTGCTCTCTGACTTTGGCTGTGGCATCGTCTTTGCTGTGAGTCTTGTACATCTTAATGATTTCTTCATCTGGTTCCACGTATGTATTCTCATAAGGGTTTAGGTAAAGTGGTTCACTGTCCATGATGAACCTAACAAAAAGTAATTTACGCATTAAAAGATTACATTACATTTCTAAATAAGGAATATAACATGTGTGTATTTATCTAAAAAAATGCAGAATTTAGTTAGAACTTGGGACAACACTAATATTAGCAGAAGTCAATTAATCAATTAAATCAAAAAAAAAAAAAAAACAATGTAATTTTTTTTTTATGTTTAAACCAACAGTGCTGTTTCCACTATCAGAACAGGTACAGGTGCTCTGTGTTTTGTTACTTCTTTATATGTCTGTATTTCCTCATATGCAAATATCTAAATTGCAGGGCACCGTTACCAAGTCACAAATCTGTTTTTATTTTTTTCAATGCATTTGAAGGGATGTCAAGCAGGTTTTTTTATTGCTATTGCAAGATCTGTGTGTGTGTGTGTGTGTGTGTGTGTGTGTGTGTGTGTGTGTGTGTGTGTGTGTGTGTGTGTGTGTGCGTGTGTGTGTGTGTGTGTGTGTGTGTGTGTGTGTGTGTGTGTGTGTGTGCAGGGTGTGTGCAGGATATGCTTACGTGTGTGTGTTTGTTTGTCGTCTATTGTTGGTTGTTGATCTCCTTTGTGTTTTATGAGTATTTCTCAACCACTATATAACACCTATTTTCTTCTGTACAAGAAGTTAAGTAGAGTTAAGTAAACATGCTATATAATTGCAGAGCTAAGTAAACATGCTATATAATTGCGACTTCTTTTTTTTAATCCTTTTTCTCTTTTTCCTTCTAATTGCTGTTGTTTGATGTGAGCCACTTCTGGATTTAATGCAATATATTTTTTATAAAGCCTAGTGCATTATTATATGATAGCATACTGCTGTCATGCCCACCAAAAAAGGTATATTGCAAAACATTCCTATTATCAAGTATTATCAAGTAATGCATATATGTTATAACATGAAATGTTCATGGTTCTGTTACAACAAGGTTTTCAGGTTTTACTGAGACAGGATTTGCATGGAGCATGTTGTTGATGCTTATTATATATTGGCAATTGTACAGAAGGAGGATTGTTTTTTAAACATAAACTATTCATTTGTTCCTATGAGTACACATATATGGTAATATTGCACGTCACCTGTAACCAAGTAGTAATCAGTCTTAATCTAACCTAAGCGTGTAGATATGAGGCTGCAGTGGCTTCGTCTGCAATTGTTCGACTAGGAACTAATAGATTTCTGTATGTGTCGATTTATCATCCATAGTTCAAGTGTACATTAACGTGCAAGTGCCCTATGGTGCTGTTGTAGTGCATTTTATGCACACAATTACAGCCTTTCTGTACCAGTCTGTAATATTTCAAGTAAAAAGACAAAACTTACCTTACAAACTTGTGTGGACTTGTGAGGACACTGGACAAGGAAGAGCTCTGCAGAGTTTTGCAATTACAGGAAAGCAGAGAGGAGTTTGAAGCACAGGTGCATACCTCCTGAGGGTGTGTTGAATGATGCAAATATGGCCTAACTACATCAACAGAACTGAAGTCCAACATTGCAGTTTTTTACATTGCAGAGTCCTCCTCCAGAGTGCAAGGGTCCTCATCCAATGGTGATATACAAAATGGCTTCAGTATATTTGAGAGATTATGGAGCTCATATGATCAGTACTAATATATGCTGCAGTGTACTGTAACAACACTTGATTCATATGCAAAACACATTCTGTGCTCTGATCAGTAACATAAAATGAGTTGGAGTCTTCTCTCTCTTATATTGGACTGATTCTCTGTTTCTGAGAGAACTTGACATACAGTACCAGTGGAAACACATCTTCAATTACAGCTGCCTTTTATTTAGAGCCTATTTGTCTTTGCTGAAGTTTTAAGACTTGTGCTGGATGGTATTAAATATGTTACATTTATATGCCAAATGTGGTGCTTCAGCAACTTAAATTCTCACCTTTTTTTTTCTCTGTGTATCTCCTATGCCATGCTTCTTCATCCTGATCATCAACACTAATAGGGTGCCTGGCAGGGGTGTAGCCAAAAATCTTAAAATGGGTGGGCACCAAAAAAAAAAAAAAAAAAAACAGGTGGACCTAGCCCATAACACATAATTTTTACTACTAAAACAGTCAATCAAACTAATAGAGCCTTCTGATTGGGTGAGCCTGATTGAAAAATGTAGCTTTTTCACTCGTAGCTTTGCCTACGGTGCCTTGTGAGTCTATTGCAGTCTTATGATATCAGTGCATAGGAATGGGTACTAACTGGTTTAAACCCAGCCTACATGTCTCAAGAAGAGGCACAATTGCCATGAAAACATTTGTAAGCACTGTTTTAATGTTGCTATTGTACGGTATATTCAGAGGCCAATTGATTAGGCGAAAATTGTGTGTCTGCTCATTAAAACACAGTAAGCTTGGAGGCTGTCAGCTACAGTAAACTGAATTTCAGCTAAAGAGGTCGTCTGCTCTGTGAAGGCTTCACTTCCGTCAACTGTGCTTAGGTAGACCTATAAATAGAACCCTTCATTAACCCTTAAAGTTGCCTCAACAGGGAGGAAAAAAGTCGGGGAAGTTGGGAAGAAGTCGTATGAACAACCCGTCTAAATCATGATTGGATAACTGAATAACATGATTGATAAACAATACGCTAAACAACTTTTTGCTAAACAACTTCACGGCCAAGACACCCTCATTTCAGTCCTGGAATTTGTGGTGACTTACACCTAGATTCACATGAACTCGTAGACATGCAGGTAGATAGAATAGTGCCTTGCAGCACTGTCAGAGTTTTTAGAGCGTGTAAAATAAAGAAGACAGGGACTCAGCTGAGTTAATGCCAAAGTTAACACACTGTTAATGACGACCAATGCCAGGGGTATTTTGCATAAGACCATTGCAAGAATCCTGCCTGTCAAGATTGTGTTAATTGAAAGATCTTGGCATATGTGACATAGCTTTACAGATTTGACTTCTAACATGTGGAACACAAAACAGGGATGATGGTGTGTAGGCAAATGTTTTTATGCTTTATTTAATTACAAAGCAAACTCAACTGTACTTTATACTTTATATCCATACATTTTACATTTCATTCTTCAGTCTTCAGTCAGAGGAACTAGAAAATAAAAATGCCACACAACGAAATACACTTTAGCATAGTCTGGGACATCAGAAATTTGGCCTTTGATTAACACAGCTACAGTTAAAACATCAGGGAAGAACCTTGGGGAAGATTTATTTATTGTATAGGGTGCTGTTAAAGCTCACCCCTAGTTTAAGACTGCATTACATTACATTACACTTAGCAGACGCTTTTATCCAAAGCGACTTACAAAAGGAGGACATAATAGCAAACAGATGTGTAGAGAACATCGAAGGTACCTATGTAAAGAGATGGTTAGTAGAATTTGGTTTTGTTAAGCAGTCTCGGAAAAGAAGGGTCTTCACAAGCTTTTTGAAGGCCGAGAGGGAAGTTGCTGCTCTTGTAGGGACTGGTAGGTTGTTCCACAACTGAGGGACAACAACCGAGACTGCATTGTATCAACAAAAACACTGGAAGTAAAGCATAAGGACAGACACTATTGGGTTAAACCAGTGCTTCTCAAATAGTGGGGCGGGCCCCCCTGGGGGGGCACGGAGCGATGCCAGGGGGGGCGCGGGTGACTTTTTTAACGCGCGAAATGTTTTCTTCTTCCTAGGGGGGGCGTAACAGAAAATAATTGAGAAGCACTGGGTTAAACATACATTGATTTTATCTTACGCTACCACTTGACAGAAGCATTTCATGTAACAAAAGTCAACTTAAGGATACACACAGTTTCCAAATATTGAAACTGTGCATTTATAGTAAACATTTCACCAGCTTACATTTACAATGTAGTAATATAAGTAGCACTAAATATCCCTGGTAATCAAGTTGTGTAATTAATCACTAAGAAACACTTCTGGTAACATCTAAATGTTGTAGACCACTGCATTGTATTAATTCCCAGATCACGAGTGTATTACTACACCAATCTTATTGTTGTTAATTCTTATCAATCTTATTGTTGTTTTTCCCCATATAGCTCCAGTACATTACCCTGTATTTGAGTTAAGCTATGGTACTTTGCAGGGCTTGAGTGCCAGGGTGTAGGCTGTTCTTTGCTTTCGTCTTTAAATTAGTGCTTACAGCTTACAAAACTAACTCTGCCATCACCTGGAATCTTCTGGTGACATTTGGTATACCAAGCCCTTAGAATCAGGGAGTAAAAAGCAAGCCCTTCCTTCAGTTTGTCAAGGTTTGTAAACTTGTAAAAAGTGCAAAGTTCAGGGGGTCAGGACGATTTAGGGGGCCAGAGCTCCACAGAGGCACACAGGGGACTATGGTATAGTTGGGATGGGGGCCTACAATGATTTTCTTTCGGGGGCCCCAGAATTTCTAACGGCGCCCCCTGTAGTCTGGTGGCACAGATTAGGATCAGATTATCTGAGCTACCGTAAGCACTGCTTTGGCATCCTCCTCCATCTCTGCCATTCCCTTGTTGAGTATATAATGCACAGTAGCGACAGACACGCCTCCCGCCACCAGCGTGCCGACGCCCACCAGAAAGGTCATCATGAACTGCACAGAGGTGGCCACCGTTATGCCCGGCGTGGCCAGGAACTGCCGCAGCACATCCGAATTCACTCCGTCCTTAAACCGCGAATTCATGGCCGACTTCAGCTCGCACACCGGTTTGTTCACTCGGACAGCCAGCCTCTGGAGAGATTCGTCGTCTAGGCCAAAGGCCTTCTGAACTTTGCCTAGAAAGCTCAGCACAATGGCAAAGTCGCACGCTAACGCTAGACCTGGAATAGGATTGATCGCGACTGCACCCGCACCAAAGGCAGTCAGCCAAACCATTTTCCTGAACTGCTTACATTTCATCCTCAGAATGTCGGTGGAATACACAGGCAGAGACTGGATGAGGGCCAACCTCTTGTTCTCAGGGAGGTCCTCCCTTAGGGTTTCTATCAGCTGTGGGAAATCATATTTCTCTAAATAGAAGGAGGATATGAGGAAGACCTTGGGGTTTCCTAAATCTCTCAGGTGTTTCTGACAGTCCCATCTGATGTTTGCCAGAACCTGCCCTTCACTGTACCTATTGATTTGCTGCTCTGCATACACGTCATTGTCTATTTTCGACCTGACAAAATAATAGAGCTTCTTCTGTTTCAGGATGGCTGTAGCCAGCAGGACGTCATTTTCTCTGAATCTCTCAGAGGTGATGATGATGAAGACATCGTACGTCTCAAACTTTGTGTGCTTTACGTAGGTCTTTGCTTGGTGCTTGGTTGTGCCTATCCCTGGCAGGTCCCATATCTTGACGTTTGGCATGGTGGGGTGGTCGTACTTAACGGGAGTCATGGTTGTCTCGGTCACGCCAGTCGGTGCGGCTTGGGGGTCGTTGTGCGGTATGCCCCTGATGGCGTTGACAAATGTTGATTTCCCTGCGCCTGCCATACCTGTGACTGCTATGTTCAGTGTGACATTATGCAGTTGGTCGAGTCTGCGTCTGATGGTTACAGTGGCTGCCTCCATTGTGGAGCTTGACCTGTAGATGTCAACTATTTCTCTAAAATAATAATCTGAGCTGACGTCCATGTAGGCGTCTGGTGCACATGCCATTTTGACTCTGGAAATGCAAAGTGAAGTAAAAATGATGTTGTGTTTATGTATGTGTAATATTTTATGCCAATAAAACAGTAAAACATGGGTTCTATAAAGTGAAACAGAAGAAGATGTACATGAACTCACTGCTTCAGAGGTCAAAGTGTCTAGTCTTCTTTAAATCCTTGTTTTTCCACTGGACGTGTGCAAGTACCTGTTGATGTCAAAACACAATGTTATCATCTACACAGATGTTAATGCCAGAACACAAAGTAATTTTATCTAAAAATTCCTGGCTTTGTTCTTTCTTGCAGCATGGCACTAACATTGACTAAGGCACAATCCCACTGCCCTCCTCTTGGCCCTTACTCCATTTTAGAGTGTCTTTGAAAAGTGAAAGTCCCATTTTTGTCATTGTGATCACACAACAAAATTCACCTCATCACACACGTGAGCAGGGGGCAGCCATCACAACAGCACCCAGGAAGCAGTGCATGGCGACGGTACCATGCTCAGGGTACCTCAGTGGCGCTACTGACGACCCAGGATTCAAACCTACAATCCTGCGGTCACAGATCCGACCGATACCTTAACCGCTAGGCTACCACTGCTCTTTTGACCAGTGACAATAGTATGCTCATGACATAGGATGTCACAGATAGCTTGACATTTGACATTGACACAAAGTCTAAGCAACTCATCAAACTGAATGTATGAAATGCAAATTTGAAGAAATTCCGTCAACACATTGTTGAGATTGTGAGTCGAATGTACAGTACATGAGGTCATTTTATGAGTAACTTAAATGTATTTATTTTTGAGTCTAAATGAACCTATGTTAAGAGCTGTTTTGTTATGTTTACAATAATGGAACAGAAAGACAAACAAACCTAAAATGATTATGACACTGGCACAGACGTGTAATGATGAAAAGATTAACTTAATGACGCAGGCTGATGTTGTATGCTATCGTCTGCTATATGCTGCTATTTTGTCTATTAAAAGATATGTTAGGCAAGTCAGAACATTGATTTAACACTTTTGACCGTTACCAGGGCAGCAATGAGAAAACACCATAAGTCTCACAATCTGAGGAGGACCCCAGTGGAACATGTGGCTGTTCTATGCTGCCTGATTAAAAAAAAGATACGATTCTAAAATCATATAAAATCATTGGTGTTTCTTATTACAGAAGGAGTAGGAACTTTGTTAGAATTCAGTAATAACCTTGTCTTATAACACTAGTAATAAAAACAAGTAAGTACAAAAAAATTCCCAATGTCTTCAACATTATATACAACATATATTGCCTTGCACTTTGACATACATTATGTGAGACTGTATTTAAATGTTAAGGTACATCTCACAAAGGTATCTTACAGTAATATATGTCATTGTAGAACAAAAACTGAAAGGCTTACCTTGTGAAAAATGAATGAATAAGCATTCGATAAAGTAAAACCTTCAGAATGAACTAATAGCAATTACCTGTCTTCGGAAGCTCCAGCAACTGGGGGTGGAGTTTCTTGAAATAAGCTGCAGGTGTGGTTTCTCTCTCTCTCTCTCTCTCGCTCTCTCTCTCTTTCTTTCTTTCCTTTCTCTCTCTCTCTTTCTTTCTTTCCTTTCTCTCTCTCTCTTTCTTTCTTTTTTTCTTTCTCTCTCTCTCTCTCTCTCTCTCTGGTGTTTTCCCACTTTGAAAATGGTTTGTTCTGCTATAATAACATGCAGTACATGTCAAACACATCACTACATTGTTTTTTGATAAATACTAAAATTATGTTTTATTTGGTATTACACAATCTACTTCTATTTTTGCAATGTCCTCACCTCTGACCTTGGTGTAATCTCTCTCTCTATTACAGTACTGTATTGAACTATGTAAATACTGTATTGCAACAAGCCGATAGAATAAAGTCTAATATCTCATTGTGCACTGGCAGACAACCTACAGCTACTACATGACGATCACATAGTTTAAAAAATGTTGTTTTGAATGTTGCTCAACCAGATATTCTATCTTGCCCCTATTTACTGGGAGAGTCACCATGAAGGTTTTTCCCCAGACCAGTCATAACATTCCAGGACTGTTCTTCCAAGAAAACAGGTTGCACAAAGGGGAATATTGCTAAGAGACTTTCGGTAAATGTTTCCAGAAGTTTATAATTATCATGTATCAACATTATGAATGATGTTAGTCAGAGAAAGCCACAAAGTGCATAAATCCAACCACCTATCGGTTACGGGAATTTGGGCAAAATAAAGACAAAAGATGAAGTAACTTATTTCAGAAAGATTATTTTATGACATACAGTACAACATGGGCCTGAACATAAATAGATATGGTGTACTTATCAAACCACCTACACAGCTCAGATATAGAGGTGTTATTCCTTCTAATGGTCATATTCATAATCATATTTTGAAGCTGAAGTATTTATCTGCATTAAATTGCAAGCAGTCAT
The DNA here is from genome assembly GCA_027475355.1 of Coilia nasus. Taxonomy (NCBI): domain Eukaryota; kingdom Metazoa; phylum Chordata; class Actinopteri; order Clupeiformes; family Engraulidae; genus Coilia; species Coilia nasus. Next base: position 10,020,467 of record CM050218.1, on the reverse strand, counting down.
AAAGGCAAGGATTTAGCGTGAACACACAGGCTTGATAGGACAGGTAGTTACTGTGCTCTTAAGAATATTTAAACTTCCTGTAAATATGTATCTGGAAAAAAAAGTATGTTTTGCTAAAAAAAAAAAATATGATATAAACAACACCTGCCTGATATTTGCTGGGCAGCTCTTTTTTGCTGTACAGCGCCCTCGTGTTGAAAAAAACATGAAAAAAATGTTGCTACATGCTTTTTCACAATTGCATTTTAATTCGGATTCAAGTTCAGATAACCTTTTTAAACTAACTTTTATTGGTGGAAAAGGGGTTCAGTGGGTTCCCATCTCTTCCGACAGCCTCAGTGATTGAGCAGGTTTAGTCATTTAAAAGCGCTTCGGTTGTTTTTTCCACCCTGTGTAGGGCCTTGAGGAAATATACACCCAACAAAACTGAACAGTAATCTCTTTCCTACCACCCTTTTTTATAGCTGGGAAAGTTTGGGTAGGATCTTGTTGAGCACATTGCTAAAAGCAAACATATTGTCAAAATCTGCCACTTGTTTTTGTTATCTCATTCACTGTTTTGACTGCAATGATAGCGTTACTGAAAGCTTACAAGACCACGCATGATAGCCATCACCTCTGAAATCGGCCAGTCATCCTTGCACGAGTGCACACCAATGCACCCAACTGACTCTTAATGGAATATAAATTCTAAAGGGAGAGCCCACACTGTAAAAAGTGCTTAGAAAAGAAAACATTTCAATTTAAAATTTTAAATGAATTTTATAGTTCATTTTTTGTTCATAATAAAATTTAAAATGAATGAATGAAGGAATGAATAAATAAATAAATAAATAAATAAATAAATAAATAAATAAATAAAGCAACATGCAGCATGGAGCATTTTATGTTGGTTTAACTTTTATTATTACTATTGTTTTATTATACTATTACTATTGTTCTTGTACTATTTTTTCAAGTGTCGTAGACATATGTTATTTAAATTGTGCAAGTTAAACCTGTAAAAATATCCATACAGCATGTTGTCTTACTATCGTAAGTATTTCTATTTTGGTTCTAAGCAGAACAGTGGCAGTTAATAGTGAATTCAGCTATACTCTTGGATATTGTGCTGGTGGTCCCTATGTTTAAACTTAGCACATGCTTTTGTCCAACAAAACTCATTTCATATTTATCAGTGTGTGGGGCAGCTGTGGTCTAGTGGTTAGGGAGTTGGTCTTAGGATTGGGGAGTCGCAGGTTGAATCCTGCCTTACTCATGGCTAAAATGCCCTTGATCAAGGCATCTAATCCCACGCTGGTCAGGGGTTAGGGACTGTAGCTGGATATTCTATCCTTTATCCATTTACTGGCAGGGCAATGAGAAAGGTTGTGGCCTAGTTTTGCTGTTGTTGTTGTTGTTGTTGTTGTTGTTGTTGTTGTTGTTTTTATTATTATTATATATTAACGCCCTTTATTTATACTGCAACGCCCTTTACTTTGGCCTCCACCAGTCCCAGCTAGCTCGTCTGCAGTTGGTACAGAATGCTGCTGCAAGACTTTTAACTGGCAAAAGAAGGCAGGAACACATCACCCCTGTCCTTTCCTCTCTGCACTGGCTCCCCATTTGTTTTAGAATACATTTTAAGATGCTTCTTTTGGTTTTTATGTCGCTCCATGGCCAGGCCCCACTCTACATCTCTGAGATGCTCCAACATTACTCGGCCCCCAGATCCCTCAGATCTGCCGACAAAGGTCTCCTCTGTGTTGCTCGGTCCCGCCTCAAAAACAAAGGGGACCGTGCTTTTGCCGTGGCAGCTCCACGTCTGTGGAATGTTTTGCCTCCCGACATCAGATCTGCTCCCACAATCAGTACTTTTAAATCCAGACTGAAAACATATTTGTACACATTGGCCTTTCCCTCTTAAATCATCTCTTTTTATCCCTCCCATTTATCCCGCCTTTTATTGCACCTGTCTGTTGGAATGCCTTTTTGTATTTTATGTATTTTACTTTTGCTATTGCTGTTTGTTTGTGACACTGTACAGCTCTTTGGCCAGTCCTAACTGTTTTAAATGTGCTATATAAATTAAACTTACTTACTATATTAAAAACCTCTTTAGTTTTTCACAGTATCAAAACTTGCATGTATGTACAACTTGCATTTATGTAAAACACATCTTAAACAAAAGATGATCTGATATTCTCAAAAATGTCTTTGCTTCTGTAGTAAGTCCTGTGTACTCTGTGTACAACGTGTCCTTCTCTGCTGTTGATCATATGGCGTGCAAGGAATTAGCCAAGACTGGAACAGGGTCAGTACTGACACTAATACTTGGTCACGCCCCACTCTGGTTTACTTGCAGGGACTTCAGTCAGTATCATAAATTGTCACCTACACCACACAGGTCTTAGAGATTTGTCTAAATGCTATTTATACTTTTTCTTACGCTTTTTTATTCTCAAGACAGTATCATTGATTACATTTTTTTCATCACTGTTAAATGTGCATGCAGATATAATCTATGTATGTGCTTTTCTATCCTTACAGTTGTGCTTGTGAGTTTTTTATGATGCAAAAACTGACAGTAAGCATTATTCATGCATTAACCCTAATGCACAGAATTCATTCTTCAGAAAGAATATGCCAAAAAACACAAACCAGGTTTATTTCAGTTCATAGCATATGATGTACGTATGTTCTCTGTTTTAATCATTTTAACAGTGTAACTTCACTGAAACAGAACCATGTTGGCATTTAGGCAACATGTTTAGGTACTTTTAATTTGACACTCTTTACATCGGTTCCAGGGATTTGGGGTTGGCAAGGGGTACTTCCTGTAGAAAGAAAGAAACTCACAGAACATGTGCAAATGTCAAATCCATCTGCTGTTGGCACTATAGGTAATGTCGTCAGTACAAAATTCATTGTAATGTTAATATGCTAATGTTAAAATTCAGTTTAAAATAAAAAGACTACACATAGATAAAATTTCATCAGACAAACGTTATGTCAAAACAGTAGAACTTTTTTCCCTTTGTTACATTTTTCACTGTGTCATTTAAAATGATGTTGGAAGCCACAGTAAAAAAGAAGTAACTGCTCACTGTGACTTGTCATCCTTTCACATTAGAGTTAGTTGGTTGTATAGCTACGTTTGCTACACTGTAGCGAGGACAACACAGAAATCATAGACATCATCCCCACGCCACCTGTACAAACTTATTCTATGTTCTATCAGCATAGTGTTATGGACGCTACACAAAGTGCAGCTTTGCCTTCACCAGCACAGCTCTGGCATCCCCTTCCATTTCCTTGAGGCCTTTGTTGAGAAGATAGTGCATGACGGGCACGGACACTGCTCCAGCAGGCAGCTGTGCGAATGGGATGACAGAGCTCATGAGTCCCTTCAGGGTCATGATGGCGGCCATCGAAGGAGTCTTGAAGTAAGACGTTACCGCCTTAGCTGTGACTCCATCTTTAAACCCTGATTTCATTTCTGCCTTCAAGTCCATCCAGTCCAGTCCTTTCACTCTTGTAGCTAGTTTCTGTAAAGATGTATCTTCAAGCCCAAAGGATCTGAAAACATTCTCCAGAAATGATGTGACGATTCCATAGTCACACACCAACGTTAGCCCTGGAACAGGAACCACAGCCATGACACCGGAGCCAAAGGCCGTGAGCCAGATCAGCCTCTGAAAGTGCTTCTTCTTTCTCTGTAGGGCCTCTATGGAGTACACTGGGAGCGACTGAATGAGGGCATGTTTCTTATTCTCTGGGAGTTCCTTCTCTAGAGTGTCTACCAACTTCTCAAAATCATAATCCTGCAAATAAAAGGAGGATATCAGAAAAACTTTTGGGTTTCCAACATCTTTTAGGTTCTTCTGACAGTCCTCTCTGATCTTTGACAGCAGACGTTCCTGACTGAAGTCTCTTCTTCTGCTTTCTGCATTGATGTCGTTGTCAACCTTGGAGCGAATGAAATAAAACAGTCGTTTCTTCTTTTTGATTGCTTTGGCCAGGTTTATGTCGTTCTCTTTGAATCTCTCTGAGGTGAGGATGATGAAGAAGTCGTAACGCTCAAAGTGCACATCAGACAGGTAGGTTTTTGCTTTAAAGTTAGGCGTACCTATGCCTGGCAGATCCCAGATGGTTACATTTGGCATTGAGGGGTGCGGGTATGCAGCAGGCGTCCTTGTGGTCTCTGTCACTCCAGATTTGGCAGCCCCCTCGTCGTCATTACTGAGTCCTCGTAGAGCGTTCACAAAGGTGGACTTTCCCGAACCTGCATTTCCAGTTACAGCTATGTTGAGTGTCACATGTTCCAGACTGTAAATGTTCTGTCTAATCCTTTCAGCTGCGTCTCCCACCCGAGGCCGTGTGAACTCTCTCGCAATTTGCTGTGCCTCTGCAACGCCTTCAAGGTGACTGTCTGTGTCAATCTCAAGTGCTGGTGCAGGTGCTGTTGGTGTTGGATATAAGTCAGCAGACATACTGGCACTAAAAAATAAAAATAAAAAAGTACATGTCAGATCTGCAGTGCTGTTAGGTGCAGTCTGGGATTAAAATGTAATCCAGTACACTGACATTTATAGTAATTACTTCTCATGATTTTCTGGCTGCGGTCCTGGTTTTGCAAGGAACACACAACTTGGGTAATTGCATAAAGCTTCAATTTAACCGAATAAATACACTGATACAGGTTGAGAGGTGTAATTGCACTGGCTTGTGAGATACTGCAAGAATAACAAACTACCCCTGTGATAGCAGATAACACAATAGTAAATATAGATACATGCTTGGCTGAGTCAACCTCAGAAGCTGCAATGGCTTGATTTCCTGGCATGCTCATGAAAGATGTTTTTGTGCTTGCAAGTAGGCCAGTGATTTAGCATTGCTCAGTGACAACCACATTCCCTGCATTTATGACTGGAATTCCAGTTCTAGCTCTGCCTGTCGATACCATTTAAATGCTGGGCCTACTTCCAATGCTTGTCTCTGGTACCTGATGGGAAACATGAATAAAGTCAAGTGGAATGCTGTGTAATTACATTCCAGCTGCTCAGGGGCACTGAAAAACAGTGGTACAAATGAAACAGGTGACGACAAGGCTACTTAGTTGTTCCATGGTTGCTAGGTTTTTGCAGTTTGCACTCAGTTGTGTGTCTGTGTGTGTGTATATATGTCTGTATTTCCTCATATGCAAATATCTAAATTGCAGGGCACCGTTACCAAGTCACAAATCTGTTTTTATTTTTTTTCAATGCATTTGAAGGGATGTCAAGCAGGTTTTTTTATTGCTATTGCAAGATCTGTGTGTGTGTGCGTGTGTGTGTGTGTGTGTGTGCGTGTGTCTCAAGGTCCCTACTAGCAACAACAAGGGGAACAAGGGGAAACTTAAGTCTTAAGTCCGACGTGGTCTGTTAGCCAGTGTAAAATCAAAGAAGACTGTCAGGTGTCAGGCTTGTATGCTATGATTAGAAGAACTGGGTCCCTTTCCTAATATGGGTTGTCCACATGCATCTTTGGTGCAGTAGATGAGGCATCTGTGTGGCAACAAAAGCTTGACCACATGACCATTAATTGTATGAAATGATGAGGTGCCTTTAGGACACATAACAAATGTAACAGATTCAGTGTGGACAGAAAGCAGCTAGCGATTAGCTTAATTCTGTAGTTGTTTGTGACATGCTGTAGTCAGGACACACTGTAAGACTTAACAGAACATTGAAATGATCGATTTGGCAATCATGGAAATGGAACTGATGTCTGGGGTTGGCCTTAGCTACAGTGAATTTCAAATTAATAACAGCACTTTGTCCAGTAAGCTAAGAAAAGATGCAGTTTCAGGCAGAAAACATAGTTCTACAACACAGGTTTGGCTGGGTGAGGTATATGCATTTTTTAAGTGTAAGGCTTTGCATTGTGGCTACTTTCATTACAAATTTGAAGGTGCATTTACTTTCTGCTAAACAAATGCCATGTCATGCATTATCTCTTACATATTAGGCCTGTGTGCACGGTGTGTGTCACACTGCAGGACATTTGTCCCTGTCACAAACACTGTAATATAAAGTTGTAGAACGTCCCTGGAACTGCATAAGATGACTTTTTGTACAGCATGTTTTCATGCTGGAGCGAGTCACACATTAAACTTCCCTATGGCTCAGTAAAAAAAATACATGTTTTTACATAGGTTTTTTTCTGTCTGTGTTGTATTTTTTGTTATTTAAAGTATATTTTACCATATAAATATGTTAGGATTATGTATTTTTATATTAGGTGTTTTTACTAAAATGTTGCAAAAAGATCTCACCTTACCTCCGAAAAGCACTGGGATGGCAAAGCAATCGGTTTAGTATTTGTTAACACCCAAGACTTTGCAGGTAGCATTCAGGAAATTAAATCATTTTCACATGTAGAATATATGCTACGCCTGTTGGAGGTTCCAGTTCTCTACTTCAATCTCTGATCTGCTTTGTCATTCTGTTGTTATTTTTTTTTGTAAGTAAACAACCAGTGCTGATAAGAAACCAAACCACTCTGCATTTCGACCACCACTCTCCCACCCAATTTGTCCAGTATTCTCGACAAATTGGATAGTAAAAACTACTTAGAAAACAAAGCTATTCAATGTCCCCAATACATGTAAATGGCATTGTCCAGGTATGTTAAAAGATTAGCATATTTTACTAGGTATTTCTATATTCTTTCCTCTCCTTACTATTTTTAATATGCCTATTCAAGTGAGACACCAGTCTATTTAAAGAGATTATTATTTAGCCAAAACCAAAGGCTTACCTTGTGAGAAATACATGAACAAGCAGTCTCGTACATCCTGCAGTGAAACCATGCCGGGTTACCTGTCACCTTTAAAATGTGAAAAGAGGGGTGGAGCCTCGGCTTGGATTTGATGTCTGCTTTGATGGAATTAGTGAGTGTGTTTGTGTGTGTGTGTGTGTGTGTGTGTGTGTGTGTGTGTGTGTGTGTGTGTGTGTGTGTGTGTGTGTGTGTGTGTGTGTGCATGCGTGTGTGTGTGTGTGTGTGTGTGTGTGTGTGTGTGTCCCTCTTCAAGTTCATAGACCTGGCTCATATTTATAGACCTAGCCAATATTCACTCAATGAACTCAGTGCAACTGAGGGTGTATAAAGGTTTTCCCAAGTCCTAAACTTATGGGGGAGGATGTGGGTGAATAGGGGAAGACTGCAGCTTAATTAAGTCCATAAAATAATGAATTAATCTCCAGTTTCACTAACTGGTGTAAATGCTAATGGCACAGTAACAGCATGGCACATTTACAGGCAAGCTGTAAATAATAGCAACTGAATGAAGAGGCTAAAGGACAGTTAAACTAAATACACAATAACTAAATAAACTATTAACAAATGACATGAACAAAATAAACCTAAAAATAAACCCCAAAATAAACCTAAAAAGGCCCCAAGCAATTAAAAAGGCAGTAAAGAAGTATCCCCAGTAAAAACTTGCGTTTGCGTTTAGCTCTTGTACCATCCTTGCATACATGCTACAATTTAGTAGCACTGTCCTCTTTCAGTGTTCATGAAGGAGGCAATTGGTCATGTTTAAAACAGAGGTGTTAGTGAGAATGGCTGCATGGGAATGATGTTGAGATTCAGGTCACAAGCAAAACTAAGCACAGACTCTTCTTGAAGATCAATTCTTAAAAACAAACATGATAATGTTACCTTCATATAATGCATGCAGAGTCACGAACCACAAACAACCCTATATGTGACGCAGTCCTACTATGTGTATTTTTCTCTGTCAAACACCTGGTGCTAAGGAATGTAGCCAGGTAACAATGTGAGAAGAGCGGGAAAGAAGTCTACAATGATTCACTTCTTTTGTCATTATTATTAGGTTTCAGAAAATTTGCATAAAGGTCCAAAACATCCAACCACACGTGTTCAGCAAAAAGGACTGAGCTGGATTGTCACTTGCACCAAATGTATAGTGTTTGTGCAAAGATTTTATATTTCTTTTTTGTCTTTTGCATTAGTGTGTCTACATTTTGTTGTATGCATTGCGGATGTTGGTGATTATTTTTCAACATTGTTTGAAATGTAAGACATGTTTTTTTCCCTTTTTTTGTACAGTTTGTGCAACTATGTGTGCTATTGTCAGCAAGGTCCATGTGTATGGTGAACTTAACCCAAATGCAGACACAAAGGCTTGCGGTTTGGTAAAAAATTATTTTAAAGGGTCCGACACAGCCAAAAGTCATTAGCGCTTTTTGAAGGCCTCGACTCACTGAACTACTCGCAGTCATCTACAAAGTTCCATTTTAAGAGGTGGGTCTTAAGTGGCTGCTTGAAGGAGACAACTGACTCAGCCAGCGATAGGGGGGAACAAACGGGTCTATTGTCCCGGGGCCCAGGGAAAGGGGGGCCCAGAACTGGTCCCTCTTTACATTATGGAATATGGAGTCAGAGTCGGCATCAATCGTGCGGGCGTAGTCTATAAAAGCCGTTTCTTTCTGGAAGCAAGCTGTGGATTTCCAGGAGGCCAGCCACAGAGGCCGGCCACAGAGGATCTGAATTTCCCTATTAACTAATCACTAGCCACTTTCTTATGATGGCCCATACAGAAGAAATAGGTGGAGCCAAATGGGTTGTGCTTGGATTGGATCTTAGCATAAGAAAGTACATGAGGTAGGTAGTGGAAAGTTGACATTAGTACACACTTGTGAAAGAGGATTCAAGCCAAATGTGTTTACTTTATTCTGCAAATGAATATTTCTATCCATACAGTTGTGCCTTTACCCTTTATTAGTGTGAATCTCTTACATATGTGTAAGAATGTGAGCTACGTATTCACAATTACGTGTATGTTTTGGCAAAATCACAAAACACAGTGTAACACAACTGATATCAGTCAGGGCACATGTTTCCTTTGCCAAAAGTCTTTTCAAATCGTTCTTATAGTGCAGCCACACTTAGATAGAACTGAAAACATCCCCCGTCCCCCCTACGGGTTCATTCTATGTTCCATCGGCATAGTGTTATGGACTCTACAAGTAGTGCAGCTTTGCCTTCACCAGCACAGCTCTGGCATCCCCTTCCATTTCCTTGAGGCCTTTGTTGAGAAGATAGTGCATGACGGGCACGGACACTGCTCCAGCAGGCAGCTGTGCGAATGGGATGACGGAGCTCATGAGTCCCTTCAGGGTCATGATGGCGGCCATCGAAGGAGTCTTGAAGTAAGACGTTACCGCCTTAGTTGTGATTCCATCTTTAAACCCTGATTTCATTTCTGCCTTCAAGTCCATCCAGTCCAGTCCTTCCACTCTTGTAGCTAGGTTCTGTAAAGATGTATCTTCAAGCCCAAAGGATCTGAAAACATTTTCCAGAAATGATGTGACGATTCCATAGTCACACACCAACGTTAGCCCTGGAACAGGAACCACAGCTAGAGCACCGGAGCCAAAGGCCGTGAGCCAGATCAGCCTCTGAAAGTGCTTCTTCTTTCTCTGTAGGGCCTCTATGGAGTACACTGGTAGCGACTGGATGAGGGCATGTTTCTTAGCTTCTGGGAGCTCCTTCTCCAGAGTGTCTATCAACCTGTTGAAATCATATTGCTGTAAATCAAAGGAGGATATCAGAAAAACCTTTGGGTTTCCAACACTTTTCAAGTTGCTCCTACAATCCTCTCTGATCTTTGACAGCAAACGTTCCTGATTGAAGTCTCTTCTTTTGCTTTCTGCATTCATGTCGTTGTCAACCTTTGAGCGAATGAAATAAAACAGTCGTTTCTTCTTTTTGATCGCTTTGCCAAGGTTTATGTTGTTCTCTTTGAATCTCTCTGAGGTGAGGATGATGAAGAAGTCGTAATGCTCAAAGTGCACATCACACAGATACGTTTTTGCTTTAAAGTTAGGCGTACCTATGCCTGGCAGATCCCAGATGGTTACATTTGGCATTGTGGGGTGAGGTTATGCAGCAGGTGTCCTTGTGGTCTCCACGACACCAGTCTCAGCGGCCCCCTCTTCATCATTACTGAGTCCCCGTAGAGCGTTCACAAAGGTGGACTTTCCCGCACCTGTATTTCCAGTTACACCTATATTAAGTGTCACATGGTCCAGACTCTCAATGTTCTCTTTAAGTTTTTCAGCTGCGATGTCTGCCCTTTTCGTGTTTTTAAACAGCTTAGCAATTTTCTGTGCCTCTTCCACCCCTTCAAGGCTACTGGCAACGTCATAGTTAATCTCAGGCTCTGTGTATAAATCATCAGACATGATGGCTCTGAAAACATACAAAAACATCATGAGCTGTGATTAGACATGGCAGAAGATTCAAGATTCAACATTATTTTATTATTACATCTCATTCTACTTGTATAAGAGAGTAAAACTCTTCGTGTTTTAAAGCTGTAAGGTGGTTTTATTCTGGGAAGTAAAAGTGACATACTGTAAAAGAAAACCTCACTGAAAGATGCAATCTGTGATTCTAAATCAGAAGGCCTAAACTAAAATTGTGCTAAATGATTCTCATAGGCATGTCAGTTTCTTTGCAGTGAGTGTGCTAAAGGTCCTTCACACCTATAGAGTCAACCATAGAAGTTAACACATGTTCATTTCAACATGGTATTGTTGAATCAGCATTACTGCAACTGCATACGTTGACCAGACTTGTAATCTTATCAGATGTTCACTTTGTGTTTAGGAAACAAGTTGAAACTAAATGAACAGATGTTCATAAGATTAATCATAGAGGTCGTCTAGAGCTTCATAGAGCTTGTCTAGATCCATTTTTATTGAGAAATGCAGCCTAGAGTGCTGGTGCACCAGGAGGACTTATGAGAAAATTACAACTTAAAATGTATTAATCAGTGTTACTGCAGCGTTTCGTTCTTATCCTTTTTTGCCTAAATTTAACTGTAATCTATAAGGTTTTTGCTATTTTAAGATAATAGAAATATTAATAAATCATACTGTAAATCATATGTACATTTTTTCAATGTTATAAAGTAGACATTCACATAGTTTTTAGGCTACACATTGCATCTATTTTTTTCTTTGAATGTATGTATGTATGTATGTATGTATGTATGTATGTATGTATGTATGTATGTATGTATTTATGTATGTATGTATGTATGTATGTATGTATGTATGTATGTCTGTCTGTCTGTCTGTCTGTCTCTCTCTCTATCTATCTAATAACAACAACAACAACAACAACAACAACAACAACTAGATGTACCGCACAGCGGTAACTGTTGGTATGATGAGTGTGTGGTAGAGCAGTGTTGTAAGGTGAGAATGTGGAAATGATTTCCTGGAAGTGGGCATGGATGTGGGTTTTGAATGAATGACATTGTGTGTGTTTGTGTAGTGTGTAGGAGTGATTTGTCAAGGCAAGGAATAGGCAAAATGAGATTTTGTACAATTACAGCGCACCCTATGGACCCCCTATAGAAGGTCTTTGTGCTGATCGTGCATGACGTATTTTGTGCAGTTCCCACTTTCTCGGTCCAAGATATTGGCAGTTCAAAATCCCAATTTTTGCATTTACCCTTATCACTAGGTGGAACCATCGTACTAACAGAAAATCTTTGTCTTGGGCAGAATTGTTGACGAGTTATTTAACAAAAACTGTGTTTTGACACCTAGCTTTGCCAATAAACATCGCCCTCTATGACGAAATGTCACAAAATTTAGTACACAACAACAGAAAGCTGTTTAGAGATGGCATGTCAACTTTGACCAAATTTGAGCAATTAAAAGCCAAGATACGTCCATTTGAAAAATTTTAAGCTACGTGTTAAATGTTCATTGACGTGAAACTTCGGAACGGTTTATCTCAAGATAAATCCTTTGATAACTTTTTGTCAGCATTGACACCCATATCACTAGGTGGCATTATGCTTCAAGTGAGAGTTTATGGGCTGGGTCGATACGTCTCTGTAACACCGACATACTAACACAAAATCGTTGTCTTGGGCAAAATTGTTGACAAGTTATTTAACAAAAACTGTTTTTTGACACCTAGCTTCACCAATAAACATCGCCCCCTATGATGAAATGTCACAAAATTTAGTACACATAAAAGGAAAGCTGTTTAGAGATGGAATGTCAACTTTGACCAAATTTGAGCAATTATTAGCCAAGATACGGCCATTTGAAAAATTTTAAGCTACGTGTTAAATGTTCATTGACGTGTAACTTCGGAACGGTTTATCTCAAGATAAATCCTTTGATAACTTTTTGTCAGCATTGTCTGTAGATGACATATACCAAATTTGGTGAGATTCACATGAACGGCCTATGACGAGTTCGTTCAAATCCGTTTTTGCAATATTAAAATTTCACGGAAATTGTTTTCGTTGGAAGTGGGCGTCGACCAGTGTTTTCAATGCGTGAGGGTCAATAGATTTCACGATAAAAAAAAAAATGTTGTAAACATAAACATTGTCTAGATAATAGGCAAAATGACATTTTCTACAATTACAGCGCCCCCTATGGACCAAATTTTATGGCATGTTCTGTGGTGTTAGAGGTCTTTGTGGTGATCGTGCATGACGTATTTTGCGCAGTTCCCACCTTCTCGGTCCAAGATATTGGCAACTCAAAATCCCAATTTTTGCATTTACCCATATCACTAGGTGGCGCTATGCTTCAAGTGAGAGTTTATGGGCTGGGTCGATACGTCTCTGTAACACCGACATATCACAAAAATTTCATGTTGTTGGATAAAACGTTCATTGAGTTATTCAGCAAAAACTTTTGCTGGTCTCCCCCCCTTTAACGGACACTGGCACAGCGGTGGGGTGTGAGCGGTAACGCCAAAAGGCGTTATTCGCTCACAAACTTCTTGGGCTACATGACTACAAACATTCATGTCTCCCCGAGTTTCAGTGTCCCGGGAATCGTTGACGAAAAATCGGTGGAAAAAAAACAAAACAAAAAAAAGGGAAAAATTTTGCAGCAACTCCAATATGACCGCTTTCGCTAGCTTCGCAGGGGCGTAGTTAGACTTTTTTACATGGGGTGGCCAAAGGGTGGCCAGCGTTATTGAAGGGGAGGTCATGTTGTAATCAATGTATTTCGGGGGTCCAGGGGTCCTCCCCTGGAATTTTTTTAATTAGCTTTGATTTCCTGTATTCTGGTGTATTTGGTGGCATATCTGGTGTCATATAGTAGTCATTTAATTAAGGTGGACCTGTTCAGTGTCCAGTGTTTTCTCCATATGCCCATCGCACACCTTAGACCTCTTGACCTCTTTTACGGAGCAAAAGGCACAGATGATTAGAAGACTATTAAAAAACGGTGTCAAATTCCATGTATTTTTGCACATGCTAAAGTTAAAATTGGTTAAAAGCATTTATGATATTCATGGTAATTAATTGTTGCTATCAGCCTAAACAAATAATTTATGACAAAGCTGATATCACGTGGCTGATAAAAACGTTAGTTCAATGGCATGGTATCATACACAACTCAACTGTGGAAATAAAATTGTTTCCTATGTGTTTCTGCCATAGTTATGCCTTAACATGCACCTTCTGCTTAATAAGGTGTTTTGCTGTGGTATTTCTTATGAATGGAAATATCATGTCATTTGCACTGCATGACATGCCAAAGAAAATTTGGAAAAAATAACTTCAGAAATAAGATGTATGTTTAGCAACTTCTGAAGAAGCAGACCGAGACCGCCAGTGGAGACGTGTCTAAAGATTAACTTAGCCTTGGTATCTTGTTGAGTCAATTGCATGATTATAACGTGAACCACAACATGGAGGAGTTAACCTGAAAACGTTAAGTTTAGCATATTACTTACATTAGCAGCAGGGGTAGCCCACTGTTACGATGCTTCACAAAATCGTCTTGTATCCATATTTGTTGACTATACACTTTTTCATCAAGATGACCTCTGCAGACTCCACAGATAATGGGCATGTTTCTAGCAGGTTTTTTTAAATTCCCCACGTATCAATACACAAATAACCTTCTGCCCCTACAAGAATTGTAGCGATTTTTGTCCCTCTAGGCTTGCCGTAGTTAGGTAGTGCTCTGACTATGGGAGACTGGAAAGAGTTTCAATAAATCAGTTTCTTTTTTAAGACGCAGAGAATTCATATCTGTAAGTAAATGTTAAATGTAGCTATGCTAATCGCGGTTTGCCTGCCTATAGACTTTCTAATGTTAAGCTAGCCTTATGTTAACCGTTGAATGACAGATGCCCCTGCTACTAACATAAAGTTCGTTAAATAAAGTTTTCCTACATATTCAGAGCAAATTACGACAAGATAATTATTCATTAAATCGTTAAATTACCATACCTTATTGACTGAAACCCGATGTATCCAGTTAATGGATGCGGTCTGTAATGCCGTTTCGCGGGAGCTGCAGGTGACAGGCAGTGTTCATCTCGCAGAGTTGCCAGATCTTGAACGATAAATAAGCGACTGCCACCCAGACCTGCATGGGGCTGCAGGTGACACGCGCAGTGCTCATCTCGTGTCTACTGACCCCTCAGTGTCACTCGAAAAACTTCCGCTGATCAGAAATCAGCTCTCTGCAGCATCATTGACTTGACAGTGTTTCTCTGTTGTGTTGACGAACTTGATAAATTACCTATCGGATCTAGGGTGGCCATCGGGATGGCCAATGACATTTCAGTGGTGGCACTGGCCACCCTTGGCCACCCCCTAGAGTCGCCACTGTAGCTTCGCTAGCGGAGGTCATAATAATAACTAGATGTACCGCATAGTATGACCGCCGCAGTATATTGAAATGTGGGAACTGTTGGTGTGATGACTGTGTGGTAGAGCAGTGTTGTGGGGTGAGAATTTCTGTGGAAATGATTTCCTGGAAGTGGGCATGGATGTGGGTTTTGAATGTGTAGTGTGTAGGACTGATTTGTGAAGGCAAGGAATCGGCAAAATGAGATTTTGTACAATTACAGCGCCCCCTATGGACCAAATTTTATCGCATGCTCTGTGGTGTTAGAGGTCTTTGTGGTGATCGTGCATGATGTATTTTGTGCGGTTCCCACCTTCTCGGTCCAAGATATTGGCAACTCAAAATCCCAATTTTTGCATTTACCCTTATCACTAGGTGGTGCTATGCTTCAAGTGAGAGTTTATTGGCTGGGTCAATAGAGTTATTTAACAAAATCTGTTACATAACATTTTTGGGATATATCGGTGTTACAGAGATGTATCGACCCAGCCAATAAACGCTCACTTGAAGCATAGCGCCACCTAGTGATATGGGTAAATGCAAAAATTGGGATTTTGAGTTGCTAATATCTTGGACCGAGAAGGTGGGAACTGCGCAAAATACGTCATGCACGATCACCACAAAGACCTCTAACACCACAGAACATGCCATAAAATTTGGTCCATAGGGGGCGGTGTAATTGTAGAAAATGTCATTTTGCCTATTATCTAGAGAATGCTTACGTTTACAACAATTTTTTTTTAGCGTGAAATCTATTGATGCTCACGCATTGAAAACACTTGTCAACGCCCACTTCCAACGAGAACAATTTCCGTGAAATTTTAATATTGCGAAAACAAATTTGAACGAACCCGTCATAGGCCGTTCATGTGAATCTCACCAAATTTGGTATATGTCATCTACAGACAATGCTGACAAAAAGTTATCAAAGGATTTATCTTGAGATAAACCGTTCCGAAGTTACACGTCAATGAACATTTAACACGTAGCTTAAAATTCTTCAAATGGCCGCATCTTGGCTTTTAATTGCTCAAATTTGGTCAAAGTTGACATGCCATCTCTAAACATCTTTCTTTTCATGTGTACTAAATTTAAAATTGTACTAAACCACAGTACATGCCATAAAATTTGGTCCATAGGGGGCGCTGTAATTGTACAAAATCTCATTTTGCTGATTCCTTGCCTTCACAAATCACTCCTACACACTACACATTCAAAACCCACATCCATGCCCACTTCCAGGAAATCATTTCCACAGAAATTCTCACCTCACAACACTGCTCTACCACACACTCATCACACCAACAGTTCCCACATTTCAACACACTGCGGCGGTCATACCATGTACCGCTATGCGGTACATCTAGTTTTTAAAATATAGGCTGAAAGCTATAACACTGACTCCAACAAGTGTTTTAGAGACTTCTTATATATGACAGCATATCACAATAAGAATGGAACCAAATTAAAATTCACATTGCTGTGACATTTTCAAATCCCACAAACAACTCTGTAGGGTTGTTGGGTAATTTTCAGAATTTAGACTCAGGCTGAATTTCGAAAAAAAAAAAAAAAAAATGTTTATGTTGATCTCAAGGTAAAGCCCTTCCCTTTTCTTAGTGTCATGCTCTGTCCTGATTGGCTGGGATTGTTCGTGACTCAGTCCAGCACACTCCATTAGTGTATCTTGTACAGAGCCATGGCTGGCTCTGCTGTGTGTGAACACATGGAGGATTTGATACACACTAAATAAACAGCTAAAGGACAACATTCACTACTACATCTGGACCAACTAGTCTAAAAGAGGAGCAGAGTGCCTAGTAAACCTTCAGACGTGCTGCACATGACTGTAGTGGTGAGTGTGTCTCCTGTGTTCATCTCAGACTGATACTCACCTCTGACCAGCAGGAACATCTCCTGCTCCAAAGCTGGGAGGATCATCCTTGGACTGGTCACTCCTCATGGACACATAGTTCAGAACAGGAGAGTGGGATCTGTTCTTGGGCATGGGGCTGGATCATACACACACACACACACACAGATCAACCACACACGTGCACATGTCCACACACACAGTGACAAAGAGAGAAAAATAGATAGAGAGAGAGGGAGAGAGAGAGAGAGAGAGAGAGAGAAAGAGAGACAAAAAGACAGACAGACAGACAAAGAGTAATCATAACTAGAATGCATTCCCGCAGAGAATGCTAAATGTGGACTTGTATGTGCCAAATTTCGTGATCACTGAAGCAAATATGTATGCCAAATGCCAAAGGTTTTTACCAATTGCTTCCATGGGCTGCAATAGACTCCCATGGCAAAACATTATGCAGGCCATGGCATAGACATATAAACATAGACGCCGACTTCCGCGTAGAACCATACGTTATCTTCGCCGCCATATTGGATGTGGCAAAGTGGAGATTCTTCAACCGTCTCTAGACAGTAGCCTAGAATAAAGATGCCTCATTCATGTGCTGCGTTTAACTGTACTAACAGGTTTACCGTCCAAACGAGATCACGTGGTATTACCTTTTACAGATGAGACTGGAAAAATACTTTTCATTGTATTTGGCCATTATAATGTAATTTTACAAACAGAAGTAACTGACTTTGTGCCTAATATGAAGTCTTGCGCATAATAGCTGCTCGGTGAAACCAGCCTCCAAACAACGAAGAAGTCTTTCCTATTTAACTAAATCCGTAACTACGCTGATTGTTGTTAGTTGCTTAACTAACTTTGCACATACTACATAGGTTTCACAAAAATAAAGAGATGAAAAGGCAGTGGGAGACAGCGGTGCGACGGGAGGGGTTTTCTGCTACTCCGTCATCTGCAGTGAACACTTCGGAACAGAGCATTTTGACAGGACAGGCCAGAGCGTCAGGATAAAGGCCCTTCCACACCAAGGCGGAATTTCTGCGATTTTCGGAGCGATTTTCCGCATGGAAATTCGCTAATTAACAAACACACATGTTCTAATGAGGCTGTGCACACTAAAAGGCGAAATTCGCTGGGCGGAAAAGAATATCGGACCAGTCCGTTTTGAAGCGAAAATTCGCCAGTGGAAAAATGTGCCTGGCCAATCAAAATATTATTTAATTGTTCTACTATGACATGACAGAATGCAAAGCAAAGAGGGAAGAACCATCTCATCACTTGTCAGCCAGCACCCGGTTTTATATGATAAAAGTCGTGACAATGACCGTTTTTGCAGGGCGCACGTCTCTGCCTCCCCATCTCCGCCAGTTTGTGCTCTGGTCCGTCTATTTCAACGGTGCGTCATGCGCAGCTACAGGTGCAGGTGTGAACATGTTTTGGCGACAAGCTTATTCCTTCTGATCTAAAGACAGTCTAAAATCCATATTTGATTAATATTGCAAGTTCGTCTGTAAATTAAGAATGTTAGGCTAGCGTAGCAAGAAATAGACAGGCCTGAGCGCAAACTGGCGGGGAAAGGGAGGGAGAGACTTGCACCCTTTTTACCATCTGTGTCGTTACGTGGAATTCAGACAGTCATGTCAACTAGGCTACAGTTTGGGAAAACTGGGCGAAATAGAACGCGGAATATAAAAATATGCATTGCACCTGGTATGTACAACTGTGCGGAATTTTCGTGCGGATTTTCGCATTCGCTTTTTTTTTCGAATTTCCGCACTGCAATCCGAATCCGCCTTGGTGTGGAAGGGCCTTAAGAGAGGGAGCTATTCTTTCTGTCTTCAGTTTCCCAGCTCATCTCCACAGAGAATGTGTATAGGTATAAGCAGTGATGATTAGATACTTCAGTGCCACACTATGAACATGTTTTTTTCCCTTTCTGAATGTGAAGGAATCAGTGTACTTTGTTTTGGTATGACGTTAGAATTTGGCCGAAGTCAGTTTGGCGGTAATTCAGCTCACTTTATTCAACAGGATTAGGCCTAGGTCTGTGTGGTGACTCAATAAATAAAACAGTTATTTTTTTATTTTTCACTCACTATTTCCAGTCAAATTTAGATCGGTATTGCTCGACCCCACCTCCGCTACACGGAATATTGACAAGTATTTTGCACACTATTTAAAACCATCACGTTATAAACGTTAAAAGTTATTTAGGCTATGTTGTTTTGATGCCTGCTTGTTTCCCAAATATATACATGTGTGTCTAAATGGGTGAATAAAAGGCATCGAGTTAAATACCTTTGTAGAAAGGCGCTTTATGAAGTTCGGCCCATTTACTTCCACTGGTTTACGAGGTAAATTTGCCACATCCAATATGGTGGACACGCTGACGTATCCCAGCAATGGGCCACCAGCTTAATGCCGCGTCTATGTCATTGACTGGATGGACATAACGGGCCCATTCATTTCCGTTCTATAAAAATGAAGCAACCGCAACCGTCAATTTTGGAGCCAGGGCCATAGACATACTATACATGTCTATAGTATGTCTATGGCCAGGGCCACTTACTTCCTGCTTGGCAACGGTTGAGCATGCGTACAAGGAGGAACAGCCGCCCAATCAGAAATGTCCAGTCGATGTGATGTCCCGCCTACACCTGTACCGTGCTCTGAAACCCACCCTTACTGTCTATGGAAATCCTACGGTCTTATTATTTCTTCTGTCAGGTATGTGTCACCGGTAAAATCATTGCCTACCAAAGAAATATGTAGACAGTTTATGAATGAAGACCATGATCGTTTAGTCTGGTGTATATTGATGTCAAATTAATCAAACGTGAAAATAAGAACAACTCGTAGGGTAGGCAAGGTCGCCTGTTAGCATTAGACAGTTGCTATATTAGCCTGGGTAATCCAAATGACTGTATAGGCTACATTTAGGTAATTTAATAACAGACGTGTAAGATTGACAGCCCTATCAGAAAAGGCGATATCATGCAGTATTTTTCTATTGCTGTTCTGTACGTCGCTTTGGAGAAAAGCGTCTGCTAAATACTACAACAGTAACAGTTTTGTGTACAACAGTCGAACAGTTTTACCAATGCTCCTGTTTGAAAGCTAATCGTTTTACACATCATCTCGCTACTTTCACAGAGGGGTTAAATGTAATCTTCACTCATCCGTGATTTTTTGTCATGTCAAAGCTGTCGTAATGTGCTTGTTTAGGGTGTGGGGCGTACCATATTAATAGTTGCCTTTATGAAATGTGATGAATGTTTACTTGCAGACTAGTATGCATATGCTAGCCTATGTCAAATTAGTGGTGTTTGTGCTGAAGACTGTTTAGACATCTCGGATGAGATTCCAGCAAATGGCAACTACAAACAAAATTGCTCACAAGACTTAATCTTTTTTTTTTGGACAGATGCCGCCTGAACAAACCTGCGGGGGCATTGGCTAGAGGAGGTTGTGGTAGAAGACAGCATCGGTCCTCTCGTCTCTAGTCAAAGTAACCAGATAGTGCAGTGGCAGCAGGGCTAAAAAATCACCAGACCCCTCCACCCAGTAGAACAAAACAAAACCTGTTTTAAATGAAGGGTATGGATGCCTTTCAACATATTCTGGGGTATGTATTAACCCCTTGTTTGCCAAAATGTTGGAAAATTCTGCAGGTCATCTCACAAGCCTGTAAGTCAGTTCTGGGTAAGAAAAAAAATAAATTTTAAATTTTGTCTTGGTTTTTATCCATAAAACATTTGGAGGAACGCATACATGTGAAAAAAATGCAAGATTAACCCCTTCAGGTCCTATTTTTAACCCCCTATTACCCAAAATGTAGTGTTTTTGAGGTTATAACTTGACTTCATTTCCTATTTTCTAGTGGCTAAATGGATGGACCTTCATGAAAATTGCTTCAAAGGAGGGTGTAGATGTGCTTTTAAGGAATATAGGGTGTTTAGGGAGCTAGGGTGAAAAAACAACCCACATAATAAACCCTTTATTACTACCATACCGAAATTCACTAAAATAGTTTTTTTTTTTTTTCGTGTTTGCTGGAAACTATTGATATTCTAAGTTTTGAATTTGAAATAAAATGTCAAATATAGGGCCTAATAGGGATTCTGATTGACTAATCTGATTATCATTGCTGGTATTTTGCTGTCATTTGTGATTTAACCCTTTCAGTCCGTGACTGTGCCAGTATTTGAAAAGTTGACCCTGTGTTTACTATGTCAATCTTCATTTCTCAGCAGCATTGAGATAATATATCTTCCTTATTGTTATTATTGTTATGTCATGTTTACACTTATTGTTACGTCATGTTTAGACCGAGACGTATTTTGACGTCATAGTCTAACAAGAACGTTGCGCTATAATTTCATGAGCTGTCATTTACATTCTAACACAAGCGTTTGCAGCACTGAATCCATGCAGTGCAGTTGCCTATCTATTCTAGAGGTTCAGCACACATGGTGTAGGCCTAGCAGGTAAATAGTCGTTTGAAACCCTTGAAAGAGCAGATCAATATCCATAAGATAGAGCATGCATTTCTCCGAAGTGAAATATAGGCCTATTACGACTATGATTTTCAGTTGAGCTGTTCCTGTTGTTATAGTAGGACATAGGCCCTCTATCTCTTTTGCCATCATCATTATCTTGAGCTTGAGGTCTGTCAGAGTGGCACAGTGTGTAAGATCAGTACCTGTCACCTCTGAGGTCGTGGGTTCCCTCCTACATGCATTAATCGCCCAATATTATTTCTGCAGAGCCAATAATGCCCTAGTTGACGCTCAGCTCCATAACTTATTACTTAAAAAATCTTGAACTTTATGTTCCTATGCTGAACTCTGCCATGTAACCGTTTTATTTACAGCTATCTTTCTTGTGATTTTCATGTCCAGAAATGGAGGAGTCCCCTCAAAAGACTCGAAAACTTGATTTATCCTGCATAATCTGCGGGAAATCTCTCAACGAAGGTGGGAAAGCTATATGCAACCCAACCCCTGCTGGCATACAGACTTTGATCAATGCGGCAGAAAAACGGAAGGATGATGTTCTAGTCCGGCTTCAGCCTTACATTAAAGACTCTGAGGGCAGTTTTAAAGTAGCATTCCACAACAACTGCAGGGCAACACAGGCAGGTGAACACAAACTCATGCTCTCTCTCACTCACACACAGATGCAGATACCCACAAACAGAAGCGCTTCTAGAAATTGTGGGCCCCCTGAAAGAAAATAATTTTGGGCCCCCACCTCAACCATATCATCGTCCTCTGTGGACCCCTGTGAAGCCCTGGGTCCCATGAATTGGGACCAGAGCCATAGAAAGAGAGAGTTGGTCCCTCCTATATACAGTCAATGGTCTATGTTTATATGTCTATGGACCATGGCATGGGTATTATGACATCACTTAAGAGTTCTATTCCTCAACATTCCAAATTTAAAAAATGGCAGTTGGTCCAGTCCAGGTGTAACAGCTAACTGGCCCCAATATTTGCTGCCTCCTTTTAAACTGTCCTGTTTCAAAGAATTTACATAGTTGCCACACATTAAATGAAATTAACACAGGTCACAGTCAGATCCCAGACCCCTCTGACAAAGTTCAAACCAAGTGCACAGGTCAAGCTGTTCAGTTTTTATCATTTAAAACTTCAGACATGCACCCTGATTTATTACAGTAAGATGATGAAATGTATGGCAAAATCCCATAGACTGTCTGACACCATTTTTAAACTGTCATATCTCAAACAGTTTAAATAGTTGCCACATGAAAATAACACAGGTCACAGTCAGATCCCAGACCACATCCCAGACGACATCTCTATCTCGAAAGCCTGAGGACTAGTAGCGGAGGCAAAATCTGGGTGAACGTTGAAAAATCATAAGAATAAACGGTGGGATAACAATATGTGGGCTTTGCTAGGTAGCAAGCCCACATAATAAACGGTGCAATAACAATATGTGGACTTTCCTAGGTAGCAAGCCCACATAATAAACGGTGCAATAACATATGTGGGCTTTGCTAGGTAGCAAGCATAATAAACGGTGCAATAACAACATGTGGACTTTGCTAGGTAGCAAGCCCGCATAATTATTTTTAAAATATAGGCTGAAAGCTATAACAATGACTCCAACAAGTGTTTTAGAGACGTCTCTAAAAATCACATTGCTGTGACATTTTCAAATCCCACAAACAGCTCTGTTGGGTTGTTTCTACAATTATTTTCATCTTGCCATCCTAGCACACTCAACAGGACTGGCACAATTTTCAGAATTTAGAGTCACAAGCTGAATTTCGGGGGGGGAAAATTATGTTGATCTCTTGTTGGCTCAGTCGAGGTAAAGTCCTCCCCTTTTCTTAGTGTAATGCTCTGTGCTGATTGGCTGGGATTGTTTGTGGCTCAGTCCAACACACTCCATTAGTGTACCTTGTACAGAGCCATGGCTGTGTGTGAACACAGGAGGATTTGATCACACACTAAATAAACAGCTAAATAAACAGACTGATACTCACCTCTGACCAGCAGGAACATCTCCTGCTCCAAAGCTGAGAGGAAGATCCTTGGACCGGTCACTCCTCATGGACACACAGCTCGGAACAGGAGAGTGAGATCGGTTCTTCTGGATGAGGCTGTATCACACACACACACACACACACACACACACACACACACACACACACACACACACACACACACACACGTGCACATGTGCAAACACAGAGACAAAGAGAGAAAAATAGATAGATATAGAGAGAGACAGAGAGAGAGACAGACAGACAGACAGACAGTCAATCCATAAACAAATGGAAATGGAATGAAAAAAAACAATCACCCCCCTCAGAGTTATCATGGACCAGAAAACTAGCGAAAACTATCTAAATAAACAGCTAAAGGACAACATTCACTACTTATCTGGACCAACTAGTCTAAAGAGGAGCAGAGCGCCTAGTAAACCTTCAGACATGCTGCACATGACTGTAGTGGTGAGTGTGTCTCCTGTGTTCATCTCAGACTGATACTCACCTCTGACCAGCAGGAACATCTCCTGCTCCAAAGCTGGGAGGATCATCCTTGGACCGGTCACTCCTCATGGACACACAGCTCGGAACAGGAGAGTGGGATCTGTTCTTAGGCATGGAGCTGAATCACACACATACAAAGACACACACACACACAGCAACAAAGACAGATAAAAAGATAGAGAGAGACAGAGAAAGAGAGAGAGAGAGAGAAACACAGACAGACAGACAGGCAGAAACAGACATCAGACATATTTCTAAAATCTGTGCCAATGACTCAAGTGTTTTAGAGGCCTCTAACTTATGAAAACATATTGCAATAAAAATGTAACCAGATTAAAAATCACATTGCTGTGACATTTTTAAATCCCACAAACAACTCTATAGGTTTCCTTCTACAATTAGTTTCATTTTACCATCCTAGCACACTCAACAGGACTGGCACAATTTTCAGAATAAGTATCTCAGACTGATACTCACCTCTGACCAGCAGGAACATCTCCTGCTCCAAAGCTGGGAGGATCATCCTTGGACCGGTCACTCCTCATGGACACACAGCTCAGAACAGGAGAGTGGGATCGGTTCTTCTGGATGAGGCTTTATCATACATACACGTACACACACACACACACACACGTACACACACACGTACACACACACACACACACACATGCACATGTTCACACACACAGTGACAAAGAGAGAAAAATAGATAGAGAAATAGAGACAGAGAGAAAGAGACAGACAGACAGACCGACAGACAGACAAAGAGTAATCAAAAATATTTCTAAAATATAGTTTTAAAGCTGTAACAATGACTCCAACAAGTGTTTTAGAGACTTCTTACTCATGACAGCATATCACAATAAAAATGTAACCAAATACAAAATCACATTGCTGTGACATTTTTAAATCCCACAAACAACTCTATAGGTTTCCTTCTACAATTATTTTCATTTTGCCATCCTAGCACACTCAACAGGACTGGCACAATTTTCTGAATTTAGAGTCACAGGCCGTGTTTCAGAAAAAAAAAAATTATGTTGATTTTTTTTGGCTGAGTCGAGGTAAAGCCCTCCCCTTTTCTTAGTGTCATGCTCTGTGCTGATTGGCTGGGATTGCTTGTGGCTCATTCCAACACACTCCATTAGTGTATCTTGTACAGAGCCATGGCTGTGTGTGAACACATGGAGGATTTGATCACATACACTAAATAAACAGCTAAAGGACAACTACCACTACTTATCTGGACCAACTAGTCAGAGGAGCAGAGCGCCTAGTAAACCTTCAGACGTGCTGCACATGACTGTAGTGGTGAGTGTGTCTCCTGTGTTCATCTCAGACTGATACTCACCTCTGACCAGAAGGAACATCTCCTGCTACAAAGCTGGGAGGATCATCCTTGGACCGGTCACTCCTCATGGACACACAGCTCGGAACAGGAGAGTGGGATCTGTTCTTCTGGATGAGGCTGTATCACACACACACACACACACACACACACACACACATAGTAATCAGATGTATTTTGAGAATAAAAAAATAAGGAAAAGATTAAACAAAAAAGAACTTTCACATAATAGTGTGATAAATTAGATGTACCGCATAGCGGTACATGATATGACCGCCACAGTGTATTGAAATGTGGGAACTGTTGGTATGATGAGTGTGTGGTAGAGCAGTGTTGTGAGGTGAGAATTTGTGTGGAAATGATTTTCTGGAAGTGGGCATGAATGTGGGTTTTGAATGAATGACATTGTGTGTGTTTGTATAGTGTGTAGGAGTGATTTGTGAAAGGAATAGGCAAAATGAGATTTTGTACAATTACAACACCCCCTATGGACCAAATTGTATGGCATGTGCTGTGGTGTTAGAGGTCTTTGTGCTGATCATGCATGACGTATTTTCTGCATTTACCCTTATCACTAGGTGGTGCTATGCTTCAAGTGAGTGTTTATGGGCTGAGCTGATACACCTCTGTAACACCGACATACTAACACAAAATTGTTGTCTTAAGCAAAATTGTTGACGAATTATTTAACAAAAACTGTTTTTTGACACAAAATTTAGTACACATGAAAAGAAAGTTGTGGACTTTTGAAGAATTTTAAGCTACGTGTTAAATGTTCATTGACATGTAACTTTGAAACGCTTTATCATAAGATAAATCCTTTGATAACTTTTTGTCAGCATTGTCTGTAGATGACATATACCAAATTTGGTGAGATTCACATGAACGGCCTATGATGAGTTCGTTCAAATTCGTTTTCGCAATGTTAAAATTTCACGGAAATTGTTTTCGTTGGAAGTGGGCATTGACCAGTGCTTTCAATGCGTGAGGGTCAATAGATTTCACGATAAAAAAAAGATGTTGTAAACATTAGCATTCTCTAGATAATAGGCAAAATGACATTTTCTACAATTACAGCGCCCCCTATGGACCAAATTGTATGGCATGTGCTGTGATGTTAGAGGTCTTTGTGGTGATCGTGCATGACGTATTTTGTGCAATTCCCACCTTCTCAGTCCAAGATATTAGCAACTTAAAATCCCAATTTTTGCATTTACCCTTATCACTAGGTGGCGCTATGCTTCAAGTGAGTGTTTATGGGCTGGGCCGATATGCCTCTGTAACACTGACATACTAACACAAAATCGTTGTCTTGGGCAAAATTGTTGACGAATTATTTAACAAAAACTGTTATTTGACACCTAGTTTCGCCAATAAACATCGCCCCCTATGACAAAATGTCACAAAATTGAGTACACATAAAAAGAAAGCTGTTTAAAGATGGCATGTCAACTTTGACCAAATTTGAGCAATTAAAAGCCAAGATATGGACTTTTGAAGAATTTTAAGCTACGTGTTAAATGTTTATTGATGTGTATCTTCAAAACGGTTTATCTGAAGATAAATCCTTTGATAACTTTTTGTCAGCATTGTCTGTAGATGACATATACCAAATTTGGTGAGATTCACATAAACGGCCTATGACGAGTTCGTTCAAATTCGTTTTCGCAATGTTAAAATTTCACAGAAATTTTTTTCGTTGGAAGTGGGCGTTGACCAGTGCGTTCAATGCGTGAGAGTCAATAAATTTCACGATAAAAAAAAGTTGTTGTAAACGTTAGCATTCTCTAGATAATAGGCAAAATGACATTTTCTACAATTACAGCGCCCCCTATGGACCAAATTGTATGGCATGTGCTGTGATGTTAGAGGTCTTTGTGGTGATCGTCCATGACGTATTTTGTGCAGTTCCCACCTTCTTGGTCCAAGATATTAGCAACTCAAAATCTCAATTTTTGCATTTACCCTTATCACTAGGTGGCGCTATGCTTCAAGTGAGTGTTTATGGGCTGGGCCGATACGCCTCTTTAACACTGACATACTAACACAAAATCGTTGTCTTGGGCAAAATTGTTGAGGAATTATTTAAGAAAAACCGTTTTTTGACACCTAGCTTCGCCAATAAACATCGCCCCCTATGACAAAATGTCATAAAATTGAGTACACATGAAAAGAAAGCTGTTTAGAGATGGCATGTCAACTTTGACCAAATTTGAGCAATTAAAAGCCAAGATATGGACTTTTCAAAAATTTTAAGCTACATGTTAAATGTTCATTGACGTGTAACTTCGAAACGGTTTATCTCAAGATAAATCCTTTGATAACTTTTTGTCAGCATTGTCTGTAGATGAAATATAGCAAATTTGGTGAGATTCACATGAACGGACTATGACGAGTTCGTTCAGATTCGTTTTTTCGCAATGTTAAAATTTCACGGAAATTGTTTTCGTTAGAAGTGGGCGTCGACCAGTGCTTTCAATGCGTGAGGGTCAATAGATTTCACGATAAAAAAAAAGTTGTAGTAAACGTTAGCATTCTCTAGATCAGGGGTGCTCACTATTTTTTGTCTCGTAAGCTACTTTTAAAACGACCATGTCACCGCAATCTACTGAGGATGATGATGAAGATGATTTACTACTTTACTACAATTGTATTATGATTTGTATTACCTTCGAATGAACCTTTGGAGCACAACTCCAATACATTTGCAATTATCTATTGCCAGGACTTAAATAATCTGATGATGACCTGCACTGGAGGGAGTCAGACAGGGTTGCATAGTCCCGAGCTGCTGCGTGTTTCACACTGTCAATTTGCGCACACACCCTCCTTGTTTCTACAGCTCTGATGCGAGGTTTCGGAAGTTCCCCAAACCATAGCGCTGCAACTTTGAGGACAGCAATTTCATTTTTCGTTTGAATGCATTAAATGAGTTGATCATGTCTCATGTCGACCACGCTTTTGTCTTTCCTTTGCAGCTCCAAATTAAGTTCGTTCAACATGTTAGTAAGATCAGTTACAAACGCCAAATCTAGCAGCCACTGATTGTAATATAAGTTGTATGTGTTCTGCATGTTTAGTGAAAAGAAGAAACTCCTTAATAAACGGACAGAGCTGTCGAAGTTTCTGCACGGAACAGACGTCTTTGAAGAGACCTCGCTCGAATACAACAGACTATTTTGGTTGCGACATCAACGATCTCTTTCATGCATTTTCCGCATAATGAAGTGAATGCTGCCCTGTTAACTGCATTTTTATTTCCGTCACATTTCTCAGTTCGCTTTTCGGGGGGAAGTCACTGTCATAGTTTTTATGAACATTATGGGCTAGATACAAGTTAGCGAACTAGCTAGGACTCATTCTTTGCTGCTGTTTTCCAGTAGCCGTTCTAGTTATGGTAACCTAACAAAATGTTTTAGACAACCTGCGATCTACCAGCACTGCCTTCGCGATCGACTGGTAGATCGCGATCGACTGGTAGATCGCGATCGACGTAGTGAGCACCCCTGCTCTAGATAATAGGCAAAATTACATTTTCTACAATTACAGCGCCCCCTATGGACCAAATTGTATGGCATGTGCTGTGATGTTAGAGGTATTTGTGGTGATCGTGCATGACGTATTTTGTGCAGTTCCCACCTTCTCGGTCCAAGATATTAGCAACTCAAAATCCCAATTTTTGCATTTACCCTTATCACTAGGTGGCGCTATGCTTCAAGTGAGTGTTTATGGCCTGGATCGATACGTCTCTGTAACACCGAGCCATATCACCTAGTGATATGGGTAAATGCAAAAATTGGGATTTTGAACTGCCAATATCTTGGACCGAGAAAGTGGGAACTGCACAAAATACATCATGCACGGTCAGCACAAAGACCTCTAAAACCACAGCACATGCCATACAATTTGGTCCATAGGGGGTGCTGTAATTGTACAAAATCTGATTTTGCCTATTCCTTGCCTTCACAAATCACTCCTACACACTATACAAACACACACAATGTCATTCATTCAAAACCCACATCCATGCCCACTTTCAGAAAATCATTTTCACAGAAATTCTCACCTCACAACATTGCTCTACCACACACTTATCATGCCAACAGTTCCCACATTTCAATATACTGCGGCGGTCATACCATGTACCTCTATGCGGTACATCTAGTTATTACAATACTATTATCCTCTTACCCCAAATGCTCCTGGCCACCAACTTGTTTTTCACAGGGACCCTTTCCAGGGCAATTATGCCCCCCACCTATCTCCATCTTCAGGTATTCCTCTGGCAGATGAGAGAAGGGGAACTCATTGTACACAGCAGGGACTAAATGAATCTAATTAGTTGATGAAAGGTCACACACATGTGTGTTGTTTTTGTCAGCGTCCCCACTCACCCCTCCCCCACCCCTGACCCTGTGCTCTGCTAGAGTCACAAGTACATTTGTGCTCTGTGGGCTACACTCATCTAGGGGCCCAGGAGACGTCACTGTGAGCAGCAGTGTACTGGAGGATGAGCACACGTACACACACCTACACACCTTTTAAACTCCACATCAGTGTGTGCTGGAATATGAGCACATGTACACACACCTACACACCTTTTAAACTCCACATCAGTGTGTGCTGGAATATGAGCACATGTACACACACCTACAGTACACACCTTTTTAAACTCCACATCAGTGTGTGCTCACCTGCGTAGCCCTGATGTCTGAGACGTGCATAGTTCACCCACCTGTTTCCCAGCGCACTGCTGCCTGTGAGGGAGTTTCTCATGGTGTTATATCCTGTGACAGGCTACAGCAGCACCCGAACTACTACTTCACTGCAGGACTACTGCTATATTTGGATTAGGTGGTTCACACTGCTGTGATGGCCACATGTTAACTTAACAGGAAATATTTTTATTGCCTTAAAATTATCATTTATTTTTTATCTTGCTTAGATCAATAGCAATAGTTGGTATAACACACCACATCCTTTTTTGTGTTGATTCATGTTTACATTGTCTTGTTCTGTATGTCCATTGCTACTGGGATCATCCTTACTGTTTTATTTTTTATCCTTCTTTTATTGTTGTCATTTAATTAGGTTGTGGATGTGCTATAAAAATGAAAATGACTTACTTACTTTTTCAGGTCTATATTTGGATACTGTGTAGTCTATATGTAGCTGTAAAATACCTGAGTCTCGCCACAAAGCATTTCACAGCCACCCTTGAAAAATACAACAGGCCCCCTGACCTAAACATGGGTATTATGGACTTGCTATGTGATAGACAACATGCTATACAACATTAAAGTAAACATTCCACACTTTGAGATAAGGGGTTTGCCACCTTTCATGAATCAGTCATAACAGGCGGCAACATAACACCATATACTGTATATACATAATAACTTCCCTCTTGTCAGCCTCAATCCAAAGCAGCTACAGCTGACCTGTACCGCCTGTGTTCCCACAGTGAGTGCGTTGCTTTGGCCTACTATACTTTGGCCTACTGCTATGGCCTACGCCATTCCCGACAAGTTCTGCAGTGTAATAAACATGTGTTTGTAATCGTAAATCTATCTTAGTAGAAACAACAAATGAAGGGATGAATACTACAACCTGCCATAAGAGTGGATCAGCAAGCCGTAAGAGTGAACCCTAAACGATTAGAAAAGCCCCTCTCCCCGGTCTGGCTGGTGTGACAATAACAGAAATAGGCTACTAACTAGATGTACCGCATAGCGGTACATGGTATGACCGCCGCAGTATATTGAAATGTGGGAACTGTTGGTGTGATGAGTGTGTGGTAGAGCAGTGTTGTGAGGTGAGAATTTCTGTGGAAATGATTTCCTGGAAGTGGGCATGGATGTGGGTTTTGAATGTGTAGTGTGTAGATTTGTGAAGGCAAGGAATCGGCAAAATGACAATTTCTACAATTACAGCGCCCCCTATGGACTACATTTTATGGCATGTTCTGTGGTTTTAGAGGTCTTTGTGGTGATCGTGCATGACGTATTTTGCGCAGTTCCCACCTTCTCGGTCCAAGATATTGGCAACTCAAAATCCCAATTTTTGCATTTACCCATATCACTAGGTGGCGCTATGCATCAAGTGAGAGTTTATGGGCTGGGTCCATACATCTCTGTAACACCGACATACTAACACAAAATCGTTGTCTTGGGCAAAATTGTTGACAAGTTATTTAACAAAAACTGTTTTTTGACACGTCAATGAACATTTAACACGTAGCATAAAATTCTTCAAATGGCCGTATCTTGGCTTTTAATTGCTCAAATTTGGTCAACGTTGACATGCCATCTCTAAACATCTTTCTTTTCATGTGTACTAAATTTTGTGACATTTCGTCACAGGGGGCGATGTTTATCGCCGAAGCTAGGTGTTGAAAAACAGTTTTTGTTAAATAACTCGTCAACAATTTTGCCCAAGACAACGATTTTGTGTTAGTATATAGGTGTTACAGAGGCATATTGACCCAGCCCATAAACTCTCACTTGAAGCATAGTGCCACCTAGTGATAAGGGTAAATGCAAAAATTGGGATTTTGAGTTGCCATTATCTTGGACCGAGAAGGTGGGAACTGCGCAAAATACGTCATGCACGATCACCACAAAGACCTCTAAAACCACAGAACATGCCATAAAATGTAGTCCATAGGGGGCGCTGTAATTGTAGAAAATGTCATTTTGCCGATTCCTTGCCTTCACAAATCTACACACTACACATTCAAAACCCACATCCATGCCCACTTCCAGGAAATCATTTCCACAGAAATTCTCACCTCACAACACTACCCTACCACACACTCATCACACCAACAGTTCCCACATTTCAATATACTGCGGCGGTCATACCATGTATCGCTATGCGGTACATCTAGTTAAGTATTCTTATTATATTGCTACAAAAAACTTACCTTCAGGGAAATATTGGGAGCATAACTTCATTTGTCTGAATTGAAGTAGGCGGCATGCTGATGCTTTCCGAGTCTAAAATAACAAACAAAAGAGAAGTCAGGCAAGGCGAGCATAGCAGTGTAACACTTCTTTACTCTAGCCACCAATCCAAATAAGTATCTTTCAGAGTTTTCTCTAACTCAAATGCTTGTGTCAGATATTTATCAAGATATGTCGAGATATACAGCATAATGAATTTAACATGCCATCGTTTGTGCATTATGTTTTTTTTAGTTAACCAGGAGGCTATGGATTTCTTTATTTGTATCTCACAGAGAAAGAACAACTCTTATTTCAGATAATTGATTAAACAAAACTTAAAGACTCACCCGGGGGAAAATGAACAGTGAAGAAGCTGTTCAATGAGCAAGCTGTTGAAAAAGTTGTGAAACGAGGCCATCACTTGTGTTTAATACCTATGGAACTGGGGGTTGGACTTAGTTTCACATACCTTTTTTATTTGTATGTGTTTTAGTGTGTGTGTGTGTGTGTGTGTCTGTGTGTGTGTCTGTGTGTGTGTGTGTGTGTGTGTGTGTGTGTGTGTGTGTGTGTTTGTGTGTGTGTGTGTTTGTGTGTGTGTGTGTGTGTGTGTCTGTGTGTGTCTCTGTCTGTGTGTGTCTGTGTGTGTCTGTGATTGTGTGTGTATGTCTGTGTGTGTGTGTGTTTCAGTCTTTCTCTTGCATGTAATAACAATACAAGCAATATACTGTTTCTCCGAGTTAGTTAAAATTATAGTTTTTATTTGCCATTACCCATTGCAATTCCCCTCATGCAGACCTTACTTCAACAGTCAGTTGTGCAATTGTGTGTAATTGTAATTGTGTGTAAGGTATACATGAATTTAATGTGGTTAAAATCCATGGTATAACAGTGCTTCATGCTAAACTGTTGTTTTTTTTTTTAAAGTTGTTTTGTATGTTGCTAAACTGGTTATTCAATACCCAGCCTGTTCCCGACATTGAGGTAGCCGTAGGGAATTTTTAAATTACGGAAAATATGTGGAATGCCTTCTAAAGATGGCCTTCTGAAGATGGCTACGAGTGATAGAAGTGCATTTTGCCGTGAGGTAAATTACTGCAGAGTATGCAGCATGACAGTGCTGACGAAAAGTCAGTTCGAGGAAATCATAGAAGGCACACCCTGTGAAAGAGTCAAAAGTTTTTTTCCTCTTCAGGTCATACCCATTGTCCTGAGCCATAGCCTACGGCGACATCACCACAACAGAATAGCAGGGGCCAGGTGTGTTGGCGATCACCTATGTTTCTCTTGGTGCAGGCCACAGCTAGCTGTTTTACTTTTTTTTCCAAGTTGCAATCGAAGAAGCACCCCATTTAATGTGACTAACTAGTTTGAATTTGTCTGACTAAAACTAAGGCTTTGTCTAGGATAGATATACCTTGCATGTCTCTGCTGCACCCCTAATATGTCTCTGTTGCAACTCTAAGGCCTCATTCACACCAACTTCACAGTGTTCAGCATGTATAATATGTGTGTATATGTGACAGAATACGCTCAGATCACGTGTGGTGCGAATAGTCTAATGTGTTAACGTGCATTCTAAACAAATATGGACAGAAAATGGGCACTTGCTGTCTACGTGCTGTATACGGAGAGTCCTTGGTGTGAATGAACCCTAATTTGCCTCTGTTGTGCCTGTTGCCTCTGTTGTGCCTGTTGCAGCTTTTATGCTTCTGTTGCCCCTGTTCTCAAAGTTTTGTTCCTGCCACTGGGTGTATGAGTGTGGGATTGTATGTAAATACAGTATATACAGTTGTGCTCATAAGTGTACATACCCTGGCAGAATTGATGATTTCTTAACCATTTTTCAAAGGATATGAATGATAACACAAAAAGTTTTTTTCACTCATGGTTAGAGGTTGGCTGAAGCCATTCATTGTCAGACACCTGTGTTTGTCTTTTTTAGATCATAATGACAACAGAAACTACCCTCTTCTTATCTCAAGGTCATAGAGTAATAAAGGCTTGAGTCCCGCCCAGGGCGTTGCGATCCTCTAATACGAACCGTCTGGCCGTGCCCTCTCCTCACACAAGGCAACCTCACTCTAAACTGTTCTCTCTCGTTGTCCCTCAATGGTGGAACAACCTACCACTCGCTACAAGAGCAGCGACATCCCTCTGGACCTTTAAAAAGCTTGTGAAGACCCTACATGTACTTTTCCAAGACTGCTTCCCTCTCCTAACAAAACGAATGTCTGTTAACCAACTCGTTACCTAGGTGCCTCGTACTTGTATGACTGTGTATGTAGATGGGGGGGGGGGGGGTGTTTGCCATGCCTTTGTTTACTGTGTGTTACCTTAGCTTGCTGTATCCTCCTTTTTGTAAGTTGCTTTGGATAAAAAACTTCTGCTAAGTGTAATGTAATATTTCTTGTTCATTTGTTCTCCCATTTTTATTTCCTTAATGCACATTGTTAATGCTGGAGGAATGTTATTTCAGTCGTGTCTATCATGTAACACTGACAGTAAACAACATATCTTGTATCTTGATAAGATTAATAAAAATGTTCAGCAATCTTTTGTTCATAAGCACTATCAAACCTTGAGGATTTTTTTTATTGTTTTTTTTTTTTTTTTTTTTTCCATCTCACACAAGCACGAATAGTGTGTTTTAATTGTTCTTTGTTTAGAAGCACTGAAAATGTATCAGCAGAATAGGAGGGGACAAAAGACTTTGGAGTAAAATTGTGTATTTCAGTGTGTTTCCATATTCACAGACCTGTTCATTTAAACAAGTAAAACTGGACAATCAAGCGAGTCAATCATGGTAATGTTTTACAGACAGTATATAATGAAAGTGACATTTGTAAGATAAAGTATATAAATACATAGAAGTGAATAAAGTACATTTTATGAAGTTATTTATTTCACCTCATTAGCTCGTCTTTTTAGACTGACCACTTGCGATGAACCCAACACCAACTAGGAAATATATGTTGGAAAAAATGATCTATAGTATATGATCCATAATCACTTCACAGAGTGTGATCTCTGATTAGTGTAGTTGGTCCACCCAGAAGGACTTAACACATGGTTTATTGACATTTACCTTAGGTAATGTTCGCTCAGCATCATCATCATAACCAGTCTGAAACATCCAACAACTATACACTTGCAGTCGATGGAGTTTCAACAAATAGTTTAGTGATAATCTGCACGTGTAGAGTCTATAGGGAACTACCCAAGTGAAGTGTGACCATGGAATCTGTGTATAACAACAGTTAATTTACACAACAAAAATATAATTCGGTCCACAAGCATCTAGACACCTGTGTCTGTTTCCATTTCTTCTTCATTCTTGTCCTTTCTAAAACTGGTGGATTGCTCTGCATCTTAATAGGTCTTAATGTCGATAAGAAATCCTTAATGCTCATCATAAACAGGTTCCTGACCCACTGTTTTCATTGTTGAATATTGCAAATAAACATGAGACATGAACAGGTTCAGAAGGTCATAAAGTCAGTGGTGGTAGGTTGGCAGTCACGAGGTGTGAAAGCAGGTTAAGCTATAGTAATTGGTAGAGGTACAATGAATGTTTTTGTCATACATTTCCAACTTTAAACTTAAAAAAGTAAATGTGACCTGATCTGGCAAAATGAGTCTGAATTTGCTGATTATAAGTTTGAGGTACAGGCCAATTTTGGTAGAAAACCTTAAAAATCCCAAATTTTATGTTTTGTTCATTTATGAAACAAAACCTCCACTTTTTATTGTTACAAGATAACTGTTAAGGTTAGTATGTGGCTATCTGGTCTATAAGTCTAATTGCACCATTGAACTATTACCAAAATGTCAAAAATATATGTGATTTTTTCAGTTTTTGGGTTTTTGGTAAAAGATGGTGTAATGTTATATTTAAAATGACTGTATCTTCACAACCGTTAAAGGTGTGTCTCTGACCAAAAAATAATTTTAAAAATGTATTGTCTTGTCTTTTCACTGGTACCAAAATCTCAGTTTAGAATTTTGGGTCACTGTGACTCATCTCGCCAAACTTGGTCACAAATAATGATGTAGACGGAACTTGAGGAGCATCGTCACATTTGTGACCAGATTTGGCGAAAATGACTCATAGTGACCCAAAGTAGTAGTAGCAGAAGTAGTGCTTTACACACGCACTACTCCTGCTCCGGCTCTTTAGGTTCCTGCCGGTCGCCAGTACTCTCCTCCCCTGCTTCCTCTGCCGCTTCCAGGCCTGCACATGTCAGCACTGCCTTAGCATCAGCTGCCATCTCCCTGAGGCCCTTGTTCAGCATGTGAAAGATGGTGCCAAAGGAGACGCCTCCCGCGGCAAGGGTGCCGGCGATGGGGATGGTGCTGAGGATGAACTCGATCGTCATGGCCGCTCCCATTTCGATGGAGCCGAAGAACTTGATGACGACTTTCCTGTCGACTCCGTCTTTGAAGCGCGACTTCATAGGCTGCCTGAGCTCCTCGACGGACTTGTTCACTCTCTCAGACAGGACGTTAAGTGACCTGTCGTCCAGGCCGAAGGCCTGCTGGCATCTTCGGAAGTAGGCTATCATTATGCCGAGGTCACATGCGAATGACAAGCCCGGCACTGGTGCCATGGCAATGGTGCTGGAGCCGAACGCTATAAGCCAGATAAGCCTCGCCAGGGCCTTTTTCTTCTTGTCAATCATAGCCAGTGAGCAAACAGGAAGCGACTGCAGCAGCGCCAGCCTCTTGTGCATTGGGAGCTCTTTCTCAAGGGTGTCGATTAGGAGTTGAAAATCATAATCGCTGAGGTCAAAGGACGACACCAGGAACACCTTGGGGTCCCCCACTTTTTTCAGATTCATTTTGCAGTCATCCCTGATTTGGCTAAGAACCTCCTGCTTGTTGAAGTTCTTCTTCTTCATCTCAGAGCGAATGTCGTTGTCAATCTTGGAGTGCACAAAATAAAACAGCTTCTTCTTCCTCTTTATCTCCTTCGCTAGCATGATGTCATTCTCCTTAAATCGCTCAGAGGTGATGAGGATGAAGAAGTCATAGGTTTTGAATTTGACGTCCTTGAGGTACTGCTTGGCCTTGAACTTGGGGCTTCCGATGCCTGGCAGGTCCCAGATCTGCACGTTGGGCATTGTGGGATGGGGATACATGAGGGGTTCCTGGGTGGTCTCGGTCACCCCCGTCGCGGCTGAGCCCTCATCGTCGTCACGGACACCTCTTATGGCGTTGACATAGGAGGACTTTCCAGCACCTGTATTGCCCGTTATGGCAACGTTCAGGATGACATTTTCAAGCTGCTCAAGCTTCTCCATCACTTTGGAGGTTGCTGACTCCTTAGAATTCTTTTTGTAGCTCTTGATGATCTCTTGAAGGTCTGCATCTTCAGTGTCGATGCTCGGAGGATCATCAGCCGAATCCTCGTAGTCACTAGCCATATTAATCTGTAATGACAAAAGATATTGACATTTTACTGTGTTCGCAGGGTGGCAGCTAAGGAAGGGAGATCAGCTAAGGAATGTAGGTTAGCGTATCTGGTTCTTTCCTAGGTCATTTATTTGCAACTTCCTCGTTATAAGAGGATGAACTACACACATATAAAAGAGGTGTGCACATCCAAAAAAAAATATGCTAGACAAGTGTAGCAGGTATTTCACAGGAAGTGGTCTGCACACTGTTTCGCTCCAGAAAAATATTTTATTTAAAAACCAAGGCAAATTTCTTTTCTAGCACCTGTGATTACATTTTTTGGATGAGCCCACTTCGTTTCTTTTTTTATACAGACAGACAGTCAACAGGCAAACAGACAGAATATAAACATGATTACAAATGATTTACTGATGCAAAATAATGTGTAAATAATGGCTAACAAATAATGAACAACGTCTTCATTAAGAGTTATTAAATACATTGATGTATGATTTATAGGAAATAGTTATTCTAAAGTGTTACCCACACATGAATCATTTCTACGTCAAGATAATCTTTACTTCAACACTATTATCTTAACATAAAACCATTTGGTGAATCAACTGTTTAAATTACATAGCTGTGCAGTAAAATATTGAAGTGACATACAAAATAGTTAAATCAGTGACAAGGTTGATATAATAAAGAAGCAAAACTGATGACACACTAATGACATTTACCATTTTAATCTAGATGGATTACATTTCATTGTAAATAAAGCATTGCAGACATTCGTTGCTGATATTACTTCAATATTTAAAGGGTAGTTTTTACTATATATATTATATACTATAAAATAACTATTGATAGAGTGTACTTTCGTTCACTCCAGGCAAGGTATTTGCTCAGAATTTCAGCTAGAAGTACAACATACAAGTAATTGCTTGTAATTGTCTCCATAACTTACCTTCGTTGCGAGGAAGTTACGTGATCAGCTGCAGCACTGGGTTGAAATATTTGTGTGCAGAGCTTAAATCATAGAGGAAACCGACAGGTGTGGCCTCCACCCTCCCATTTTAAATCAGCATGGAAGATAATCTGTCTGTGATGACAGTGTGGCTCATTAAATACATGTCATCAGTAGGCTTGGCAATGTTAGTTACTCCTTTGCAAACTACTTTAAAACTCTTTCCTTAAACTAATGTTTGCCACACTAATACACAGTAATATGACTGAGGACACGTTTTACCATAACTATCAGCATATGTGTGCATTACACCTTTATTTGGATAAATACATTAATATTCAAATTCATTTTGTCAAAGAGCCAATATGGGCTTTTAAGCCACCCATGTCTAGCTAGTATCTTTTTTTCACACTTCTCTTACTATTACAGTAAGTTCAGTGAAACCTCTGCCCTACTTAGAAAGTTGCATTACTAACAATCTGTGGATCAATATGGAATCAGATTTGTGCCTTTAAATTAAAAGAAGACTTTTACAAACCCAATAAAAAAATATCAATTCAAAATACCAAATTAAAAAAATCAACCAAAAAAAATTTTTTCAAATAAAAAATACAAGATTGCAATTAAAAAATGTCAAATTGTGTAACAAAAAATTGCTTTCGCCTCTTTCTCAGTTTTGGATGTTGCCGTTTTCTTTGATCACGACTCCAGCCTTCTCGTTTGCGCTCCCTGATTTTTTGATTGCGATTTTGGCACAAACGTGCCTGGTGGGACGGGATTCTCATGGGTGCATTCCTATTGGTGTATTCACATTTGACGGACAGCTAAGCAAGCGTATGACGCGGCTCTGGCCACAGCAGCTACTCTGCTTCTGATTGGTTCTAACAACGTCATCACAGGCGCGACTGACCAAAAGGGCGGCAGAGATAACAGCACATTACAACCACAGCCACTAGACCTTCTGTGTTATAACCATAGACATACTATATATAGACGGAGCATGGGGCGTTACTGCCAATAGGCGCTGACGAGACGCGGAGCCGCCATCTTGGAGCGGGGATACGCTCCATTCAGCTTAATCCGTTTGACAGGACAAATGAACTGTTAGCGCATTTTATTAACAGTACCTCGCTAAACACCACTAATTTTAAACTGGCTGTATCGCTAGTAGGTTATAGTAGGCTATAACAAAGGCTTCTTGAAGGCTTTCATTATTCTTAATTAATTAAAGAGCAACTGTCTCTGCTTCCAAATCCCCTCAGTAACAACACACATTGATAAAATAAACATATGACATGTGACAACTGCGAAGAATTGAGCAGTTGTCTCAAGTTTATTTGAAGCCCCTTCTATTTTTTTTTATATAGTATGTCTATGGTTATAACCATTAGCCTACACCATACCAAAGAAGGACCGTCTTTGCGCATACGGTAAGTAATTGGCCGTTATATCATACCATTATATTAATAAAACCATGGCGAATGAGTGGATAAATACGATGGATGAAACCCCTTCTTTCTTTAAGGAAGCCAGGACTAAGTAGCCATAGCAGAGCAGGATATCAGATCAGTCTAGGGGTTTGTCATCCATCGTATTTATCCACTCATTCGCCATGGTTTTATTAATATAATGGTATGATATAACGGCCATTTACTTACCGTATGCGCAAAGACGGTCCTTCTTTGGTATGGTGTAGGCTAATGGTTGTAACACAGAAGGTCTAGTGGCTGTGGTTGTAATGTGCTGTTATCTCTGCCGCCCTTTTGGTCAGTCGCGCCTGTGATGACGTTGTTAGAACCAATCAGAAGCAGAGTAGCTGCTGTGGCCAGAGCCGCGTCATACGCTTGCTTAGCTGTCCGTCAAATGTGAATACACCAATAGGAATGCACCCATGAGAATCCCGTCCCACCAGGCACGTTTGTGCCAAAATCGCAATCAAAAAATCAGGGAGCGCAAACGAGAAGGCTGGAGTCGTGATCAAAGAAAACGGCAACATCCAAAACTGAGAAAGAGGCGAAAGCAATTTTTTGTTACACAATTTGACATTTTTTAATTGCAATCTTGTATTTTTTATTTGAAAAAATTTTTTTTGGTTGATTTTTTTAATTTGGTATTTTGAATTGATATTTTTTTATTGGGTTTGTAAAAGTCTTCTTTTAATTTAAAGGCACAAATCTGATTCCATAGATCAATGACACACAAACAGTAACCACAGAATGAGTGAAATAACATTACTGTAACCTGGACCAGTGAGGGGTTAGGTACTTTGCTCAAGGGTACCTCAGTCATGGATGTGGACAGGAGAGCAAAGTTTAACCACTTCCCCCCACTTACATTTTCCCTACTGGTCAGGCATAAAAACCTGCCACCCACACTAAGGCCCTAACCAGTTGGCCATGCCCTTGCACTCCAGGTAAGTTGGAAAGCCTTTGTGGAAAGCCTTTGAAAGGCCCGTTCACACTAATAAGAAATAGAACTGGAAGGATAACTATTACTATTTATGACCCTCTGGAACGTGGTGCTGCTTTCTGATTGGTTGCTAGGCATGCAGTAAATATGTACAGCACCACGTTCGTCATTAAAACTGTTATTCTTCAGTGTGGACACTCGTGTCATAGTTATATTTGTTGTTATTCTTGGCATGAACAGACCCCGAGGCATCAGCCTCAAATTCAACCCCACTGGCACTGGTGATGAAAACTCAACTCAACAAAGACCTAATTTCCATGCGTGTTCAACAGTCACGTATACCTATTATCTATGATGACATGTTGCAGGTAGTCACGTTTTTATACAGACCGCCCTCCAGGAACACACCAAAAGTTGTGTTGTATTTTATACATTAACAACATGTGGGAGGACACTACACAGTGTCCACTGACAACAAAAGAAAATAAAAATATGGAAACACTAAATGTAAAAATACTCAATGCTAAACATTACATGGATGCGTTTTTCTCTGCCCTTGTGGCACTGAGATGATCTCTTGAGATTGAGGAGAAAGTTGGCAC
This sequence comes from Coilia nasus, assembly GCA_027475355.1. Taxonomy (NCBI): domain Eukaryota; kingdom Metazoa; phylum Chordata; class Actinopteri; order Clupeiformes; family Engraulidae; genus Coilia; species Coilia nasus. The sequence continues at coordinate 9,979,213 of CM050218.1, read as the reverse complement.
GCATGAGCATAAGCTGATATGGTATGCAGCAGAACGAGAAAGAAAGCTGAGTCACGCTTGCCTGCTTGCTGTCCAAATGATGAGAGACACAGCTGTTTACCTGTTCCTGCTGAAGTATGCAAGCTCATACCGTACCTGCATAAAATTAAATAGGTAACACAATAATCTTACGTTTTGTTTTTAGCATACTGTGTTGCTCCTCTGGACACACAGGTCAGCCTTCTATATGCACTTATGTTGTGTTTTGTTGTGTTGTGTGGAGAAATATTGTTTTTTGTTTACCCCGTATTGTGTGCTCTATCCTTAAAAATACTATTTGGATATCTATTTTTAAGGAAACATCATGCAATAGTCATGAATTAAATTACTGCAATATACAGTTCAAGCTGTTTATAAGGCACATAGACACAGTAGCCAAATCTAAAAGTAACATAACAGAGAAAAATGTTACAGTTTTTGTGAATAATTAAACATATTGTAAGTCCCCCCTCCCCATGCACAGTTTAGACTAACAATCAGCAATTTTACTGCATGTCCTGCTTTACCCAGTATGTCTATGTGTGACAATGTGACAATAAATATCCTTATATCCTTGTATGTATGTATGTATGTATGTATGTATGTATGTATGTATGTATGTATTTCTTTTATGTACTGTTATTCAGTTATATATTCAGCTGTATTACTGAAACACCACTCTCTCTGAGATAATTCTGCTACCAGCAATTTAAAATGATATATATTTCGCTGAGAGCCTGTTTAAGAAAATATTTCAGAGTTTTGGCACATAAACACAAATGAAAGCAGTACACATTCACATGTGAAATATTCAAAAACTTCAATACAATTCAATGATATGATCCTCAGATGCAACACTCATACACTCATAAATGGTCTTACAAACATAAACATACACATAAAATGCTTACAGTAAATGCATAGGAATGATTTACACACACAGACAGACAGACAGGCAGACACACGCACACACACACACACACATACACACACACAAGAATACTGATAACGGGTATCTTGTCCCGAGCCCTGGGAAAGGGGGGATTCAGATCTGGTCCCTCCTTACATTATGGACTATGGGGTGGGGGGGCCTTATCTTGTCCTGGGCTCAGCCAAGACTGTCAGCGGGCCTGAATACAGCGAAAGTGAAAAGTGTGAAAGTGATTCCCATTTGTCACTGTGGTTGCACAGCACACCACAGCACACAGTGAACACAAAGAAAACGCATCTCTGCATTTAACCCATCACACATGAGCGGGTGGCAGCCATGACAATGGTGCCCAGGGATCAGTGTGTAGGGATGATACCATGTTCAGGATGCCTCAGTGGCACTACTGGAGGTTACCTTAAAGGAGAACTTCGGTGTAAAATGAAAATTGGCATGTTAAAACATCATACCGAGTTGGTATGTGTACTGAGGAGCAACATTGATTTAGCCTGTTGCATTCAGAGTTTAACTATTTTTTATAGTTTGACCCAGAAGGCTAACAATGGAAGTGGTAGGTGCCCTTAGACGAAGCATGATGACTACGCTATTTTTAAACCATTAAAACAGCTCGAAGAAACTCCACACTCCATTAGTAGTACCTCCATCGTTTCTGACGGTCTCTGTTCCAGACCCTCTGTACAAAATGAAATGAAGCACGGGGGGCTGGTTTACCAGGCTAGTAGGAGCCTGCACAGCCTACAGAGGGCTCTGCCTGACTGCCCCAAAGTGCAGTACTTTAGGATGCTGCACAGCCTAGAGAGGGCGCTGCCTGACTGTGGTTGTATGAATAGCTGGTACAACAGCGCCATCTAGCTTTCATAACTTCCGTTACATTGTTGCTTAAACAGTATGACTGTCTATACTTTATGTATAAACTGTGGGAATAATGTAATATGTAGATTTTAAAAAATGCAGGTGTAGAAGACCATTTATGACTATTTATTACTGCCCTAATAAAGGAATCATTCACTCATCAACTTATAAATTAAAATAATAGCTTTCATAACACCATGAACAGAAATGTGACCAGCAAAAATCCACCAAACAAAAACATGCATTTGAAATCAGTTTATTTTGTTTAAAGGATTTCCTAACTGACATAGAGATGATGAGATCTAATTTAGTTGCTGGCCATTGTCTGGTCGAGCCAGCTCTTGAAGATGCAGACCTGAAGAAAGAAGGAGTTGATTAGCAGTTGGGAAATCATAATAGAACCATTAGCTAAATGCAAAAATAATGCCTTGTTATGCCGTGTTTATTATTTTCTGAATGACACTGGCCAAAACTTACCTTGGCGTAGACACCAGGGTGGCCGGCCTCAGCACAGCCGTATCCCCATGACACAACACCCTGCAGCTGACCGTTGCAGACCACGGGGCCACCAGAGTCACCCTGTGGGAGAGAGGGAGAGAGAGAGAGGGGGAGAGAGAGAGAGAGAGATTGAACATGTTTTCAGAGACACCAATGGAAATGCACTTAATGTCATGTCACTGCTCTGTTCTGGGTTAAGGGTGTATTTTAAATGTAATTCTCCTCCATATTATTATTATTATTATTATTATTAGCAGCAGTAGTAGTAGTAGTAGCAGTAGTAGTAGTAATAGTCGTAGTAGGAATAGTAGTGGTTTTATTGTAACTTAATACTTTAATTGTTATCCAAATGTCTTTTACTGTTAGTCTGTTAGGATTACTGTTATCCTAGTTTTTTTGGGCACAGTGGATAAAAGCATTTGCCAAACGCGTAAAAGTACACATAATATGTGGATTAATGTGCCATACCTGGCAAGAGTCCTTGCCACCCTCCAGGTAACCAGCACAGAACATGGCGTTGGTGATCATGCCGGGGTAGGCGTTCTGACAGTCGCGGTCAGAGATGATGGGGATCCGCAGGCACTGAAGCCTGTCACCACTGACTGCAAGAGGTCATAAGAGGGTGTGTGTTTGAAGATAACAGGTGGCGTGAGTACCAATCCTGACTGCACTGATGAAAACCTAAGGGTCCTGAGTAGGCGCCACTGAGGTAAATCTAAAGATCCTGACTAGGTTCCACTGAGGTGAACCTACAGTAAGGGTCTTGACTAGGCTCCATTGATGTAAACCTAAGGGTCCTGACTAGCTTTCACTGAGGTAAACCTAAGGGTCTTGACTAGGTTCCACTGAGGTAAACCTAAGAGTCCTGATTAGGCTCCATTGAGGTAAATCTAAGGGTCCTGACTAGGTTCCACTGAGGTAAACCTACAGTAAGGGTCCTGACTAGGCTCCGTTGAGGTAAACCTAAGGGTCCTAAATAGACACCACTGAGGTAAACCTAAGAATCTGGACTAGACTTCATTGAGGTAAGGTCCTGACTATGCTCCATGGAGGTAAAGCTAAATATCCTGCCTAGGTTTCACTGAGGTAAACCTACAGTAAGGGTCCTGACTAGGCTCAATTGATGTAAACCTAAGGGTCCTGAACAGGCACCACTGAGGTAAACCTAAGAATCCTGACTAGACTTCATTGAGGTAAGGTTCCACTGATGTAAACCTAAGGGGCGTGACTAGGTTCCACTGAGGTAAACCTAAGGGTCCTAACTAGGTTCCACTGAGGTAAATCTAAAGTAAGGGTCCTGACTAGGCTCCATTGAGGTAAACCCATGGATGCTATACTTACCGGAACTCATGGTGTTGCCCCAGCCAGACACAAGGCACATGGTGCCAGCGGAAGCACAGCTGGTGGGCAGGGCCACGGGCTGCACGTACTGGTTCAGGGTGGCGGGCCTGCTCAGCTTGATCAACATGACGTCGTTGTCGATGGTGTAGGAGTTGTAACGAGGGTGTTTAATGACAAGGGAGGAGGAGATAAACTGCTCATTACCCTCGGTCACTTTGATGTGGTGCTCGCCCATACGCACCTCAATACGACTGAAGGAGAGAGAGAGAGAGAGAGAGCGAGAGCAAGAGAGAGAGAGAGACAGTCAGACAGACACAGACAGACAGAGGGAGAGAGAGTCAGTGATGCTCTGGAAGTACAGTATAATTCCTTGATTCACTCTCACTATTTACCTCAGCAACTCATATTTTAAAAAACTGTATCTTGTCTTGACGGTCAAGACTTGACTGTTGTGGTCATTGTGATTATTGTTGTTGTTTAACTTATCCTACTTGATTGTGATTGGATACACCTGTCACTTTTACCCATACTACTTCTTGGATCTGGATACCCAATGTATGCTTTCTATGAGCAAACTTTGATAAAGACTGTGGGGCCAACACGTCAGAAATAAAAGTAGCCTACAAAGAAATCAATGTAGAGTGTGTGTGCCATTCTATTCTAATCTATTAACCAGCTCAGTAACTCACACAAGAGCTAAATACATTAGTTAATATTACCTAAATAAAATGCATTATTATTATTATTAACTTAAACCAAAGGTGTCAGGAATGCAAAAGTGCATAGCTTTTCCAGTCTAAGACTCATTCTCAACCCTTAACCCTTCAGATCAACGAGATATTTAATAGTGGTGACTTACGACTTGTAGCAGTGAGCAGCAGACACAACCCAGTTTGCGTTGACCAGGGAGCCACCACAGAAGTGGTAGCCAGAGTTCAGAGACACCTGGTGGGGCTGAGAGTAGGGCTGACACTCATACCCTCCAACAATCTTATCATCCTCTGCAACTGTACACAAAGACATCATGCATCATGACGGGGAATTGTAAGAACATTTTGGCTATCTCATATTTGTATGTAAGACAAATGACTGTGCTGCGTACTTACAAGCAGCTCCAAGGAGCAGAAGGAAGACCAGGGACCTCATGATTGCTGATTGATCCTGTTGATGAAGGTCTACTCCTAAAACCCTGCTATTTATGCAGACTGGACAGGGTACCGAATGGTACACCACACCCCCAAAACTACAAAAACTGTCCAATTAGATACCAGTCCTAGAGAGTTGGCAAATTATATAGTCAGGTTTGTAATGATTGGTTGGACATTGGTTGTATTAATAATTCACTGGCCTCAAGGGCAGATGGAAAAAGCAAAAAGATTAAAGTGTTTAGAACAAAGTGTTCTAAAGTGCTGCTTCTCAGTATCTACCAAACTGCATCTTTAGGATAGTTTTTCTGTAATTTTATATTTTCCATTTTGACATAATTCGTAACTTACAAAGCTATGCGTGCACTGTAGCTGCCCAACACAGCATAGCATGTGATGATAATGCGATGATAATTTTATTCAGCAAATAATATGAGAGTGTCATTAATCTAGCAAAACACAGTATCTGAAAAAAAATGTCACATATTCAGATAGTTTTTTTGTTGCTTCAATTGACAACATCTATACTATAATGCATTGCATGTTTGAACGTAACTGCTGATACGTGACATGGTGTGAACTCAAATACACTTTAACCTTGAGGTGTATTTTTTTTTTTTTTCAAAACGTCTGCTTGTTTCCCAGCAGTTGGCGTTTTCTCACCAAACTGCTATTTTAAGGTCAAAATAACGCCAGCATTGTGCTGCTTATACTGTATATTTAGAAAATTTAAATTAATAAAGGATACCAAAAGGACATCTAGGCCTATGTCTTGGCAGCTAATACAGTCACACTTGTTTGTAGAGCCATTATTGCATGCTTTATTTTATTTACGACCAAACGATAATGGGTATCCAGTATGTCTATGTCTAATAGGGATTTTTTTTGCTAATTACCAGTTGTGAAATTACATTTCCTGTGACTGTTTTAAGATTAAGAAACAGTAAGACCCATTCAACATTTATTCACATTTGTCCTCAACTTATTTCAATCGTGATTTGTACTTTTTCTTAGGATAAAAGTTTGGAAAAATGTCCTATATAGTGGAACAGTTTGACAAGTACTTTGTGCACATCACACATCAAACACATTTCATTAAAAACTAAAGGAAAAAAGAGTCACACTGTCAGTGAGGATTAGAAATCACAATGGATTGCATTACACTTAGCTAACACTCTTATCCAGAGCAACTTATAGTTATTTTACAGGGTTTCAGTTACAGTCCCTGGAGCAGTGTGGGGTCAGATGCCTTGCTCAAGGGCATTTCAGCCATGGTTAGGGCGGGATTCAAACCTGTGAGTCTCTGATCCCAAGAAGCTTAAATACCTAATGTTTGCATTCAGGAGTGTAATACTTAACTCTGGGCCCTATACCCAAGCAGGGCCTGTGGGCCCCCTTTCTTTCCATACTTCTCATGCGTCTGGTTGCCAGGGCCCCTACTGCCATTGTTGCACTGGTCAGACGAACTTTGGCACACACTTGCCCTGCATCCGAATACCCTTACTAGCCGCCTGCATAGTAGCCAAAAATGAGGAAGCCACGACCTAGAACATCCGAATACCTTAGAAAGCTTTCAGTAGTAGGCGAAGCCGGGCCAAAAGTACCCGGATGGCTTGCTATTTCCGGTAGTATTTTGCAGTGTGCAAGCGAACTACACTACGCTATCCCAGAAGTCACCGGGAGATTGAAAACCGTAGAAGAAGAACGAAAACTTCCCGCTCGTTAAAAGTAACCAAGATGGCGGATACTCCGGTCGCTTGTCTGACAGTGTACAAATGTGCACTTGAGTAAATAAAAGCCATGTAAATAGTTGTTCACGTCACAAATGCACATAAATGTTGAGGTTATCTGATAAAATGCAGCTAACTGTTTGCTACAAGCTGGCAAAATCATGACGTTAATGTAAACATCCGGGTCAGAGGACGGGCAAGATGGCGATGTCGTAGTACGTCCGAATTGTACCTGCTACTGGCTAGTTTTCTACGTAGAAGCTACTACTGTAACGGTCGAGTGGTAAGGAATGCATAGAACGCAGTGCCTACTAAGGTTTCGGACGCAGGGTTGAATATGGAAAAATGACTTTTCTTTATTGCTTTGTTCTTCAGGTGCACACCGCTTGCTTGTTTTTTTTTCTTCTACAGGAACATACATACGAAACTCATTAACCATATTTGCTACACTGCCACCTTGTGGCCACACATAACTGCTGAAACACAACATGACATACCTTATGAATCATACCCAGGAGAGAGTAAACTGCCTGGTACAATCGAGCACATTGCTACAGTACATTGCAGTTGTAACCCTATTTGCTGCCCTGGACAGCATTCCTTTAGTTAATTCACATGCTGCTGGTTGAACATCTGCATACTAATAAAGACAAAATAATATATTACTGTTATACATTTTACGACGTATGTAGTTACAACTTGAAATATTGACAAAAACAACATTAAGTATATAGTTTTAGCTTAAAAACATGTTGTGGTTCACTTACAAAAACAAATTACTGCACACACATTCAATACATTATCTTTCTGTAAGAAATGTAAGTCCTCTGTAAGAAATGTAAGTGTATCGTACCAACAACATATAGGTATGGTAATATAAATCAGAACGTCACCCCACCATGTAAAAACATAGGTACGCTATTGTGATAGTATACATAGACCTCTCAGCAGGTCATACCACCATATAAAGTATGCTATTCTGACAATGTATGGCAGTGTGATGGAGTGACCATCACTAGGGTTGTGGGTGTGCTCTGGCTACCATACCAAGGATCCTGGCTCTTTGGCATTGTGGTCAAAGTGCGTGTTTGGTACCCTGGAGACCTGGGTTCAAAGCTGGGTGGGGTGACTTCTCCTCCCCTTCGCTACAGGCAGACATGGCAGAACACCAGACAAGTGTTTTCAGACGGTCAGTCTGCAGCAGGGTGGCCCCTGCACATGCTCAGGCAAGAAGTGAGAACCACTGAAGTACATGCGGACCGAGTGGAGCCCAGACCTACACGCTTCAGCACTGCACTAATGATGGGGCTCTGTGTTTGGCGTCGGTTCCCCAGTTTTCCTGGTTTCTGGTTTAGAAATTATGTTTTTAATTCGCACAGACGGCATAGTGCCTTGCTTTCGTCAGAGAAAGACACTGTGTGAATTAACATGCAGAGTATGCCTCCTTCCCTCTTTTTATTTGACTAGAACAGGAAAAATGAAGTCAGCATGAATGCAGTCTACACCAAAGTAGAGTGCCAGTCGTTATTCAAGAAGCAGAGCCATCCACACTAGTGGCAGTAGTAAAATTTCAACTTCACTAGAGGTTTGGTTGCATGGTGTTACTCTGTAGTGTTTCAAAGGGACTGACATTTAGATTTGTGATTAATTACCCTTTGAGCAATGCTATAGTTTCAGTATTACTTCAATGTTTATTTACTTCATTGCTCACTTGAGGGAAACTGGTTTGCTGCATTTATCCCAATTGCAGATTACTGAAGCACACACAAACCCAGAGCAGTGGGCTGCCTGCAGCAGCACCCAGGGAACAGTATAGGGTTAGGTGTCTTGCTCAAGGGCACTTCAGCCATGCTCCAGTTGGGCATTGAACCCACAACCCTTTGGATTCAAGGCCATAGCCCTAATCAGTAGGCCACAGCTGCCCCAAGTATTGCCCCTCTGTATTCATCAATGCTTTTTGTTATTTCGTGATCGGGCCATATACTGTATGTCAAGACATATTTATTATTTCTATACATGTTTGTATTATGTATACTGTATATTAATGCAACAGTATATTCTGTAAAATTCTGATACAAAACATAATATATAAGTACCCCAAACATAATGTATAAGTCAGAGGCGGATTTAGCCACGTGGGGGCCCTAGGCAAAATATAGATGTGGGGCCCTCATATTTGAAACACACACCTAAACCAAATAACCATCCCTATACCTCTTGGCTTATCGCAATGAACCAAGACTGCAGTACCACCAACAACAGTCTTATTACAATGATCTTAACTCTCCACAGCTTTTCTGCCTGTTTTCTGCCCGTTTTTTTCTTTTAGCATAGCCACTTTCGTTCCGCTTCATGTTTACAGTTCCCGCTTTGGTTTGAGTCACGTTGTGTCACGCATTGCTACATATGGACTAGTCCAATGCACAACAGTGAAGGGGGGTATGTGTCCTGGGACAAATATTGTTTAAACATTAATTCAGTATTATTCTGATATTTACTGGAATAATATTTAAAAAAAAATTATTTACCACGGCTTGGCTGCTCAGATTTGGGGCCCCATAAAGAAGTCAAATTTGGTGGGGCCCTAGGCAAATGCCTAGGTTTGCCTATACCAAAAACCGCCTCTGGTATAAGTACCCCGAACAATTGCAGGTCATGTTTCATCAAGAAATAAGTCCAAAGAATTTGTTGGTCAATAAAGGTGTTTTATTGTGCATAGACCGAACTTATTGGTTCGAAAACACACAAAAGAAGTGAGGTAGACTGATGTCGGATTCGGATAGGAGAATCTCCAAATACAGAAAAACTACCAACATTTCACACCTTCTTCATACTGCAGCAAGACGTTGGTAAACTGCACAAAATGTTGTTACAACAGGTTGTTAAATTCTGTCTGTGACTGTGACTGTGATGGTATTCAGCTCCAGATCAACAGGCCTAGTAGCTGGCCATGGTCTGCTCCAGCCAGTCATTGAAGAGGCAAACCTGCAGAACAGACATTGGCTCATTAGCACACAATTGGACAACAGTTTATGAATTAGTTGAATAAATGAATAAGTTGAAATACTTTAAACTGTACATTAATTGTAACTCTCTTAAGTGCTGCATAGCTTGTTTTTAATGACCGCTGTGCTTGTAGGTTATGTGAATGCCTTACCTTGGCGTAGACACCAGGGTGGCCGGCCTCAGCACAGCCGTATCCCCAGGACACAACACCCTGCAGCTGACCGTTGCAGACCACGGGGCCACCAGAGTCACCCTGTGGGAGAGAGAGAGAGAGGGAGAGAGAGAGAGAGGGAAAGAGGGAGGGAGAGAGACAGAGAAGGAAAGAGGGAGAGAGAGAGAGAGAGAGAGAGAGAGAGAGAGAGAGAGAGAGAAAAAGTTTACAAGAATCCCATGCGTAGTGTGCTGCAGCACTGTCATTTGTCAATCCACTGACCAAGTCAAATACATTCTTATATGGGAAACAGTGGAAAATTTTCAGCTGTAGTCTTCAGAGGGAAAACATGATGGACCCAAGACTACATGTTTTTGCGAACGTTCTCTTATTACATAAATATATAATCTTCTACTTATATTGTAAAGTTATACTGTAGTAGAATTTGCACAAATAAACAATGATGCTGAGTGACTTGGGTTCTATACTGTATGTTTGGCTCAGAACTTTACCTGGCAACATTTTTTTAGCTGTTGTCTTGAGATGAAAAGCAAAGACCAGATATTATTGCACATGTTCTGTAATGGCTAGCTAAGGATATTTTGTCTAGATAGCTACAGTATGTGGTTGGCTCAGAACTGTACCTGGCAAGAGTCCTTGCCGCCTTCCATGTATCCAGCGCAGAACATGGCGTCGGTGATCATGCCGGGGTAGGCCTTGTCACAGTCGCGGTCAGAGAGGATGGGGATCTGCAGGCACTGAAGCTTGTTCCTGTCAGCAGCTGCCAGGGGGAAATGAGAGCATGAGTGGCAGAATGGCTGTCCAAGCTAACGTGTATTCTGTCATCCCGGTTAGATGGCCGTAGGAAAAAGACCTCAGGGTTGAGACTCACTGGAGCTCATGGTGTTGCCCCAGCCGGACACGATGCACCTGGTGCCAGCGGAGGCACAGCTGGTGGGCAGGGCCACGGGCTGCACGTACTGGTTCAGGGTGGCGGGCTTGCTCAGCTTGATCAGCATGATGTCGTTGTCGATGTTGTAGGAGTTGTAACGAGGGTGTTTAATGACGCGGGAGGAGGTGATGAACTGCTCATGACCCTCGGTCACTCTGATGTTGTGCTCGCCCATATGCACCTCAACACGGCTGAAGGAGGGAGAAGGAAGTCAACCTCACTCGTTTAGAGTACACAAAGCATCCCTTGGACACAGCAGCATGCAAATATTACCATTAGTGTTGAGTATATCATGCATTTTTAAATGTTAGGCATTGATCATTATTCTTTTAGGACATTATTATACACATTATTGAATATGTGTGATTAGTCTATCAGTTGAGTGCAGGTACGTACGACTTGTAGCAGTGAGCAGCAGACACAACCCAGTTCTCGTTGACCAGGGAGCCACCACAGAAGTGGTAGCCAGAGTTCAGAGACACCTGGTGGGGCTGAGAGTAGGGCTGGCACTCATACCCTCCAACAATCTTATCATCCTCTGCAACTGTACACAACACCACAACATCCTGTTAGAGCTGTCATAGCTAGTGCAGAGCTATAGCTATTCTTCTATTAACGTAGGTCACTTTAGCCAAAAGTGTCTGTTAAATGCAGAATTTAAATGGAAACTGAGCAAAGAAGGGTTCTCTCTACTTACAAAAGCTAATTTACCCACTGGCTAAGTGTAATGTAATGTACTGTAAAGCAATATAAAAAGCTACACTTTTGAAAAACAACTGATGGACCGTTTAGCTTAAGGTGAAGTTTAAGTGCTTAATTATGGTGAAGGCAAGAGAAAGAGGATAAACTATACTCACAAGCAGCTCCCAGGAGCACAAGGAAAACCAGACACCTCATGATTGCTGACTGATCCTGTTGATGAGCGTTCACTGTGGACCCCTGGCATTTAAGGATCTCCAAACACTGACCACACCCCGTCAGAGACTAAACGACCAATGACAATGTTACCTGAGCAGCCATTGTTGGTGCTTACCTGAGAAATATGATGGAAAACGTGTATGGCCAGCCTTGTGAGAAAGACGAAGCATGGAACATCTGATGTGGTTCACGTGGTGACCTTGGTGCATGATGGCAGATATGCAGAGAACCCACAACCCTTGTTTAGCAGGGAAGGATTTTGTAGATACAAACTAGTTCAAACAGAGGTGAAAATGTACTGTATTCAATGTCCACAGCATTAATGAATGGTATTGCACAGCAATTTTAATATTTACTTTAATACATGCTAGCTATGCCTTCCACATGCCGATACATTACAGGTATAAGAGTTAGAAATCCAATGATGAGAACCTTTTCATGTTCACTAATGTGTTAATGCCTTTGTCCATTTCTTTGTTAGTTCGTTTATTTGTTAGCATAATTACATATAACTATTGGCCTGAATTTTAAGACTCCGGGAAGATTCAGTGTGGGTAGAGGAAAATAAATATTATGGGGTGGATCCAATGGCACAGCTGTACTTGCGCTCTTTAAAATTATGCAGGTTCTTCCCTTGTCCATGAAGAAGGCTCAAGAAAATCAGGCCAGCAGGTTTTGCATGATGTTGTTAATTAAGGAAAAGCAACAACATAAAAACAAATAGACACAGGTAAAAAATAACCTTTTGGGTGGACCTTTTACAGATTCAAAGATCTTGGTGGAGTTATCCCCTTCACTGAGTGCAGGTCTAGGTTTTAATCATAAGTGCTTTGGCTGCAAGAGACCTAATGTACGACTCCAAATGCAGGGCATTATGCCAGTAAATTATTCTGAAAGTAAAACCTCTTCCATGTTGTCTGAACCCTGTGCTTTTTTATTTGGTGCAAATAGCATACATTTTAAAATGTCCATGATGTCTTTTAAAGACCCTTCTCTATTCCCATGGACAAACAAACAAGGGCTAGTAACAAGATTGACATGCATTTGGACATATGGGAATCAACATGACCTTGGCCATATGAAGTCAAATGTCTTCTAGCAGACTCCTCTGTTATCTAACAATGAATTTCAACATTGTGAAGAGGCCTTATGCCTTCAGTTTCTTTATTCCCAAAACACTCTTAAAGTGACCCATTATTTTAATAAACCTAAGACAGCCCATCTACTTGCAGTTGTTAACACAGTGTTGATGTTTAACTCTTTCATCTAATAACACAGTAATTAAAGTAAATAAGCAATATGTACATAAAGGTAGGTAGCAAGTGAATGAGTGGGTTTCTTTTGCATTTAAACAAATGTCAGCTGTCTAATATATAAGTTCAGTGAGATTAATGTGTACAACAAAACTAATCTCAACTAACCATCTCTTTACATAGATGCCTTTGATGTTCTCTACACATCTGTTAGCTTATTATGCCCTCCTTGGATGCTTTGGATAAAAGCATCTGCTAAGTGCAATGTAATGTAATGTAATGTAATCACTGAGATCTCAGTTACATATTTTTCACTTTCAACTGATAAAAAATAGCAGCAATAATAATTGATAAATTTTAAATAATAAGTTGACATGAGTGATGAAAGACATGAATAATGAAATCATTGGCTAATGTTCTCCGGTTGCCAGTGATCATGTGTGAAAGGTAATTACATATTTTTCACTTTCAACTGATAACAAATAATAGCCATACCAATGGATAAGTGTATATATGCAATATTAAAATAGGTGAAATTGTATCTGACAATATGACAACATACTTATTTAAAGTAAACTTCACAGAAATGGAGACCCCATATATTGTGAACCAGAAAAGCTGCAGCAACTTGAGAAAATGCCAGCTGCTTTCTCTTTATCGTACAGTCCGTCCAAAGCTAGCAAGGGATTGGCCAATTACTGACCACCAGACGTGCTTTTCAAACAGGACTGCACTGCAAACTCTTTATAAAAACCAGGACCCCAGGTGAGACGCTCATCGACAGGATCAATCAGCAATCATGAGGTGTCTGGTCTTCCTTGTGCTCCTGGGAGCTGCTTGTGAGTACAGCTTCTCCTCAACTCCCTCTCTTGCCTTCACCATGGTTAATTACCTAAACTTCACCTACAATTCAAAAGATGCAGCTAGATGGTTTAGGAAAAGTGTAGCTTGTTACTTTGCATAACATTACATCACACTAAGCAGATGCTTTTATCTAAAGTGACTCACATCTGAAGAACAGCTACAGCTCTGCAGTAACTCTAACAGGATGTTGTGATGTTGTTCACAGTTGCAGAGGATGATAAGATTGTTGGAGGGTATGAGTGCCAGCCCTACTCTCAGCCCCACCAGGTGTCTCTGAACTCTGGCTACCACTTCTGTGGTGGCTCCCTGGTCAACGAGAACTGGGTTGTGTCTGCTGCTCACTGCTACAAGTCGTACGTACCTGCACTCAACTGATAGACTAATCACACATATTCAATAATGTGTATAATAATGTCCTAAAAGAATAATGATCAATGCCTAACATTTAAAAATGCTTGATATACTCAAGACTAATGGTAATATTTGCATGCTGCTATGTCCAGGGGATGCTTTGTGTACTCTAAACGAGTGAGGTTGACTTCCTTCTCTCTCCTTCAGCCGTGTTGAGGTGCATATGGGCGAGCACAACATCAGAGTGACCGAGGGTCATGAGCAGTTCATCACCTCCTCCCGCGTCATTAAACACCCTCGTTACAACTCCTACAACATCGACAACGACATCATGCTGATCAAGCTGAGCAAGCCTGCCACCCTGAACCAGTACGTGCAGCCCGTGGCCCTGCCCACCAGCTGTGCCTCCGCTGGCACCAGGTGCACCGTGTCCGGCTGGGGCAACACCATGAGCTCCAGTGAGTCTCAACCCTGAGGTCTTTTTCCTACGGCCATCTAACCGGGATGACAGAATACACGTTAGCTTGGACAGCCATTCTGCCACTCATGCTCTCATTTCCCCCTGGCAGCTGCTGACAGGAACAAGCTTCAGTGCCTGCAGATCCCCATCCTCTCTGACCGCGACTGTGACAAGGCCTACCCCGGCATGATCACAGACGCCATGTTCTGCGCTGGATACATGGAGGGCGGCAAGGACTCTTGCCAGGTACAGTTTTGAGCCAACCACATACTGTAGCTATCTAGACCAGTGTTCCTCAACCTTTTTTCAGGCGAGGCACCCTTTAAATTCATGAAAAATCTGAAGGCACCCCAAACTTTTTCTTTCTATTTTAATGTAGATTAACATTGTCACACACGTCTCAGAGGACCAACAAATACAATGCACATGTAACACACACACACACAAATGATATGGAATGTTCTTTGGTGAACAGATCAAGTGGTAAACAATGAGTAAACAATGAGTCTGCAAATTGTAAAGAAATTAATAAAAGGATTGTTTTATAAAAAGGGATGAATAAAATCTAGCTCCTGTGTAAGGAAAATCTGCCTTTAGAACAACTAAACTAATTGTAATTCTAATGCTTGCACAAGAGAAAATATCAAATATTGCAGCTGTCAATCGGGCCTAAGTCTAAGTCGTCGGGCCTAAATTTACTTACTTAACTTAATGCTACATGAAAGATTCCACTGCCTTAGTATTTGCCTTAGTATTTAAGTATAAATTTAGACAATTATTTATTGTATTATATTTATTATATTACATTCTTTATTTATTTATTTATTTTGCTTATTTTGCGTAGCCTACTGTCAGATGCGTTTCTGCGGCACCCCTGAGGGGGGCGCGAGGCACCCCAGGGTGCCGCGGCACCCCGGTTGAGAAACACTGATCTAGACAATTAGAGAACATTTGCAATAACATCTGGTCTTTGCTTTTCATCTCAAGACAACAGCTAAAAATTGTTGCTAGGGCAGTTTTTCTAAAATTTTCTGCCACTTTTTCTAAAATAGAGTAACTTCCTCTGATGCTCCATGACATAAACCTTAAGAAAGACAATTTATGTGGTGTTTCTGATTAAGAAATCTCTTTCTCTCTCTCCCTCTCTCTCTCTCTCTCTCTCTCTCTCTCTCTCTCTCTCTCTCTCCCACAGGGTGACTCTGGTGGCCCCGTGGTCTGCAACGGAGTGCTGCAGGGTGTTGTGTCCTGGGGATACGGTTGTGCTGAGGCCGGCCACCCTGGTGTCTACGCCAAGGTAAGACATTCACATAACCTACAAGCACAGCGGTCATTAAAACAAGCTATGCAGCACTAAAGACAGTTACAATTAATGTACAATTTAAAATATTTCAAGAATTCATAAACTGTTGTCCAATTCTGTGCTAATGAGCCAATGTCTGTTCTCCAGGTTTGCCTCTTCAATGACTGGCTGGAGCAGACCATGGCCAGCTACTAGGCCTGTTGATCTGGAGCTAAATACCATCACAGTCACAGACAGAATTTATCTGTTGTAACAACAATTTGTGCAGTTTACCAACAACTTACTGCGGTTTGAAGATGGTGTGAAATGTTGATAGTCTTTGTATTTAGAGTTTGTTTTTCCCATCCAACAATAAAATGAATGCAATTAGACTCTTCAAACTACATCTGAGACACTTCTTTATTGAGGCAGTTTGGTGCCTCCACCAATAAACATTTTCATGATCAAACAACACATTCTTTAGCTGTATTTATCAATGCAAACAATATCTGTGATCAACTTTAATGTATAAGCTATCTGCGTCATACTGTGTGATCATATATTCCCTACACAAATATTTACACACGTACACCTGTTCTCACTCATATGCATGCACGTATGAGGCCCAAATGCCATCAGAAACATGGCATTTTGACAGCTGCATTAAACACCCTGTTTCTTTTTGCAACTAAGTAAGAAACGTGCAGCATTTTACTTATTTAGGTGTTCTTTACAATGCCAAAATGCGTCAGAAAAAAAACATGTAGACACAAGATGGCAGCATATCTCCTAAGTCATGAAAACAAGTGTTGGGTCAATTCAGGTGGAAACAAGTTATTTTTTATTTAGAGTATTTATTTCAAACATTTGTTATATTATCTGCGGGATGTAAATGGTGACTCGTACATTTATTGAGGTGAAATAAAAATGGGCACAGATTTATTGTTTTTTTTTTTTTTTTTTTTTTTTTTATTGAGACTTAAATGTTTTAAACCCATTATTACCAGACTGACAGTCATCACAACTATGAGTCGGAAATGAATTCAATGTTGTAAACACTGACTTATACTGCAACATGAGTCAAAGTCTGAGGCTTTTGAGACGATCCAATAGTGGATTTCAACCTGAAGAGCAGCAACTAAGCTCATTCTTTTACTGATTAGGAGGTGTGTCTTTATACACTCTGCAAAAGTACAGTTTTCAGTTTTGATAAGAGCAAAGTTTGGATGGTTTGAATTTATTTTCTGATTATTTTGACACATATATATAATCAGTTACGTGTTACTTAAAGGCATACTCTGATGCAAAATAAACTTTGGGTCTGTTAAAACATGGTACCGAGTTGGTATGTTTGCTGAGGACGAAAACTAGTCTAGCCCATTGCATTCAGAACTAAATTATTTTTACCATTTCTGTAGAATAGGTTCATAATGCTAGTGTTCGGGGCATGACGGAAGGTTTAGAGTAGAGTTACTTTATTGATCCCGAAGGAAATTAAGGTGTCCAGTAGCATACACATAATACACATTGCAAAAACAGATGAAACATATTGCACACATCTGCTTTCATACTTTCACTGAACTGAGGGGAGAAAAAAAATGATAACAAGAAATCCACGAGGTAGAGAAGAGTTTAACTATTTTTAAACCATTGAAGCAACTAAAGTTGCTCCACAGTCTATCAAGGGCCCTGTCATTCAGAACTTTGCAACTTTGTAAGTGTAGCGAAGGGGAGGAGAAGTCACCCTCACACATCTCCCACCATACTTCTCCCATCCAGGGTGCCCCACACATTCTGGTGCTTCACCTATCACTGGGGTCCTTCACACCGGGGTCAACATAACCTGGGGGTCCCTCATATGGCTCACATAGTGGGTGGACCTCCAAGGACCTCACGGCAAGCCATCCCACTTCTGACACCATTTGTAGCGAAGGAGAGGAGAAGTCACCCCACCCAGCTTCAAACCCGGATCTCCGGGGTACCAAACAGGGGCTCTGACCGCAACGCCAGGCTCATTGGGATGGCAGTCAGAGCACACCCACAACCCTAGTGATGGTCACTCCATCAGCATTCAAATCAAAGATTGTTTTTAGGTAGTAGCCTACCTTGGTCAAACGCCAGCTACAGTAGGCTACTGAGACACAGAGGCATGACAGCTTACAGATAGCTATTTTTAAACAAATAAAAAAGCTCGAAGTTGCTCCACACTCTTGGTTACAAGGACCCTAGCATTCAATATATTATATAATATAATATATTGAATATATAATAATAATATATTCAATATAAAAGCTGCCATGCCTGTGTTTTAGTAGCTGGCGTTTGCCAATAAACTACCTGTCATTCTTTTATAGATGAATTGTAACCCCAGTTGTGTTTGCTGTATATGTAACAGATCACCCAGGTCATGTTCATTTATCATATCCATGTCATAACACAATTACTGGTGTTATCACACCTATAAAGACCTCATGGTCATGGCCATAAAAAAAGGTTCCGTGGTTTGTGCTGTTGGCTGACCACGTGATTTCCTATAAACCACCAGGCCTGTCAATAATGGTCAGTCAAACTCGGATAAATATTACCAACTTAAAGGAAAACATTGGTGTAAAATTGGCATGTTAACACATCATATTCAGTTAGTATGTTTGCTGAGAATCAGAAATATGCTAGCCTGTTGCATTTCAAACTTCACTATTTTTTTTTACATTTTGGTCCAGAAGACTAACAATGCTAGCTAACACAAATGTTACAGTACAGGACCCCCGCCCATGCAGTAGCCTACGACTGCAGACTCCTGGAGATGTGATGCTATATTTTGTACTCTTCAAAGATTTCGGCATATCTGAGGAAAAAAAAATGCTTTCAAAATGACATACCGATTAAACAAAGACACATTAGCACATATAAAAAAGTAGCTGTTTTGTAAGCAGGATTGTGGAGTTCTGCTAACCAGAGAGCTACCATAATCACATATCTAAAATCCTTACAAAAACCCACAGCTAATTAACGTACTCTGATAAGACTATGCTGTGTGATTGATTAGATTAGAGGTCAAATATGTCATGCAGTCTGGATGGGTCAAACTCTTTATCAGGTACTTGACCCAGTCTACTCAAATCAAAACTCAGAAGATCAATGGTGCCGTAAAAGTCATATCCAACTTTGAACATGGGCATTTTTGGTTTCATTCTCATTGTGTTGTACGTTTTAGTGATTTGCTTTCATATACAATGGCTTGAAATGAATACAATACAACTGATGTACATTACCCTAGCTTCAATGACATCATGCTGCAAGGCATATAATGGTTTCTGGGAAATCAACAGAACGTTCTGGCACACTACACCTGTGTGTGGCCTACAGTGTTATTTTAGAACATCTTCCAGTGTCAGAGTCAGGTGTCAGTCAGACACCATAGGAAAAGGCTTGAAATACTGGGAAAACCTGAAGGGGTATACTACAAAGATGCATAAGTGACCCTGGTTTAATTAACCCAGTCGTAGTCATAAACCTGATAGAAGATAGCACATTGGCATTTGTTTACTTAAGAAAATGAAGCCCTGGGCTACTCTATTAAAAGGTTTACGACTTCCTCTGGTTTAAGTTAACCAGGTTTGTCACTTAACCACCTTTGCAATATACCCCCGTTTTTTATAACACTGCATAGATGACCTGCAAGTACAAGCAACACTAGACACTAATAACACTTTCCATCATTGCCAGATTGTTAGTCTGTTAGTAAGAAATTAAACCAATAAAACCCATGTTGTAAACAGACTGGCTTAGTCAAAGTCTGAGGCTTTTCTACAGCAGATCCAATAGTGGATTTCCACCTGAAGACATAAAATGAGCAACAATTACACTAATTTGGGTCATTCTTTTACAGATTAGGAGGTGTGTTGTAAATAACATTTTTATCATTTTAAATTTTCAAAAAACGGATTTCTTGATGTCACAAAATTAATTATAAGTTGTTTAGACATGACACATTCGATCTGTCATCTAGTCAGTAAAGTGTGTACTAATTCACTTTCTCTGCCTTCTTTGCCTCCCCTTAACCCAACCCCACACCAAATAAGACACAGAATATCACACATGTGTATCTTTTGTCAAGACGTTGTTTAATATATACACATTTAATCACACTATACTTACAAAATTCATAAATATTTACAGGTATAAAAAGTATGAAAACAAATTCATACAGAATGTCAGAATAATAATATGCACTCAAATGTAGTGAACATTTGAATGTAGTAAACATTCAACACATAAAACAGCCAAATATTGGTACACCTAAATATTTCATTGAACTCAGTCATTGAAAAAGTTCAGTCTTTGAAAAAGTTCGGTCATTTCTTAAGAAATTAATTGAAGTTAAACAATATCCATCTGGCCTAAGAACCTGTCAGTGAACAGCAGAGCAGCACCCTAGCCAGAGCACGGAAACTTCTAGATGCTCTGCCTACATAGAGGACATGTCCCAAACTCAACAAACACCCTGTTAGCACATGGGAGGCAGAGGCAGCGATGTCCACAGCGGAGGGCCAGACGAGCCTCCTCCTGCAGGCACACCGAGCACAAGTCCTCTGCACTGGACCCTGGAAGATGACCCAACACTTGTGTAAGTCACATGCCTGTCTCACAGTTTGCTTATTGTAAAAACAATTTCTCAAGTTTCTCAAGTTAAAATGCCGGGATCTCGAGGCCTCCTATCCATTTGGCCTGCCTTTGGGGTGGTTTCTGTTAAATAAGACTAAAATTATATAGACTCTAACCTGGTCTGCAAGGATTGTTGTTCCCTTGGTCGTCTAGACGTTGTTTGAGCATCTTCTGAGCCATCTCCAGCTTTCTTTGTAATTGAGGTGGGGTCTCTTCATAGCCACATTCAAACGTGCTACGAGGAAGAGGGCAGGATGTTCTTCTGAACCAATGTCCTGTTTCAGAACCTGAAAGGTAGAGATGAAACCAAAACATCAATCCGTGACATTAAAACAGGGGTATTTTTGGCAATAAGAATGAAACGGCACAAATATGCACAGTGTGTGATCTCACCAAGCAGGAGCACTGTGGTGGACTGCCCGTAGACATCAAAGATGGCCCAAAGGGGCTGAGTGAGGTCCAGATCAGTCTGCACCCTGCCATGTGTTCTGGTGGATGTCTGGTAACACAGCCGTCCATCTGATGACATCCAGAAGGTCACTGTGGTGCCAGGTGTGCAGTCCTTATGGGGCACTGCAAAGGCGGCATACCCGGGCTTGTTTGTGAGATCGGGCACGGCTAGCGATGGGAGCGGGCCGGTGGTCGGACACACATTGGTGAAGCCTATTCGCACGGCACCTTGCCACGCTAGAAGGGTTCGCTCCACCCTGAAATGCACCTTCTCCTTGAGCCTAATGGGGCGGCTGCTGAACACCAGGCCGTTCTGGAAGGTCTCCAAGTCCCTGGAGGCCCTGCAGCCTCCATGGCTGAGGGTGATCTTCTTGCCCACGGCCCCAGGGTGGAAGGTCAGGGGACCCAGGCAGGCAATTCCACAGGTGTGGCCGTGTTGAGCCAGTACTGTTCGATATGAAAAGTAAATGTTAGAGGCATTTCTGCAATGTAATTTAAAATGTACAGTATATTGCTAATCTTGAATGTATCTTTTTTTCTTCTTATCTATTTTATTTGTATAGTATATATAATGTAACAGTATAAAATGTCTATTTATTTAATCTTTTTTTCTGTCTTTTGCTGTCCTTAGTAAATTTACAAAATGGAAGACTAGTGGTCAAAAAGTTTTATTTTTCAGATTTGTGTGAAAATACTCTGGGGTCCTAAGCTACTGAGGCAGCATGTCTGCACTCATATCAAATAATTAAAAGAAAAACGTAAAATGAGATTAAAAAAAATAAACAAGGAAAACAAAAGCAAAAAGTAGTACACAATATCTGCAGCAAAAAAAAAGTAAAGTCTATCAATTGCTATTAAAAACAGTTGACGTCAGAAGGGAGTTTTAAGAGGCAGTAATATTACTTGAGAAATTCAGTGGCCAACAAACTTCCACACTTGATGACTACCTCATCTACTTCTCTTTTATACCAGGTTTATTTGCAAAGGGCCAGACGGAGTCTCCACAATGCCACTGCCACTGCCAAAACATAGCCACTCTGCAACTACTTTCAGCTGTGTGCTGTTACCCTTTAAAATCATATAGCTAAGTTAATATGAAGGTACAGTAAAGAGTTTTGTGACTGAATTGTATACAGTATACTTAGTATAGTATCTAAATAATGAGAGTCAAAAAGTAAGTGTCCTGCATGTATTGTGGAACTGCAGATTTGACCAAGGAAAAAAAAATCTTACCATTAACGTTGTTGGTCATCTTTTCTCATTAAGTATTGCCACAAGTTGTTGAGATGTTGTCATAGGCAGCGATGCTTCTGGTGAGCTGTAGGACTGTCTGTTTCTGTCTGAATTAAACCCTCTGTCTCTGTCTTCTACAGCCACACAAATGCATATATTTGAAGTGGGTAGGGGAGGAGTTGACTAGATGGGGCAAGGCATAGTATTGGAACGCACCTACAGTAGCATGGGTGTGAGTGACTTTGTTTGCACGTGAGAAAGAGTGTCAGTAAATCAGGAAGTTGACATTTTATGGCATTTTCTGTTGTTGATGGCGGTTTTCCTGGAGATAAGATTAGAAGCATGTCTCGAATCTATCTGTTTTTCAGATAAAGTGCACATATTAAAAGTGTTACACATGAACTACTGTGCAAATAAGATTACAAAACCACACAAATAGCATGTTTCTCCAACATCCTTATTAATCAGGTAAAGTGGGGATGTGCTTGAGAATGCAAACCATCCTTTTTGTCCCTGTTACTTAGAGGGAGAGTGACACTGTATTTCAGTGGCACAAAAGCATGACAGCTGTGTAACCACCACGCAGTTTGTGAAAATATAGGCTACCATGGATTGAACTTGCACTGTGGTGGAAGTCAGAAAATATACTACTGTACGTCTGGCTCTGAGAGATTGTAGTTTTGTTGTCTTTCTGTAGTGCTCTCAAAAAAAAAAAGACTAACTACTGTGAAAACACGTGGTAAAAATGAAAATGAATGCTGTATAAATTGAATACTGCACTCTTTTATTTACATTTTTTGTACTCACTTTAACATTTCTAGACAAAAGAATACTGATCTACAATACTGGTTTTGGTTTCATCTTGAATCAGAATTGATAAGGTGTCGAATGCATTGCTAATTATTGCCTTGGAGGGAATATGCTGTGTCTTTACATGTGCAAGGCCCATGAACTGTGAACATATTATAAGTAAGCTGCACGTTTGATGGTCATGAAAATGTAGAATTATCCTGCGGAAGAATTTGCAATGAAGTAAACATCACATCCATGCATAAAATGCAAAGTACAACAAGTTCTTTGTCTTTCACTTAATTCTGTAAAGACAGTGAAGGTATTAATTTGATAATTTATGCTTTTATGACAGTAGGATAGTCAGTCCAAAGGGTGCATGTATGTAATTAAAAATGAAGTTTTATTATTTATAGACTCTGGTCATTGCATTAGCAAAAATCCTAAATGTAAAAATTGCTAAATGTTTTTTTTTTTTTATCATATCAAGTGCTAAATGAGATTTTCTGGACCAGCTCAATGATTTCCGAGCGATTTCCAATAAACCACTCCAGACCTGTCAATATAAATAAATCATCATTTAAACTCAGGTATATACTGCATGTGTTAATGTTTACCTGAGTTTAATTGCCGATTCATATTGACAAGCGGAGGTGAAATTGCACTGATAAGAGACAAGTCAGCAGATACTGACCATGTGGTCATGGTCTTATAAACAGCTTTGCTCAAGTATGCATGGTGCATGCTGTTGGCTCACCATCTGATTTCTTATAAACCACCTCAGGCCTGTCAAAATGAAAGTTCAGCCAAACTCAGGTAAATATTGAGGCCTGTCATGCACCGATTATAAAGTAGCAGCAGATTATGTCATTTCAGTTTGAGTGCACTACAATTAACAAAGGCAAACTTTTGCAAACACTGTATTCACTGTACACACAACAACTGTATTCAGTTCTGTGTAAAAGCTTTGGGCATATCTAAGGCAATGCTGTGAAGTGAAAATGCCCTGAAAATTTTATGCATATTCATAAATACAGGCACAGAAGTGCAGACAAATCAAATGAATGCTGTTTAAGCAGGGTTCTGGAGTCCTGGTTGAAATCCAGTGCCCACGACACCCACAACCAAGCATGTACAAACCTTACAATTACCCCCAACAGCTGAGCTAACTCTGATAAGATCATGCTAATGTGTTCATGGCTGCGCATATACAAAAGGAATCTTCTAACATAAGGTGGAAGCTTGCAGTCCAATACTTCATCCAGGCAGAATGGTGTCTATATGGTACCAGGGGCGTAGCCAGACTTTTTTACATGGGGTGGCCAAAGGGTGGCCAGTGTTATGGGGTGGCCATGTTGTGTGACCAATGTAGTTAGGGGGTCCGGGGGGTCCTCCCCCGGACATTTTTTTAATTAGCTAGATTTGATTTCCTGTATTCTAGTGTATTTGGTGGAATATCTGGTAGTCATTCAATTAAGGCGGACCTGTCCAGTGTCCAGTGTTTTCTCCATATGCCCATCACATGCCTTAGACCTCATTTCACCTCTTTTTTATGGAGCAAAAGGAGCAGATGATTAGAAAACTATTAAAAAAGGGTGTGAAATTGCATGTATTTTCCCACTTGCTAAAGTTAAAATTGTTTAAAAGCATTTGTGATATTGATGCTGATTAACTATTTCTATCAGGCTAAACAAATAATTTACGACAAAGCTGATATCAAGTATTTGGCTGATAAAAATGTTAGTTCAATGGCATGGTATCATACACAACTCAACTGTGGAAATAAAATGGTTTCCTTTGTGCTTCTGTCATAGTTATGCCTTAAAATGCACCTACTTAATAAGGCAATAAGGTTTTGCTTTGATATTTCCAATGAATTGAAATATCAGGTCTATTGATGCACTGCATTACATGCCAAAGAAAATTTTGAAAAAATAACTTCAGAAATAAGACGTATGTTTAGCAACTTCTAAATGAAGAAGTAGACCGAGACCACCAGTGAATACGTGTCTAAAGATGAACTTAGCCTTGGTATCTTGTTGAGTCAATTGCATGATTATAAGCTGAACCAAAATGTGGGGGAGTTAAGCTGAAAACGTTAAGTTTAGCATATTACTTACATTAGCAGCATGGCTAAGCTCACTGTTTCGATGCTTCACAAACTCGTCTTGTATCCATATTTGTTGACTACACACTTTTTCATCAAGATGAACTCTGCAGACTCCACAGATAACGGGCATGTTTCTAGCAGGGTTTTTTGTCCCTCTAGGCTTGCCGTAGTTAGGTTGTTGCCTGACTATGGGAGACTGGCCATGCCCCCCCCCCCCGGCCCCCACGTGGCCACGCCCCTGTATGGTACCTCTTGGTCAAGCTATGTATCAGCTGCTTGGCCCATATTCTGTTCAAATCAGTATTCAAAAAACAAATGCTGCCATAACAGCAATATCTGGCTTTAAACATGTGTATTGTTTTCATTCTGATTAGATGCTGTACCTTTAAGTCACTTGCTTTCAAAATGCAATGGTTTGTAATGAATACAACACAACTGGTGTAACATGATCACCTAACAGATAAGCTGCATATCCATCTCTCTTGACAACTTGACAAACCCATGTTTGTGTAAGCCATCTGTATCTGCATATGGGTACAAACCTGCCCGCCAATAGGGCGGGACAATCGGGTCTGGGTACAGATACGAGCCAATCAGAATGGTGTTCAAACTGGATGGTAACTTCAAGTCAGTAAGTTTATTGTTTAGCTTCAAATCAGTGCACAAAAGATAAGTTATGTAACAATGTCAAATGACTGTGAGAGTGATTTTTCACTCTAATTGTTGTAGTGTGCTAATGTGCTCCAAAAGATATCGCAGAGAAGAAGGACATACAACCCCTTTAAAATCCATGTAGTTTTAAGCTTTGTGTCTCCCTGTGTAAGTTTATACAAGTTTTTACAAAGGCCTTCAAAATCCCAGTTGGTGCATGTCTTTAGGGGCACTTGTGGCCTAATAGGGGCAGCTGTAGGCTAACAGTTAAGGAGTTGGTCTTGGGATCCTGTTTCAGTAAGAAGAATGTGGATGAGGCCGGTATATAACCAGCGCCCTCCTGCTCCCACATCCATGGCCAAAGTGTCGCTGAGCATGGCATGTGATTCAGGTGTCAGGATTCTGTGTTGTAATAGTTTGTTTTTAACTCTGTTTTCCTGTAGCCCCCTGCTGGTTTTGAGCTGTGTCTCTTGTTGTTGTCTTCCCCGCCCGTCCCCTATCTTCATTAATCTGATCTTGATCTTGATCTTGTGTTCCTATTGTGTTCACCTGCTTCTTGTCTCATGCTAATCATTTTCCACCTCCACCTCAGTGTCTCGTCTTCAAGTTGTCTGCTTGTTTTTCATATTGTCTTTACCTGTACCCGTTGTCCTATGGTGTGTTCAGTCTGATTACTTTCCTGTGTATTTAAGCCTGTGTGTTTCCTTATGTCTGGTGGGATTGTCTGCTTTTGCCCTGTTCCTGTTGCCTGTCTCTGCTCTGTGGTTTTTGCTCTGCAGTATCAGGCCCGCCGATAGGGGGGGACAAACGGGTCTCTTGTCCCGGGCCCTGGGAAAGGGGGTCCCAGAACTGGTCCCCCCCCTCAAATTATTTTGTCTCGGGCCCAGCCAAGACTGTCAGCGGGCCTGACGGTATGTTCGACTTCTGCTCGCTGTTTTTTTCCTCTGCTTTCATGTGTTTCACTGTTCCTGTTTCTTGTCAGTCTGAAAAAACTTTCAAGGCTTGCACAATTTTTAATAATTGAAACAGTTGATTTTTTTTACTGCACAGATAAACAGACATGCCTATGGATTTCACAATTTTTGAAATGTAGCCTATTTGATATGGATAGCTGTCTCAGGATAGTACATGAATGTTCCTGTGCAGAACTGTATCCACAATACATGTAGATATAATGTGAATTTAATGTTCATTTTCTGGCAAACCGTTTATCATAGCAATGAAGTACTGTTGGGTGGCTCTGGTCGAGTAGTTTCAGATGATATGTGGATGGTATTTGTGTGATAACTCTCTAAGTCATTCAACCGAGAAGAATTGATGTGAATTCGGAACCAATACGTGCATGGTGATTTATAATGCATAATGTATGCAACTTATGTCCAGTTACTTGGTGTCAAGTAGGCTATTTCGCTACTCACTAAGAAGTTCCATAAAAAATCATACCAGTAGCTTAAATTAACATTTCAACATATCTGACGTTTGCTGCCCACCTTTTGAAGAAATCTGTAAGCCTCCTCCAGCTTTCCTCATTTTTAACCTTTACCTCTAAAAGTCAAACACAACAAAATACTTATTAACCTTCTAGTATCAAAGTCAAATAAAGACTGCATCGACAGTTAATTGGCTTAGAGCAAAAGACGACGAAAACTGCCCCGGCCCAATTTAACCCCTGGATGTGACAAAAGTTCAATTTACGATTCAATTCACGAGTCAGAATGAGGAAAACGTAATCCATTCCCTCACTTTACTGTCCTGGTCATTTTTACACGTTGCTTTAAGGTCCAATTGGCCCTAAAGATACTGCATATTCAGGATTATTTTTTAGGGAAAACACTGGGTCAAAATGAAACTGAAAGAATTCTATGCATGAATACTCCCACGCCTTGTTTTGTTTGTCTGCAGGCCAGGGTGATGATAAAAGTCTACTGATAGCAAGAAGTCAAAACCATGCAATGTTTTTCAAAGTGTACCCTGTAAGAAAGTAACATTTGGTAAGCTAACCCAAGTCCATAATTTGATTGGTTCACAAAATGCCTTCATGGTTCTCTTAAGAAGTTGTATCCTATAATTGTACAGCTGTAGTTCACGGAAATATGTTGTACTGTTATCAGTACATTTTTGTTGCTTTCATGACTCCTTATCAGCATTTTTGTCTCCTGCAGGCTGGGATTTGTCCAAGGCCTAAGTGTGCATTTTCACCCTGGGCCTTTCTAAATTTACCCTCTGAGACTTTGGACTGTCCTGTGCTCTCCTGTTCTGTGCTGTGTGGTGACCTCTTTTAAAGGTGTACTTGCATCATGTTTTCATTAATTTTGCGGTGGTCTCCAGTATTAATGAATGCCCTGTGAGCCGGTTTTGGTGAAAAAAATGCTGTCGTGCTTCTGTTTCAGGTTGTTCTAGTTTAGTGGAGGAGATGGAGCAGGGAGAATGACAGGTTCTTGGCTATGCTAGTCACAGGCTACAATCATTCAGAGCCCATACATTCGGTCATAGCGAACCAAATAGAAGATTTAAACGTTCTAAACAAACACACATAGGCTACTTACCTATACTTCGCTAAGTGAATGTGTATTGCAATGAGACTTCTCCCGTAATCACAACTGGGGCATGGCTTTTTCTAATTAACAAACTTACGTCACTTCGTTGGCCTTTTTCTTATTGACTCGTTTTTCCACCTACTGTACTTTCTCTCATTGACTAATGGAGGCAAATGGGGTAGAAGAACATTTTCACGTGCAGCATGCATATGCAATTCAGGGTGCCCTATCGTATTTCAAAAGAGCAAGTACTAAACGGTTTCTCATGGAAGTACTCCTTTAAAAATTAAAGTGCTGAATAGCAGAGCACTTCAATATGTCTGAAACATTGCCATCATTATGGTTTTGGATGTCAGTTATTCTGTAGTGCAGCTGCCATGCATGTTTAACAGAGACCTGGATTATACATTAAAGTCAAACAGCTAATAGATTTTTTTAGGCGACTACTCATTCTCATCTCCTGAACAGAGCCTTCTGGTAGAAGGTTCCGCAGCATCACTGCCCGCACCTCCAGAATGGGGAAGAGCTTCTTCCCGCAGGCAGTCAGACTGCTGAATAACCTGTAGTGCAATATTTTTGGACTGTAATTTCTTAGTAACTCAGGTTGCAAACCAGCGCGTCACAGCACACTGCACCTTATGCCCCCACACTTTTCTGCTGCTACTACTTATATTTATTTAGAATAGTCTTTTGTTTACAAATCATACCACTAGCCTTGATGCTATTATTTATATTTATGTAGAACAGTCTACTGTTTACAAATCACACCACTAGCCACAGTGCTCTGCTAAAAGCCATGCCCTGTCTAGAGTGTTTGTTCTAGGTCACCTGCAAACTTGACCTGCCTTGTTTACAACTGTGTTGTATTGTTCACTACTGTGTTGCACTGTATGTACAGATGTGTACAGGAGAGTGTAAGCATGCGTGTGTAGTCGTGTGTGTGAGTGCGTGTGTGAGTGGGTGAAGTGAATCTGTGTAGTCCCTCAGTAGTGTATGTAGGCACTATTATGTTTCTGTCTTGTCTATACTGTGTTTTAACAGTTACGTGTACCACCAATTGTTCCCGGTGAAACGTTGTCTCGTCTCACTATGTACTGTGTATATGGCTGAAACGACAATAAAAACCTACTTGACTTGACTTGACTTGACTTGAACGTTGAGGAGAGATATTTGGTTGTTTGATTGCTGTTGATGCTTGAGGACAGAAACATGGTTGGAGTGACTGGAATGATCTGTGCTGCTGCAAGATTAGTTTACTCGTCACATTTTCTAATCACACTGTTAACTCTTTCACCACTGACTGCTGGCCACTCATGTCTGACTGCCTAATGCAAGTCAGTGGGCTTAAATTACTGTATGTTTTTTACGCTTTTCAAGTAGCTGGGTTTGTGTAGGCAGGTAGGCCAGCGTTGGTCTGTTTGTCTGTCTGTCCATTAGTTTGTTTGTTTGTTTGTTTTTTTGTTTGTTAATAGCGTAACTCAGAAAGTTCTGGATGGATTTCGACGAAATTTTCAGGATAGATCAGAAGTTGGCTAACTTACAGCTAATTCGTTTTTGGTGGTGATCCGGATTACCATCGGGATTAAAGATTTTTTTAAAGGATTCTTTACAATTGTGAGAAGGCCAATTTGGACATTTTTGCTCATAACTCTACAAATAATGCTCAGAATGCTCGTTTACGCATCAAACATGTATTCATTCACAGTTTCGATGCTTTCAGTGAGAATCTACAATGTAAATATTCATGAAAATAAAGAAAATGCATTGAATGAGAAGGTGTGTCCAAACTTTTGGCCTGTACTGTACACTAACCATTATCACTTACTACTTACTCATAGACCTCTCCACAGTGGTGTTTGGTTTTAAATAAATCAAATGCTTTACATATTGAGTCTAAAATGGCGGCAAGGCTGAAGTGTTCCTTTACAGATTGCCAGGTGTTCTATTCTCAGACTAGACACAGAAGCTGTGTGTGTGGCATTCACAGGAACATTTTATAATCTATTCTACCTATACAAAGTCTTCCAAAGTCTTATCAAAATCTCTTTAGTCCAAATAAAGTTCCAGGCACAATGAATGATTGATATGCAAGTAATATAGGCTACAGTCAAAAAACTGGGATTGGCTAATGCTATTACTTAATTAGTTAATACATTAGGGTAATGCACTACATAGTGGATGAGTGGAATTTTCAAAAACAGCATTGGTCAGTGGTCACATAAATTACCAACATAGATATTTGCATATTTCATTTGCATGGACTCTTTCCTTATATGAGGACATAAAAGTTAATAACCTCTTGATACATTATTATTGATAACAATTGTAAAATGTGTATGCTGTATCAGACTGCAAATGTGTCTAAGCATAAATAAACAAGTTTCAAACATGTAAATGTTTTTGGTACTTCATCATGACAATAGCTGTCATGTGACCACCGGTAATGCACTTAGGTGCCATCTTCTTTTTGCCCAAAACAGTATATTTTGCTTTTATCATAATTAGATGGCACAGAAACCTTTGTCAGATAAGGGTAATAGGCATTTATTAAGAAAAGGAGGCCTTTTAAAAGTGAAAAGCCTTAGGAGGCCTTTTAAGTTTAAGCTTTAAGTTTCAACTTTAAAAACACCAATAAAACATTTTTCATTTACGACATTTATTTGCAAAGCAAGAATAGGAGCAGGCTTCACTCAACGTGTGATATTAAAGATTTTTTAGAGTGCTGGCCTGAATCTAAAATCGAATGCAAAAAACGAAGTCGAAGTTATGCAAAGTGCGGCCTCTTCTGTTTTTTTCATTTGTTTTTTCATTTCACATTTATTTGCCTCACAAAGAGGCACAAAGATGTCCCCTAGGTAAAAGTATTCATGTGTTGTTAACATCTTATTGAGCAATAAACAACCTACATCTCAGGGAGAACTACAGGTATTACTGGTCTTGGCAATGTCAGTTGGTAACTTCTGAGGTTATGTCAGTTCAAATTTGAGAATGTCGATTCAAATTTAATACCAGCTTAACCTTATCAAATTTGATACCATCTTAACCTTATTATGATTAACTGTATGGCTGCATATTACAACCTTTATAGTCTGAAAGTGAATCATTCACTTACACTTAATCAGAATGAAAATGAAAATAAACATTCAAAGCCACGCACCATTTTCATGACTGCAGTTATCGTTTATAGGCTATTCTTGGATTGCTTTTCCTCCCACTCTGAGCAACCATACTGATGCCATATTTCTTATCAGTGCAGGTGAGTTTGATATTTACCGGCAGTTTCACTCATAAAGGACCTGAGGTGGTTTATAGGAAATCACATGGTGAGCCGACAAAAGGTGCCTTGCTAAATAGGCTAAACTAAAGATGAGCAGCCATTTGGTTAAAAATATAGAGATAATATAAATATAATTAGCTGTATTATATACATTGATTGTCTTACTACAAAAAAAAACATGAATGGTTGAACACCAGACTTCTCAGATGCCTTATAGGTCTTATGTCAAAACAAGATCTAGAAAAACATGCCTTTATTTCCAGAAGTGTTGATTACTGCAATGGCCTTATAACAGGCCTTTCTAAAAAGACCATCCAACAGCTTCAACTGATCCAAAATGCAGCAGCACCAAATCTGACCACATTGCTACAATTTTAAGGTCCCTGCACTGGTTAGTTATAGAATTGACTTTAAGGCATAGCTTCTTGTGTTTAAAACATTAAAAGGGGATGGGATCCAATTGCCTATCAGATATGTTTCAGCTATATGGACCAACTAGGTCTCTAAGATCACAGCAGAAAAATCTCTTGGTAAAACCTGCTGCTCCTGCTGTTGGCAGTTTTCAATCTTGGCTTAAGCCCAAATGGCTCTCAGATGCTTTCTGTAGTTATGTTTTTTATTTACCTCAAACTTATTTTCCTTTTACTCCTTTTATTTTACATATTGTTCTTTGCTTTTATTTTTGTTAAGCACATTGAACTGCCTTTGTGTATGGAATGTGCTATGCAAAGAAACTTTAAGCTTTACTCTGCCTTATTGGTTCCAGGAGGTTATGTTCTTTGCCAACATCGATTTGTTTGTTTGTTTGTCTATTTGTTTGTTAGTTAGCAACTTTGAGCAAAAAGTAAATAAACGGATTTGCATGAAACTTTCTTGCAATGTTGGAAATGAAGAAATTAGGGCTAGGGTACCAAGATTTTGGTGCCTATTCAGATCACCGTCTGGATCCTGAAATGTCTCAAAAGATTCTTTGTGGTTGGGAGATAGGGGTAGATTAGTGTCTTGTTTATATTACATTTACACATTTCTATACAAGACAAATCCATGTTTTCATCAAATTGATGCAATTATCTTACTTGTGAAACTTTAACTGGCCTTAAAGTTACTTCTAAAGACAGTGCGCACTATAATGCCCCTTAAGCCATAATCAACAGTAAATTTACAACACGTTTCAAACACCTGCTCAGAATGCAACAGAAAGCACTCTGGGGCAATTCTAGAGTCCACAACTGTTGTTAAAACTGTATTGCCCCTATTGTTGTCTAAGGATTTGTCAGCCCTTGGGTACCATGTAGTGGCCTGTGAGTGTGAAGCAGTTGCACATGTTGCCTTTTGACAAGCCACGCCTCTGTCCAGAGGTCAGCCGTGATGTGCTCATGACAATCAGTCAAACAGTCTTTACCTCTCAGAAATAAATAGGATTGCACTGACGTCTGGTCTGTTTCTCCTAAAATCGAATTAGTCAAAAAAGATATAAACTAGCTAAATACATTATGGGCCTACTGTAAGATTTTATTGGTTTCTGAAAGACAAGGTCAGGAGCACAATTTTAAGAAGCCGTATTTCCCTCTGGATATTAATGGAACAAGTTTCAGCCAAAAAGCTCTCAAAACCAATGAATTTGAGAAAAGAGGATGTTTGGCTGAAAGGCCCACGACATCTCCAGAGGGATCAGCAGTGAATCCCACTGTCCCGGGCTCACCCCCCGGATGCCATATTATATTTTGTAAACCCAACAGACAAACAACAAGGAAACAGACAACAGACAAGTTTTTTTTAGTTACTGATGTGACATTGACCTAAGACTTCCATTATTTCTGATGTACTGTATACATGACTGCTTCTGGCAATAGGGATTGTTTCTTACAGAAATCCCAGTGGTAAGTCCCTGGTGTCAATAACTCATGTTAAAGTCGCAACATATGTAGTGAGCACTAATGATACTGACTGGAAATATGCCCCACTTGTAAGACCTGTAAGACCAGCAGGTGAACATACATGTGGCTGGAATACACCAGCACATGCAACTAAAGGGAAACCGAAACATTTTATGTTTCATAAAATAAAATGGATGACAGCTGCATAGAGAATTACCTTTGTTTCTACATTAGTGCCATTTTAAGAACATGTCACCCAAAAGTGCCATTGGATAAATATGTCAATCACTTTTTGGTGTGTACGTGGTTTTGCACACCTTACCCTGTTCTTCGAATAATCTAAGATCTCTACATGAGAGAACAAAACAAGTATTTAATGTCTATTTTTTGACTCAAGGATGAATGAATGGCCCCACTGACAAAGGGCTTTATTG
Source organism: Coilia nasus (assembly GCA_027475355.1). NCBI lineage: Eukaryota > Metazoa > Chordata > Actinopteri > Clupeiformes > Engraulidae > Coilia > Coilia nasus. The sequence continues at coordinate 9,945,423 of CM050218.1, read as the reverse complement.
TAGAATGGGCACTTTATGCTTCAGCCTTGGGAACAGACTCACACTGTCTATGCAATTCTACTCAGATGAGACAGCCAGCACCATTTAAACTGGAGTCCATCTTGTGACTATCACAAGCTCACTGCTTGGTGTATCTCCACTGACTGAGTGATGATTATTTAGCTCTCATGCTTGGTATCATTTTACAGACATAATTTACAGTATTGCTCATTCTGCAAGTAATTGGATAAAAAGGGTAATTTTCACACTCAACCACACTCAGCTATGTTCACATTACCAGTGATTTCTGAACAGTTTACATGGCTAAATTGTGTTTTGTGTTTGTTTGTGAATACATTTATAAAATTGATAGCTATTACATTAGCTAATTATCTAAATCCACATTTTTTTGTGCACACAGCATCAATTTCACAAATGGAGGCTATATAATAATATAATAAAATGCAGAATAATTTCCTAAATTCTAATTAAAGTCACTCTAACTGGAACCAAAAACACACATTAGAAATCTGGTTTTATCAGAGAATGTAAGGAATGCTGCTCCCTTAAATATCTGTGGAAATGCTATTCTTATGGGACACCAGAATACTGGGGGAAAATGTTAAAGTTGTAATAAAACATGGCATTAAAAATCAATGCCTCTTATCCTTTTTTCAACCCACTGACACAGGCTGTCACATGAGCAGACGGATGATACAGATTCTCACATGTGCAGGCAGAAAAACCCAGGTACATGCGCACCAGCACAGACGTTTGGGTACTTTTCCAATTCAGTCTCCTCCCCTCTTGACAGCCACTCCCCTTTCCTTTCTCTGCCTCTGCCACGATGAGTAATGTTTGTAAACCTCAAGCACGTGCGTCTGTGGGGCTATAAAAGGCGGAAAGGAGAGAGGCAGTCATTCAAACAGAAACAAACAGCTTAACGGATCACTGGAGGCGCATCCAGCACAAACAAGACCATATCAACTTCAAGTATTTTATGGCAAATACTCCATAGAGAAAAGATGACCAATAATGAAAATGGTAAGCATTTTATGGGAATGTTTTGTTGCATCTTTTGTTGTGAGTGCACTATTATAGTGCACGCACAAATGTCCCCTATTTGGAAAAGTACAAACTTGTACTCTTTGATAAATAAATTCATTTGTTTTTTGCTTCTTGTAAGATATGACGCCATGCTACTATCATTCATTAAAACATTTACTGTAGCTGCAAAGTGACTTGTGACAAGCAACATACCTGCGGGTTATAGCAGACAGTTGAAAGTCCAGAGAAGCACAGCATGGCTACGTTGTGTTAGTTGCAGTGGAAGTTTTCTCTGGCCCTCTACCAGTAACCTGGTGTAAAAGGGAAGTAGACTGGGTAGTCATCTGGTGTGGGACTTTCATTACTCATTGGATTTCACAAGTACAGTGTACTGCCATAACCAGTGCAGGGATGAGAAAAGGGAACCCCCTTTTAACTAATTTTTAGACCTTTTTATTTTGCACATCTAACCTTTGTAAAAAATATGTGCATAATCATGAAGTGTGAACTCTAAGGTGTGTAGATGTTGCATGGTGACAAGGGGCAGGGCAAATGTAAGTAGACATATGAGAATGTCAACAAAGGGGTTGATTGAAATGTCAACAGGGAAGTGTTTAGACAACACAGACCCCTCTCACAGACAGTGAAACAGCACCATAAAAACAACACAATCTTCAATAAGATAAAGACAGGCTAAGATAAAGACAGGAGGGCAGACACACTTGATGTCATCAAAAAGAGACCAAACTGTGTAGTGGACAAATGTTAGCCTTTATTTGCTGTTTGCTTTTGATCAGCTGTAGCTGGGCGTTTCCTGTGCTCATCTCTCTCATCTCTTTTCTGTTTACTGTATCTATTATTTGTTTTCTGTCAAACAGTGTTGGCGCAACACAGCCACACCTGTGGAATTGCCTGCCTGGGTCCCCTGACCTTCCACCCTGGGGCCGTGGGCAAGAAGATCACCCTCAGCCATGGAGGCTGCAGGGCCTCCAGGGACTTGGAGACCTTCCAGAACGGCCTGGTGTTCAGCAGCCGCCCCATTAGGCTCAAGGAGAAGGTGCATTTCAGGGTGGAGCGAACCCTTCTAGCCTGGCATGGTGCCGTGCGAATAGGCTTCACCAACGTGTGCCCGACCACCGGCCCGCTCCCATCGCTAGCCGTGCCCGATCTCACAAACAAGCCCGGGTATGCCGCCTTTGCAGTGCCCCATAAGGACTGCACACCTGGCACCACAGTGACCTTCTGGATGTCATCAGATGGACGGCTGTGTTACAAGACATCCACCAGAACACATGGGTGGGTGCAGACTGATCTGGACCTCACTCAGCCCCTTTGGGCCATCTTTGATGTCTACGGGCAGTCCACCACAGTGCTCCTGTTTGGTGAGATCACACACTGTGCACATTTGTGCCGTTTCATTCTTATTGCCAAAAATACCCCTGTTTTAATGTCATGGATTGATTTTTTGGTTTCATCTCTACCTTTCAGGTTCTGAAACAGGACATTTGTTCAGAAGAACATCCTGCCCTCTTCCTCATAGCACGTTTGAATGTGGCTATGAAGAGACCCCACCTGAATTACAAAGAAGGCTGGAGATGGCTCAGAAGAATATCGAACAATGTCTAGAGGACCAAGGGAACAACAATCCTTGCAGACCAGGTTAGTCTATTTAATTTTAGTCTTATTTAACAGAAACCACCCCAAAGACAGGCCAAATGGATAGAAGACCTCGAGATCCTGGCATTTTAACTTGAGAAACTTGTATTGTTTTTACAATAAGCAAACTGTGAGACAAGCATGTGACTTACACAGCTGTTGGGTCATCTTCCAGGGTCCAGTGCAGAGGACTTGTGCTCGGTGTGCCTGCAGGAAGAGGCTTGTCTGGCCCTCCGCTGTGGACATCGCTGCCTCTGCCTCCCATGTGCTAACAGGGTGTTTGCTGAGTTCGGGACATGTCCTCTATGTAGGCAGAGCATCTAGAAGTTTCCGTGCTCTGACTGTAGTGCTGCCCTGATGCTCACTAAGCATGGTTATATGCAAACAAATAATCTGACTTCAGTCTTCACCATCACATTATTTACCTTACTGTCACTATGAACTGTTAACTGTTAACTATGAACAGATGTATATACTGGATCTTGCAAGCCTACTTGCATTCTACCTCATGAAATGGCCTACTCTGTGATAATGCACCCTGACTTTATAGCATTCATGCACCTTAAATAATTTCTTAAGAAATATATTTTTTTTCAATGACTGACCAATGTGTACCAATATGTGTAGAATGTTTACTACTTTGATATGTTTATTGTGATATGAAGAAGTGCATATTATTCTGACATTAATATATGTAATACATATATAAATTATATTATACATAGAAATATATAAACATATATTCTGACATAATATGTATAAATATTTTTTATACTTTTTTATACCTGTGAATATTTATTTTGCATAATGCAATTAAAATGTGTATGCAATAAACAATGCCTTGACAAAACATACCCACGTGATTAGTGTTATTCTATATGTTACTGTGGGCGGGGTGGGGTTGGGGAGAAAAGACAGAAAAGATTGGATGTGTCATGTCTAAGCAGCTTATGATTTTTCGACGTGAAGTAGTCGGTTTCCTCAGGCTTTTTTTAAAATCCGCCTCTCCCCCAATTTTCTTTAAGGTCACAACGTAGATTATCTGTCACAGCAATCTTAGATGCTCTAATATAAGACAAAACATCAGTAAAGCTTTGCCCGTTTTATTTCTAAAATGAACGAATAAACGCAATTTCGTGTACACACACACGAGACAGGACGGAAATTTTCCAAACTGACGCCATCACTAGCAAAATTGAGCAAGAGACACATGGCTATGCTCCAGAGGTGCATCTTGAATTTCGTGGAAGAATGTCAATGATTAGGTCGGTATTTTTCCATTGCAGGGAGAAACTGTGCCTATAGGCACAACCTGCTATCCCATTATTTGGGGGGAAATTAAGGATAGATAATGATAGATATTTCGATATTTTGATAATAAGGATGGATATTTTCAAGCTAAAAAACAGTATTGTTAAAAAATACGTATTGTAGTATCGCGTCCAGAGATGAACACTCAGCTGCATGGCTGCTAGGAAGTGACTGCTGCCGGGAAGCACCGCCCTTGCAGCTCCGTTATTTCTTTCTTTCTTTTTTTTTTCAATAAAGTTTTGCAACTCTTCCGGTGCCTATCACGTAGACCACATAGCAAACACGGTGCGCAGATTGCTATTTTTGTCATTTTTGTTAAGCGGAAATATGCTTGTTACAGTAGGTCTATCCTACTCCTTTAATCCGTTGCTTAGAAATGACAGGCAATTCAGTGCGTTTAAAGCTTAATCACAACATTTATCAATTTTATGAACCAGACTTTATTTGTAACGTCATAGAAAATTCCAAGCACTTTGGATATTTCTCACCAGTAGTAGTCACAACTTCCTTGGAATAGTGCATTCCGTCCGGTCTCTTTAATAATCATGTACCAAATATTTGCAAAATCATGTGAACAGAAACAAAAAAAAAACAAAAAAACTTTGCATACTGTGACTTTTTGTCATAGTATAATAGACAAATTGTTGATGCTGCTAAAAGGTGCTGTTATTAGACTACTTTTGTCTAGCTACTCAGCATCTTTACCACAACCAGATATACAAAATACAAGTCAAATAACATGACACTGACATATACAATGACAGTAATAATGTTAACAACAAGTTAACATTAACATGCTTAACCAATCTACTGTGACAGGCAGCTAGGGCGCTTCCTTACTGTTACTGCAGCCAGACACATGCACATGCTACATTTACAATAGCTTTTGCATGTACGATTAGCATGGATTGTATGTCCTGATTGCTGTTTTTATCAAACAGAGCATTACCTGACTGAATATCACCATGCTTAGCCTCCAGAAAACCCCAGGTGTAAGCCTGTCTAGAGGCCTCCTAACTGCTGATACTGGGAGCGGGGCCACAGGACACAACTGTAGGCCCTCCAGTCAAGCATCCTCTGAGGGGCCCCTTCCTTTCTAGATTTCTAATGTATTTGGCTTCCTAGGGCCCCTACCACCATTGGGCTCTAGTCAGTCCCAGTATTCCCCCCACTTTCATGACCCTGGTTGGGTATATCACACCTGTTAAGGCAGGGGATTGATTAGGGTCATGTGATATAGACCATATCTCTACTGTTTTCATTTGTCTGAATAAGATTCTTTGTAATCTCTCATCAAGTTTTTTGCAACCGATTATGTGGCGTTCAAACAGTGTGCAGACCTTCCCATGATGCCCTGCTTTCTGATACGATTATTTGGCACCTCTTCACTTAACTAGATTAGAACTTCTTGTGCAGACTGAGCATTAAGAGCGTCGAACTGGGTCAGTAGCGGTTCTTGACGGGGGCGAGTAGGGCAGCCGCCCTGGGCGGTTTCGTGAAGGGCGCCAATGGCCTCACGAGCGCTTGGCTCAGAAGGAGATGGACAGAAAAAGGTCAAAGCCATTCGAAGAGTAGAAACGAGCAAAAGATGAAGGTATGCAACTGTTCTCTGCATGATTACGTTATCCATGCCATGAATGAAAGGCTAATATTAATCATGGTATAACTCTTACGTTCGTTAGCCTTCTAGCTATGATGCTACGATTGCTATACTCCACATAATTCGGTCATAGCTCAACAAACACAAGATTTAATTTCACTATAAAATTTGGCTTTGCAACAAAACTTACAAGTTCAGTTTTTATTGATTTCCATCATTTGGGTTAACATTGAGCCCTGTAATTAACCAACAGAATGTTATTATGGTAGTTTCAACATTTGCAATCTGCAACTCATAGTTTGCATAGTTTAACTATAGTTTAGCATAGTTAACCAGTCATACCTGAACGTGTAACAAGCATACTGTAGAATTCAAGGCAGTAACCAAGGAGCTAATTGTTCCTCCCTAAAAGATGGATTAATATAGCGTAATGACAGACATTTGGCATGTAAGAATGTTAATATAAAATTGCTACTTATGGATGTTTTGTATAAGAGTTTTTGTAGCCTACAGTATTTTGATGTTAATTTCAATGGCAATTCAATCGCAATTTCAGGTGCTCTTAATATTTCAGGGCATCCTCTGCCACTATATTACTTGTTGTATTTATATATCTGATTATATTTTTTTTTCCACTATGTTTATAGAGTATTTCATTGAATTTTTTGTTCATGATAATTTATACTTTTTTGAAAGTTCTTATAATGAGAATCACTATATATAATCACTATATTGCCTGGGGAGTAATTCGATGTAGAACCGCCACTGAACTGGGTTACTTGTTGAGTTGGGATAACGTGCAAGCACAGTAAGGGAAACGTTAGGGTTAGTAGTAGGGTTAGTCTTCGGCTACAGGTAGCTCATCTTGACACAGCAGCTCAACGCAACAGAACACCAGTGTAAACTTTGTGCATATGGTTTATAACCACACCTGAGCAATGCAGATCACAACATGATTTTGCTTTTGCTTTGGCACCCTGCTTACAGGAATTGTCAGTTGGATTGTCTGAACCACCTGAGTCAATTTACAATAATTGTACTTGCCAACAATTCATAATCATTCATCAATTAATCAGTGTCTATCATAATTCATTTTATTTATATTATTGGATTGCATTAATTGAATTATAAACCACAATTTGAACCAATGTTAATATTCATGTTAAATATACTCATTCGTAATCACAAACAAACCAGTTCCGTCTGTTCTTATGCCACTGCAGTAGATAAGGCCAGTCCTGCATGTTTCTTGTCACAACACTGTTTGTACAGGAAAGCTATTGAAGCTCAGAGGTTGGCAAACGTGTCACCATGAAATATGCACTTCTGAGCCTCGCCTACTTTACAGTAAAAGGGTTTACCATAGTTGTCATACTTTTGTTTGCTAGTCACTGAATGTTGGGTTAAAGGAACATTAAACCCATTATATTGCACTGCATTTAGCAGATGCTTCTATTCAGGAACACTACTCAAACTCATCTTAGCAGGAGATGTAAGGGTAAACATTATGTACCAAGCTCTAATGAAACAAGACAAGTGCAAGAAGAAGAGATAGAGACCAAAAGGGGCTCTGTCTGAACAGAGAAGGAGAGTTGTACAGGTGCATTGTTGGTTCCTGATGTTAGGAGCTGTTTACAATTGAGAAGATATTCTGAGAAGAGATGTGTTTTCTAGATATACTTGAAAATAGAAAAATGGATCCATAGGTTGTGTACATGCATGTGCGCGTGCGTGCGTGCCTGCATGCACATGCATGAATGCAACCAGATGAGGCTCATTGAGTGTCTCGTAATGCAGTAAAGGCATGAAGAACCCTACCTGTTGATCTTGCTACAACCATAGCTCCACAGCACCCTCTATTGGCAGATGTTTATCATACAACATGTAAGGCCACTGCCTCTGAGTGTGCCTGTCCTTACATGGGGCAGAGCACCAGAGGCAGAATGCCCTTCATGACAGTCAGATCATAAGATTAGTGGGCAAAGGCCCATGTGAACAAGTGTTTCAAGGTGCTTTTTAAACACGTGTGCATGAATACATACCTATTGTGTGCGTGTGTGTGTGTGTGTGTGTGTGTGTGTGTGTGTGTGTGTGTGTGTGTGTGTGTGTGTGTGTGTGTGTGTGAGGGAGAGAAAGGGAGTACAAGTGTGCATACGTGTATATGTCTGTGTGTACAAGGGAGAGATTCCTATGAAATGTGTGATCACAGTGTGACGCGCAGATAGTTTCGTACATGTGTATCAGTGCAGAGTAGCATTCACACAATAAATGAACGCAGTGTTTTTTATTGGGATTGTTCCAATGGTTTTGGACTTTTTCATCAAGTTTTATCAGTTTGGCTCAATGCAGCATAAGAAGACCTTGAACAAGGCAGAGTCATTTTTGGGCTGTGACGAAGAACCATCCACAAGAGAAAGAGAAGCTAAGGTGCCTTCAGGTCATCTGTTAACACACAGCAAAAGTCACAAATATATTTTTACTTTTATTATTTACTTATAATATTACTTTATTTTTTGGTGGCCAATGGTAAATGGTAAAAGCAAGATTAAGTTAACAAATCACTTTAGCACCTCTGTTCTCCAAGAGAAAACTCTTGATCAGATCGGTGAGTTCTTTAGAAAACGTCTCAGCACCTGGTAGTGCATCAGATATACTTAAGCTGCTGAGTGTTTGTGAGGGAGGTGGTGTGTGTCGTTCAGACGTTACTAAGCATTTATCTGGTTTGACTAGCACCCTCTAGAATGGCAGCTCCAAGTTTCTTCAATTGCTGCACTTCTGTCTTTGTTGGGCCACCCAGGCCTGATTGTCCATCTTGAGCAGAAGTATAATTATGACTTACAGCTTCTTCTGCATACTTTTGCTGTTCAGTCTCAACTGAAGTAAGGTGGTTGGAAAAGAAGTTGTTCAATTTCGCCTGCAAGTTTTAAAACAGCCCACGTGTCTTTGACCAGACAGTTAAGTTAGACTGTTTTGCATGTAGTGGTAAGCTTATTAATTGTCTGTATGAGGTAGTTAGTTCCTCTGAATCACTACCACTTTTTACAGTCCTATTTAAGCTTTCACTGACTCGCTTGATTTCTTTACTTAAAAACTTTTTTCTCCTTCATGGAGCCCACAGTCACCATCTTCACAATGGACATGCATAATTCCAAAAACTCTGCTTTTGTCCTCTGGTTAAATGAGAAAAATAATTTGTAACAACAGAATAAATTAGATGAAAGATCTTTATCAGTGTAAACAGCTGGGGTACTTGGCATCAGGATAGGTACTTACACGATCATGCATGACCTTAAGCCCATCCACTTCCTGGGAAAAGCAGATATAAATGTCAGTGCTCTCTGTGTTATGCACTTCCTACATGCACAAGTACTTTGTGTTCTTTGTAAACTAAAAATAGCATCTAAATTTAAACGGTGGTCAGCGTTCGACAACTGTGGGACATAACTTACTCATCAGGAAACTGAAACTCTTCCCAAAAGTTTGGAGGCTGAGATTGATCTGTTTCACAGCAAGAGAAAAAGAACATTTTAATGCCCATGTATAATGTTTTCAATATGTTGATATGACCAGCAGTAGTCTACATTTAAATAACTGTTCTGAAAATTGACTTATGGCTTACATGGAAATACTAAATGTTATTTCTAAGCACCTCTCATTAGACCCAAGGACACAGTAGCCTATAGTTTCAAAGAAGAAAAAAAACATTAACAGTGAAGGCACTGCACAGAACCAGAATACACATACAGGAATAAACATTTAAGACAGGTACTACAAAATACCACATAGGTCCTTGCCCATCTTTACCCCCCTACCAGTACCACCACTGCCTTGCCTACACAGCATCGACCCCACCCCCACCACCAGGCAGCCAACATCACACATGTACAACAAACAGATATACATATATCTATGGTACACCCCTCCCAACCACCAACACCACCACCACCAACACTGCTTGCTATGCATTTTACCCTCCAGTCCCACTCCCAATCCCCTATACAAACACACACGCGTATATTTATGTACAGAAACACACAGGCAGAGCCCTACACACACACACACACACACACACACACACACACACACACACACACACACACACACACACACACACACACACACACAACACCCCAGCACACACAGCCAAACACAATGAACTCTACACACCTTAGCCCTTGTCTTTCGTCCATCCTCACCCCCTCAGACCCCTGCATTTAAAGAACTTTAATACTTGCATTCGAAAAACTCATTAAATCCGTGAAAAGGAATAAAGTAAAATTGAAATTCGTGAATTGAAATTCTGGCCTCATCCATTTTTGCTTGATTGTGATGAGACATTATTAATCAGATTTTAATCTGATCTTCCTCAAGGGTCGATTAAATTAAGTGCCAATATATAATCAATCAAAAATAATAATAACAATCATAGTCATAGTCGTAAAATAAAAATACATTTTATTTTTTAAACGCACCATTACGAAAAGAAGAGGTCAATACATGCAAAGAAAGAACGACACATTGCCTGCAATGTGTCCGTCAAAGGCGGAACACATTGTAAGGGAGCAGTCGACCAGTCGGATTTATTTTACAGTCGGACAACCCAATGTCAAAGACAACTGCGCGTGTTTTGGCATTAGCCGAACGGCAAGATAGAATTGTAATTAGATATTTCTTTTAACACTTATCTCGCGACTGGTTGTTTTAACGTATTAACATCGTCGCGGAAAAGCAACCTAGGAGTGGGTGTGTTTTTCTGACTAGTTACACTTACGCTAGCTTGGAAAATGCGACTTACCCTGCGAGCTCTAATTTCCCATGGCCGTGTGGCCCGTAGAATAGGTCTGGGACCAGAGTCTCGGATCAACATGTTACGAAACATTTTGACAGGTCTGGTACGACATGAAAGAATAGAGACCACACGGGCACGAGCGGATGAAGTCCAGTTCTACGCAGAGAAAGTAAGCATCGTCTTATTGGTATCTAATGTTAAATACAACCGACTTTCTGCGAGCGTGTTCAGTGTTGTGTGTTAGCCTAAGTTGCAGCAAAATCGAAGGACTCTTGGCTAAACTTAACGTTACCAGTCATGACTGGATATTATTTTATCAAGGTGGCACTGTTTGAATAACTATACGCTATAGCGCATATCTACTTCTGAGACGGGCAGTTTTTTTCTGATAGACAATAATTGCATACAGTTGTGTTTGTATTTAGCAAACTCTGTGATTAGAAACTGTTAGTATTTGGCCATTTAATAAATAAATGTATCTTTTCTCTCTAGTTGATTGACTATGGCAAGAGAGGAGACACAGATGAAAAGGCGATGCACATGGCCAACTTCTGGCTCACGGTATGATCATAAGTCACTTCAACATTATGATAAAAATCTATCAAGCCTGCTGCAGCACAGCAGAGTTCTGTAGCCAACTTTTGATTGCAGTTAGATATGAACACTCCCTCCATATTTGCAGGAGAAGGATTTACTACCGAAGCTTTTCAAGGTCCTGGCACCCAGATTTGAGAACCAGAGAAAAGGATACACACGCATAGCCCGGCTTCCCAATAGGGAGAACTTGGACCGGGCCAGCATGGCTGTGCTGGAGTACAAGGGCAACCCATTCCCTCCCCTGTTTCCAGTCAAACAGGAAAATGAACTGACTCTTATCAACCAACTGCTGAAGGGATACAGGGAAGAGAAAGCACAGCTCGCTGGTCAGAGGGAATCCTGAGAAGTCTTCAAGCCCAGGCATTAGGAGTCACTCAAAGAACTGCAAATCTAAAGAGCCCCCCCCCCCCCTTCCTTTTTGTCTGTATGAGTTATTGTGTTTTGTTTATGTATTGATTCAGTTTCTGAAGAATCATTAAATGACGACAAAAAACGAAGTTGTTCTTACAGAAACATATTCGAAAATGTTGAAAATAAGGTCGATGAGTATGACTAATATATCCATTTCCTGAATTGTCCATAAGGGGGCACTATATGCAATGGTTTATGTCAGCGCCTCTATTTGATGGTCCTAATTTCTGAGGTGCAGAAGTAGAGCAGGCCTGATTGTCATACCTGCTTGGGGAGAAAAATGGCCCATTGGCCCATTTTTATGTTTCACTTTGCCATAAAAGAAGAAACACGTTTTTAACAAAAAAACATTTCATTTAATTTGGCAAAATGTGTTCATACAGCTGCTTCAGGTAAATTCCATTTGACACAACAGTATAGTCTTTGTGGACAGTAATGTGCTCTTTACATCATCATTCTCTGACGTGCCAGCTTCACCCCCATGTTACTGTGCTGTTTTCTATAGTAGGCAACATTCATAAAGTGACTGTCACGGTGTGCATCATTCATAGGATTTCTTCACAGGGTGTCAATCATAAATCATACATTTATCAGGTACCTGACTGAACAACTGTAAGCTAACAGATTTAGATTATCTGGTCTATCCCAAAGTGGGATAAATGGAAAAAAAAAATGAGGAGGCATGGGAGGGAAAAAATAGGCTATTACAACTGAGTATCACACAGTCCAGTTCAAGTATGACTTCTCTGTATACACACTAAATAATACTTTATAGTCTTTATAAATACATCATTATGCTTATAATGCACCAGTCTATCTACCTTAAAGTCAGATATCAACGCTATGCATGTTAAGTTATGCCGTTGATATAAATACAGTTCTGAACACCTCTGCAAAAGACTTACAAATCATGGAATATTTATAGTTATATATGAAAATAGTAAACACATTTACAAATGAAACGTACTCGACCCTTAACACATAAAACAATGCATTCCATTGCATTATAGTTGCACTGGCATGAAATAAGCGTGAGTGAGAAAAAACAGGTAACGTTAAAGTGCACCATGCAGTTAAGAATGTAATGCAACAGGTTATAAAACTACTGTACGAGCACTGTATCTCCACCTCTCTTGGTACTGAGACCCCATAGCCATTACACCGAAGCTAAGGATTACAGACTTCACATGACATAACGGCTACAGAGGGATATGGGCCACTCGCCCTCAGACCCATCGAATTCGATTTTTACTCCTAGCTATCAAGGAGATGAACACTTTGACTGAACTATACTAAGACTCTTTTTTTTTTTTAGACGTCTAAAAATCAGGATTTATCTGCACTTAAAAAGTATGTGATCTTGAAGTATTTATCCAAAAGAAAACAGACACTTAAAAACAATTATACCCTCCGTCTGAATCACGTACACTGATAAATTATATAAAATATATGTACAGGTTATACAATTGATAGTATACACAAAATTGAATAGCAAGAGGATTGGAAAAGCCCTCCAGTCAGTATCGGGAATCTGTTTAAACACAGGTTAGAAAGGCATGCCTGTCTAATTCGTATGGTAAATATCAGCAATGACACGGCAGACTCCATACAGGCATACTGCTCATGGTCATGAAGTCAGGTGCAATAAAAATGCAAACATATGAACTAAAAAAACAACCCTGATGAGGTCAATGACATTATCATTGCAAACAAGTGCATAAAAAAACATTACAAATAGATTGTTTTCAGATGAAGGAGGTAAAATAACTTCCTAAGTCACAATTCTATTGCAATGAAAGTCTCTGCTGATGGTCACGTCAAGAAAGCCCAACCGAAGTTAAAAGTAATACAAAAAACGATGACAGTGTTCGTGTTGGGGACTGTGTCGTGACTGTTTCGTCTGTGTGATTTCGCTTACTCATGGAGGTTGTCGTTGCCTCAGCTATTTACAAAGTTGGGCTCCATGGCTCTCCTGGCTCGTCCTATTAATGTTTGATGGGAGTCCTTTGGCTCCTCCCACCTCCCGTGCCTGTGCCCCAGTCGCTCCCTGGTCCCGCTGAAATATTTATTGCTTCTTTATTCTTTAACAAGCTCTGCACTTTGAAGTTGAGTCGACTTCCGGACTTTTCCTCTCTCTCCCTCTTAGCTCAGCCCTTTCCTTCCCTATTCCTTCACCGCCTCAACACTTTGCTCTCCTATTGCTCTGGACACGGACAAAAACACAGAAAACCACAAAAGCCAAAATGAGCTGTTTTTTTTTTTTTTTTTTTTAAGATGCTGTTCAGCAAACTATGCACACTTTCTCCTTGGCCCATCCCAAGTCATCTTGTTTTTGTTCACACATAGACAGGTATCCATCCATCCATCCATCCATCCATCCATCCATCCATCCATCCATCCATCCATCCATCCATCCATCCATCCATCCATCCATCCATCCATCCGCCCCCTGATCTCCTCCCTCAGTCTCTGCGCCTATGCTTCTGAACCCTTATTGGCCCCTCCCTGCATGCTGAAGTACTCGGTGAAGTGCGAGGAGAGGGGGAGGGTGGGTGGGGAGTGGGCGGAGAGGCGGGGGGGCACGGGTGGGGGCGGCGGGGTCAGGTTGGATATGAGGTCGGCCGTGGTGGTGATGATCTTCTGCTCGCTGTTCCTGGGCACCTCCTGGCTCTTGCGCACCACCGCCTCGTCCACCGTCTTCATTGGGGCCTGCAGGTCAGGAAACACAGGAAGAACACCTTACCTATGTGTGCGTCCGTATTTAGGGTCCTACTCTACCATCTACTGACTGTGCACACTGTCATTTCAGTGTTATTTACTTGATATTTAAAACGAAAAGGTCTACAATAATTACATTTGTTTTTTGTTTCAAATTTCTTTGTGTTGAACTCTTGCAAAAAAATGTGCTATATAAATTAATGCTTAGTAACTAAACACTATGGTTCCATTTAATCATCAGACAAATCTTAAATAGTTCTGTTGTTATGATAATAAAATATGCCCTTATGCAAAGAGTCTAGAACACAGCAACTCAACTGCGGTCTGAAAGTAAGCAGTGTGAGTGCAGAGCAGGGACCAGAGACACAACTGCACTCTGGCACGATAGTGGAGTGAATGCACTTAGTGTGAGTACGCTGCTGGAGGAAGTCACTAGAAGTGTTTCAATCCTAGCTGCCTGTCAGCCTCAGTTCCCATGTCTCCCTCCCCATCCCACCTAGCCCGGTAAACCCGCCCCTCGTACTTCATTTCATTTTGTACCGAGGGTCTGCACCGGAATCTGTTGAGGAGCATGTAAGAGGATCGACCAAGTCCTATCCAATCAGTGAATAGAGGGTGTGTTCGTGAGCCATGACGTTGACTTTGTGTGCTACATTCCAACTGTAGTGCGTAGGTAGGCTAATTGCATACGTGACGACCAGACGTTAGGGCAGAGCCACTTGTTTTAAAAGTCCGCAGAGTCCACACCTCCAGGAAGAAATCGTTTCTCACGGCCTCTGCTCCAGACCCTCTGCACAAAATGAAATGAAGTACTGTACGAGGGGCTGGTTTACCAGGCTACATCCCACCCACCCTCCCCCATCTCACTCACAGCATTTATGGAGAAGAGCTCAGTGAAGTTGGGCTGTGAGTCGCCGAGGAAGGTGCTGTTGCCGTAGGCGTGGTGAGGGAAGCTCTCACCCCCAGGACCCTTCGGGCTGGACTGCAGGATGCCGATCTGGGACGTCCGCACGTGGTAGGGGAAGTTCTTATTGGCCGCCGAGGGCCGCGTGATGACCTGGAGAGGGTGGGAGGGAAGGGGGGATGGGATAGGGAGGGAGGGAGGGAAAAATGAGCACACACACACACAGGTACCTTCATTAATTTCAGATACAGACAGAAATGCAGAATACGTGCGGCTAAGGAGCCCCTCAGTAACCAGATAAAAAGGAAAGAATAATTGCCTGCAAACTGGAGTGTGGCTCCCAATTTGTTTAATTGACCAAAAAAAAGCAATGTTTCGACCCAACAGTCCTCTTCAGGCAAGAAAGAGAGG
>CM050218.1:9922500-9925000 GCA_027475355.1 Coilia nasus | reverse complement strand
AGCGCCTCACCTCTTCCTCCACCACCACTAAACAACCTCACCTCCGATAGACTCCCCAATCTCTGGCCCGACTACCACCAAACACCCACAAACCCACCCACCCTGCATACCCACGGGCCGCCCAAGTGCTGCTCCTATCCCCACCCTAAACCTCTCCACAACCCACCCAATCTCTGCTTCTACTAGCACCAACCGACCCCCATCACATCCTCTACACACAAATACACACCTGAACCCCAGGTCACTGAATCTCTCCTACCAATGTCACTAACCCCCGCCCCCAACAAGCCAACCTATCTCTTCCCTTACCACAACCACCAAACACTGCCACCCAATCTCTGCCTCTACTAACACTAACCAAACACTGCCTGGCCCGCCCTCTCTCCACGATGACGGGTGCCGACTGCGCTGGGTCACATTACACCACAGTGGAGTTAAGCAGACAGAGATACTCCAGCCTACTGTCTTACATTATGCATGTGTGTGTATGGCCGTGTGTGTGTGTGTGTGTGTGTGTGTGTGTGTGTGTGTGTGTGTGTGTGTGTGTGTGTGTGTGTGTGTGTGTGTGTGTGTGTGTGTGGCAATGTGTGTGTGTGTTTGTGTGTGTGTGTGTGTGTGTGTGTGTGTCTAGGGGTCTGCATGTGTGCTTCTGTACATAGCTATACATATGTGTGTGTGTGTGTGTGTGTGTGTGTGTGTGTGTGTGTGTGTGTGTGTGTGTGTGTGTGTGTGTGTGTGTGTGTGTGTGTGTGTGTGTGTGTGTGTGTACATATGCATGTTCATGCATCGGCATATCAACCCCACAGCCTTAGCAAAAACAAGGCCAAACGAGGCCTGGACCACTAATGAGACCTACAGAGAGCTCATCTGCAAAAACACGTACATGTGTATGTCTCACAGCCATCTCACTCCCAGCTCAACCCTCAACACCAGCCAGTCCCTGCCCTTCAATACTGCATGCCAACAAAGCAGCACCCAGACAATGTGACCCCATCTCCCATTCTTATTCTTCTGCTCAATATTCCTCATTATCCGTCTGCCTACGACAATCATCCATAATTGATCTGTAACATTTCTCACACAGTCTTCTCCAGGCAATTTCGTCTCATATTAAACCCAGACAAAAGTATCAACACACACACACAAGCACAAACAGCATATATCAAGGTTGTTTGTGCCTTCATAAAAATGGGCTTGTCTCCTGAGCTGTTGAGGTGTTCTGTGCTGTGATGTGTAGGGTGGGTTGGGCTTAGAGTTAGAGTTACCTTCTGACTTGTTTAAAGCAATACGAAGTAGTTGTTTGAACCTTAAAATAATGTTTCCAAAATATTTTCAGTGGTGGCATGGTATATCTGATGTCAGGGAGTATTGCACTGTTCTGTACTGTGATGTTTAGGGTGGATGTTGGGGGGACTTAACTGATAAAGGTGATGGAGTATTGTAGTACTGTTCTGTACTGTGATATTTAGGGTGGATGTTGGGGGGTCTTACCCGACACAGGCGATAGAGTGTTGTGCTGTTCTGTACTGTGAATTGTAGTATGGAGGTAGGGGGGCTTACTTCTGCCTTGTATATAAAGAGGGTGATGTGATGGTGTAGGAGTGTTCTACTGTTCTGTACTGTGCTGTACTGTGGTGTTCAGTATACCTCAGTCTCGTGCATAAAGAGGGTGATGTGATTGTGTAGGAGTGTTCTACTGTTCTGTACTGTGCTGTTAAACTGTGATGTTCTGTACCCCAGGCTTGTACATAAGGTCTTAAGGTCTCCAGATTGTATGTAATAAGGATGATACAAATGATGGTATAAATGGTGTTCTAATAAATATTCTACTGTTTTGCAGAGTGATGCATAGGGTGGATATAGGGGTTTTACCTCCAACAGTATACGAAGAGAATGCGATGTGTAAGTACTGTGATGTGAAGAGTAGATGTATGTGTGTGTGTGTGTGTGTGGGGGGGGGGGGTCTTCCATCTGCCTCGTATAAGGATACACGTGATGGGGTGTTCTACTGTTGCGTGCTGTCATGTGTAAGTACTGTGATGTGAAGGGTGCGTATGGGGGTCTTACCTCTGCCTCGCATATAAACAGGATGATGTAGGTGATGGTGTAAGAGTGTGGTGTTTAAGTACTGTGATGTGAAAGGTGGATATGGGGGGTCTTACCTCTGCCTCGTATATAAACAGGATGATGTAGGTGATGGTGTAGGCCGTCATGTAGATGGACAGCTTCACAGAGCCACTGTGGCTGATGCGCGCCCTGGGGAATCAAACATTAGCATCCATTAGCATAGCAAATACAAAGGCAGGTGTGTTTTTCTGTGTGTGTGCATGTGTGTCCTGTGTGTGTGTCCTGTGTGTGTGTCCTGTGTGTGTGTCCTGTGTGTGTGTGTGTGTGTGTGTGTGTGTGTGTGTGTGTGTGAGTTTGTATTTGTGTGTGTGAGGATGTGTGTGATTGTGTGTGTGTGTCCTGTGTGTGTGTGTGTGTGTTGTTAGAGCTTTGC
>CM050218.1:9907500-9917500 GCA_027475355.1 Coilia nasus | reverse complement strand
GGAGGAGAGGGAGGGAGGAAGAGGGAGGAAGAGGAGACTCAGTATGGGGTAGCAGTGATGAAGAAGACAGGCAAGACCCCCAGAGAGAACACAACCAGGCGACCACAGAGAGAGAACAGAGAAAGGGGGACTCACACAGAATGGCTGTGTGTCTGTGTGTGTGTGTGTATGTGTGTGTGTATGCTTGTGTGTGTGTGTGGGTGGGTGAGGCAGAGAGAGGGGGGGAGAGAGAGAGAGAGAAAAAGGCAGAAATAAAGAGATGGTAAGAGAAATCTGTGTCTGTGTGTGAGAGAAAGACATAAAATGGGAAAAGGAATAAACAGACAGAGACAGAAAGACAGAGACAGAAAGACAGAGAGGGAGTGTGTGTATATGTGTGTGTGTGTGTGAGAGAGAGAGAGAGAGAGAGAGAGAGAGGGAGAGAGGGAGAGAGGAAGAGACAGACAGTGAATGACCAGTCACAGGGAAACGGTGCGTGTGTAAGGATGGAAAGCGCGGTGACAGACACTGGCTAATGACAGCGGGGGCTTTCCCACGGGCTGCGGGACAGGCACAGAGAGCTCCACCGCCCGTCCAACACCATTTCACCTCACATCCATCAGGCCCGCTGCAGCCATCCAGCAAACCCCCCCCTCTACACCCGCTCCTCAGGGCCAGCCAGCACTGCTCAGCCCTCCATGGCTGCACAAGCAACCCCCCCTCTACACCCGCTCCTCAGGGCCAGCCAGCACTGCTCTGCCCTCCATGGCTGCACAAGCAACCCCCCCCTCTACACCCGCTCCTCAGGGCCAGCCAGCACTGCTCAGCCCTCCATGGCTGCACAAGCAACCCCCCCTCTAAACCCACTCCTCAGGGCCAGCCAGCACTGCTCAGCCCTCCATGGCTGCACAAGCAAACCCCCCCCCCCCCCCCTCTAAACCCACTCCTCAGGGCCAGCCAGCACTGCTCAGCCCTCCATGGCTGCACAAGCAAAACCCCCCCCTCTAAACCCACTCCTCAGGGCCAGCCAGCACTGCTCAGCCCTCCATGGCTGTACAAGCAACCCCCCTCTACACCCGCTCCTCAGGGCCAGCCAGCACTGCTCAGCCCTCCATGGCTGCACAAGCAACCCCCCCCTCTAAACCCACTCCTCAGGGCCGTATCATACAAAAACATACATCTGCCACCAAAAGTAAATGATGATAATAATAATAAAAGTACACAAAATATGAGTACATCGAAAAGGATGATTTTATCTCCTTTGCTTTCTTTTTCTCTGAAACAATATGGCACTGGCTGTGTCATTCTGTTGTTCTTGTTGAGTGCTCGTTGTTTGTGACCTGAGAGGGCTACGTTTGCCTGATGAGAGCAAACCGCCAGAACGAGGCCATACCCAAAAAGGCAAACATCCTCAAACCTAAAGACGAATGACAGTAATTACGCGCTGTCATAGCAGCCAGACAGCTTATGCACATTTCGCCCCCAAAAAATTGGGTGCTCCATCACAAAACTAACGTTTCCTCTGGAGATCCTGTTATTTATTCTCCATTCTTGTTTCTTTGTGATGTACGGCGCTTCTAAATCACCAATCTAAACTCCCTCTGCATCTCCTGCTCTTCAATCCCCTTGTCGAGACTTGCGAGGTTTTTTTTTTTTCCTGCCTTAACCTTGTGCTTTTGTTTGCTTAGTCCCACGTCATCTGGTGATAATTCTTCATCCCTACATTTCTTTCCTCTCCTCCCTGCATCTTAATGGCCACAGTCTTTTCCTCTCTCCCGCTCTGTGTCTGGTCCGGTCTGAGCTGGCTCCATGCGGGCACCCAGGCCTACTCCTGTGTGTACCCCTGCAGCTGGCTCCATGCAGGCCCCCAGGCCTAATCCTGTGTGTACCCCTGCAGCTGGATCCATGCGGCCCCAGGCCTACTCATGTGTGTACCCTGCAGCTGGCTCCATGCGGGCCCCCAGGCCTACTCCTGCCGTACCCCTGCAGCTGGATCCATGCGGGCCCCCAGGCCTACTCCTGCCGTACCCCTGCAGCTGGATCCATGCGGGCCCCCAGGCCTTCTCCTGTGTGTACCCCTGTAGCTGGCTCCATGCGGCCCCAGGCCTTCTGCCTGTACCCCTGCAGCTGGCTCCATGCGGCCCCAGGCCTTCTGCCTGTACCCCTGCAGCTGGCTCCATGCGGCCCCAGGCCTTCTCCTGTGTCTACCCCTGCAGCTGGGATGCTGGAGGTGTATAAGGGCAGGGTGCACACACTGTCAGCACTAATCCCCTCCACCCCTCTAATTCTCTGGAGACGCTGCATTGTAATGCAAAGTCATTGAGCCAATGTGTGCGTGTGTTTGTGTGCGTGTGTGTGTGTGTGTGGTGCATGGATGTGCATGTGTAAGTGTATTTCTTGAGAGAGAGAGAGAGAGAGAGAGAGAGAGAGCAAAAGAGAGAGAGTGAGAGAGAGAGAGAGAGAGAGAGAGAAGAGGAGGAGGAGTGGATGTGACATTAATCAAGTGCTACATCCAGATGTAGTATCTCGCCGTTCCACAGATCGTTTCTCCCTTTCGCTGTGCTGCTTTTTTTTTTTTCTCTCTCTCTCTCTCTCTCTCTCCTTCTGGATCCCTTTGCACACGCTAAGCCTCATTAACAATTAATTACCAATCAACTAGTCATGTCACCCTACGTCCACTGGCCCCTAAAAGATTCATTAGCGAAGCTACACAACAGTGCAACACTTAAACACACACCCGTTCTTGCACAAAAACACACATCCATATGATTATACACACATACACACACACAGGAAGCAAAGTGGGAATGTGACGTGAGCAGCTTGGATGCTGGTAACACCAGCATATACCGGTGCACAAACTTACTGATCTTGTATGTTGAAACTGATACAAAGCTCTCTCTCTCTCTCTCTCTCTCTCTTTTTGATACACACAGACAGATTTCCTAACCTCTAGACTGGCCTCTATGTTGGATGGATGGAAACAAGCATTCCAGATGCTGCATTATTGCTACGGATGCCACCTACAACATCCTTTTCTGTTGTCTTTGGGCTGGATGAGTAGCAATGCTTTTAATTAGTATGAATATGAGTACCTTGAGAATACAGAGTACACATTAACAGTGGTAATGGCTGGGTTTGGACAGCCTCAAAGTTGGTCCACACACTGGCTTTGTGGGAAGAGCCGCTAGCAAGCTGCAGCCCTGGGGCACAACCTTGCCTTGTAGTGAGTACGGGTGGATTAATGGCGTGGTTACACGCCACTCAAGCGCACATATTTACAGAAAAACTAAACACAACAGAGCACAGTCACGCTCACACACAAATACCCACTGATGAATATTCACATGCTATAAACCCTTGAATTAACTACAGCTGTGCAGTGCATTACTGCAGAAATTACAACACTGTCAAAATGCCAAAAAGTTGGCACAGGCAGGAAAATCACACGATTAAACGAAAATAAAACTCTGTCAAGCAATTCGTCATGTTGGCTATATTTTCAGCTTTATAGTGTCAACAAAGTCACTAATAAATCTCAATAAAACTATGTCTACCAGATGTGGCAGAAATAGGCTACACGTTAAAAACAAACGCTATTTAAGGTATGCAGAGCTTATAGTTATTCCAAAATAGTTGTGTCTCATTCTGTACATTGCATAATATTATGCTGCATTTTCCTTCCTCTGACATGAGGCGTTTTAAGTCCACATCAGTCGTCCGCCTGGAGATGGGACAGAATTCAATCACTAAAGTGGGACAGGGAAATTGGGTAAAGCTTCACTGAGGATGTACGACCAACCGCCTGGGATTTGGCTCGAGCCACATCCAATTTACACATTCTACCGCACATTCTTCTCCCACGCTGAGCACGTGTACGCTATTGGCAAAAAAGGAGCACCTCTAATAAGCCGCTAACAAGCCTCTCTCACTCAGTAACATACAGTCACAACCATAACGCCGCTCATGTCTGGCTTGAGTGGTTTATTACAGTAAGCAGTTTTTTTTTATCACCAAGGTGTACGAGCCTGTCAGCCCCGATGCACTGACAATGATGGAGCAATAATGACTCAGGTGTTGACGACAGACGGAGCTTTCTGGCTTCAGCACACCTGTAACGGTGTCGACCATGTCGGAACGAAGAGAGTTGTGGACCACTGCTACACTTGAAGGTAACGGAAAGTGTGCTTTAGGCTTACCTGTTCACACAACAGAATGTAAATATTCTAGGCTGACTACAGAAGACTCGGCTGATGGTTGGTCTTAAAAACACATTAATAGACACCCGTGTGCTGTCATGAACACAATGCGTTCCAGATGCGCGCAAATTCTTATGTTGTGCTAAATACAAATTGCAGGGACATGTTAGACTGCAAAAATATTCTGCAGGAACTTCAAGCAAACGCTTACACCGGACGGATCACACAGCAACCGTCGTGCAAAAAAAACACAAAACACAAATTCTTACCTCTTTCGTGTTGACGATTCCCCTGACATATTTTCCCACAACAGACCCGACACAGAAAATGCTAGATACCACGGCCAGTCCCAACACCTTCTCCATTTTAACCTGCTCTCCTGCTTCGCGCTGATCTGATGAACCCTTGCCAATCTTCGAGTGCGCAAGGAAAACACGGGGTTGGTAAAGGATGTGGGCAGCAGGGACACAGAGCGCGTTCCCGTATCCTCTGCTCATGCATGTATCTCCGATACAGGATGGGGACGCGCTTCTCACAAGGATACGCGCCCCTACACCCCTCCTGTCGGTGTCTACCCGGGGGAGGACAGAACGCGCGTGTCCGACGAAGGGATGCGACACATGAAACCTGTCTAATAAGACAAACCTTTCCAATTCCGTCGTTGTAATACCATATCTCTCAACTGTCGATAAAGTTAATTTTCCTTCCAACCATTCTGTGTGCCCTTTCTAGAGTCGAGCACGGCAGCGGTCAAATACATTTTTACCTCTTTTCCCAAGTCTAGTATATAGAATATCGAGGCGTATTTCAGTTCTTGGGCTGTAGATTCAGGGAGGTTATTAAAAGTGAGATGATGTGTGTAGTACCCTATCTAAGAATAACTCAAGCCCACTTTGATATTTGTTTGAAGATTTTTTATTCAGATGGAAATCAACACAAGGAGAACATTTACCATTGCTTTTGCTTACTGCATGAGTTATTCAAATAATTTGTAGTAATAATAATAATAATAATGGTAAAATAATAAAGGTAAAATAATCTAAAAATGACATGTATGGTTCATTTTGTTCATATACATTCTTTTATGTACACATGGTTGCACTTGTGGTATATTTTAAACCTTAAAATATATGTATTTTATAATTAAAAAGAAAATACGCTAATTTATACAGCATTCAGTTGCTTAGTATGGCTTGCATGTTTGTGGTTGAGACAACAACATTAGCCCAACTCAAATCCAGCACTGTAACAGCATTCACAAAGACTTGTCCAGCACTCAAAGCCAACATAATTTAGCTTACATCTAACCTTGTTACTGGAACCTATTTGACAGACACTGCACAACTAAGGACTAAGTACCCAACAACTAACAGCACACAACACTTGTCTAAAGCGTTGGACAAAAAACAAAATGTTTTTTTTTTTTTTTTGACACAAGAAATCTAAGCCACAAATCAGGAGTGGTTATGACTGCCGATTGGGAACACCTTAAAAAAGTGCGGGAAAGTCTCTAGGCAGGCGTCCTGCAATCAAGACTAGAAAAACGTCTCTGAGTTTAAAGTCTTAAGCATCTGCTAGACGGCTCTCTGGCCTAGCTGTGCAGTCAGTCCTCTTCCAGCAGATACACCTCACAGAAACCCCCCCCGCTGTGTTGCCAATAAGAAGGGCTGGCAGACTGCAGATGTGTAATTACACACTAGATCCCTAAGGACTGTGCGGGCTTTCTAGGGAGGAGGCATCACCCAAGAGGATCAAAGTGCTGCTCGCACCCACAGATGGGCGTACACGTACAGTTTGATCGGCTGTATTAGTGGTTGGGATGCTCTCTATACGCAACACTAATGCATGTACAAACTGTTAAATCCGGAGGACAACCCCTTGAAGCTGTGGGGCTAGAGTCTGGTACTTGAATCTTACATGGGGTAGGAGTAGTGAATGTAAACACCAAGTACCACTTGTGAAAACCACAACAGACCCCTCAGCTGTGCAACTCGTGGATTGAGAGCTTGTAATACACAGTTACGTAGTCATGAGCCTGAGGACACAAGTGCTGACATTGTTACAACACAAAGACCATAAACAACAGGTACAGCAATGTCATTTTCTCCACGTTTACAAAGAGTATGACATCCCACTGCATGCGTTATACAGAAAATACTGACAATGACGACAACAGGCACTTCACTAAAGGCAAGGACAGACTTGGTATAAACAAACAGAGGACAGCAACATTCAGGAACACACAAATAGACACCAGAGCAAGCACTCTCTCTCTCTGCTCTCTCTCTCACACTCACACACGCACACTCACACGCATGCACACACTTTTCTGCCAGTCTACATGAAAGTGCGGAGTGTTTAAAAACAACAACACTGCAGCGTTTGAAAGAAAGCGATGGCGTCAACAGCAAACAGCCTGCGAGGGAGAGGAGGAGGGCGCAGAGGAGGTGAGTCAGGAGAAAGGGAGAGAAAAAACACTGCTCTTGGGGCCAAAAGCTACTCTGCATTCCTGGAAAGACAAAGAGAGAGAGCAGCTCTAAACACTCCCAATTAGGAGCAGACACCCAAGAGAGTACAACCACCCACCACCCACATCCCCACCCACCACCACCACCACCCCCTCTCCCCGTTCCCTCCGCACCCAAACAGACTGCCCCCTCCCTGACCTGCCGCACACTCTCAGGGACTCTGACTTTAATCCCCTTCAGCATCCATCAGTGTCCCGATAGCATCCAGCAGGGCTAGGCGTTTCGCATGCCTGCCTGGGCCTCTTATGTGCATATCAGGGCAACCCTCATCTCTGACCTGCTTTAAAGCATGACGGTCCCTGCGCCCACGCTGATATTGTCAGCCAGCACCTAAATGCTTCTTTTTTTAGTCATCTCAGGATTTTTTTCTCTCTTTCTCACTCTGTTTTTTCCCCAGCGCAGGAGTCAAAACGTCCCCTCAGGCTGAAGAGTTGTGATCCTGTCACTGTCAACGATTTGCCATCCGCAGCCTGACTATCACTGAAACGACCGCGGTGTGCACTTTTTTTGTGTTGACGCACAGGGAAACGGTGGCTCGTTTGAAGTCTGCAGTCACATAATGGGTGTGTGTGTGTGTGTGTGTGCCGAGCACTAACTGGTCTCTGCATGTGTTACTTTTTTTAAAAACTGGATGGAACACTAATGATGGCCTAGACTTGAAACATTTGTTTCTTGTTTGGAATGGCCTATATTGTTTCAACACTTCATTTAAATTAACTGATGTTGAATTCATTTGAATTAACACTTCTGAAATTATTCAGCAACTGTGTGCAATCTCCGAGTGTGCAGAAGTTCGAGTGTGCAATCTCCACTTCTTTTTGTGATCTGGAGCAGTTAGTTATCCATCAATGAGGCGAGGTGAGACCAGCCTCAGCCACCTGCTCTGAGGCTGCAGAGGCCTCGTTATGGCGTTATGGCCGTAGCCTGTCAGCAGCCCGGTGTGACGTGACGAGGCGAGGCCGTCTGCTTGCTGCAGACGCCAAGGCCGCTTGAGGCCGAATCTTAAAATAATTCCTCAGCGGGCTGCGTGAGAGCGATGGATGGAGAGGAGAAATGGGTCAATATGCAGCGGATCCCCTGACATTATCGAGCAGAAAACGGAGATATAATCAGACACGCAGAGAGAGAGAGAGAGTGAGAAAGGGAGGAAGAGAGAGCGAGAGATAAGATGGAGGAGGGAGGGAACAGCAGAAAAAGTGGAACAACAGAAGTTTGAGTTCAAGTCTCGAATGGGTTATGTGAGTGGGCTTGTTAGTCCTCTTCCTGTTGGTCACTGTGCGTTTGCTGGCATGTTTTTCCCCAGTGCTGATGGAATGGCGAATATCTGATTGCTATATCCACACTACAATATAGCAGTCCACTAGGATATCGCATATCCACTTCTAGAAGCACCCAACTAAGGACACCCACAAACACTCCTACAGTCTTACAGGGGGCAAGAAAAACGAGATGACCTCATCAAGCAAGCAGAGAGAGAGTGAGAGAGAGAGAGAGAGAGAGAGAGAGAGAGAGAGAGAGAAAGAGAGAGAAAAAGAGAGAGAGAGACAGAGACCTTAGAAAAGAATAATGTACATCTTTCTTTTTTTGCAAGAGCTCTCTTGCTGGCCCCAAACTAATCCAAGATCAGCGTCTCCGCGGAGATTAATGTTCCCAGCCACTGAGTCCAAGTGGTGCTGCTGGTGGACGGTGGCCCTAAAAGGACAGACAGTGCTTGGCAACTCCACGCTCCAGTGATTACTGCTGCCGCTGCAGCAACGCTGCAGCAAATTTCTCGCTGGGGGGAAAGAAAGAAAGAAAGAAAGAAAGAAAGAAAGAAAGAAAGAAAGAAAGAAAGAGGGGCTTCGAGGAGGCATCAGGACGAGCAGATATCACTGGATTCAGAGGCGGAACATTCTAGAGGGGGTGAAAAAAAACAAAAAAAGCAAAGCAGCAGAAGAAGCCGAAGAAACAAAGGAAGCAGCTGTGGCTATTGCACCTAGGTGTCAAAAACGAAGAAAAAAGAAAATCCACACAACGAGTTATGAGGCTTGAGCAAGCCCAAGGTAAAAAAAAAACACAAACACAACCACATAAGAGGTTATTAAGGTGATAAAGAGGGTAATACACGTTTCCAGGGGTTGGTAAGCCTTTTCGTCCAGTTTACTTAACATTTTGTCCTCATCTCCTACACAGGGATACCAGTCAATTCACACTAAACACACACATCTGCTAATCACATAGAAAACAACGACAGCAACTTAGGTTTGTACACAACCAAAAGCAAGGTTAGGCTGCTATCTAGTTAAACAGGTGTAATAAGGCTGTTTGGGGATACAAATAGTGCAGAGGTGTCCTGGGGGGCCGCTACCTCTATCTGATTGGTTGCTGCAGCAGGACCCTTGAGGGAGTTACAAGGGCGTTTTTAAAGTGCTCTGTTCTACAGCTCCCCAGAGTTCACAGTGACAACCTCCAGCATTACAGAGCTCAAAGGCAACATGGCGACAGGTCTATGTAATGTGTGTGAGTGTGTGTATGTTTGTGTGTATACACATTAAAACGTTGCCACTGAGAGTGAGTGGTTGTTGCTGGTGACCGTGTAATGGTAGGTAGCAACACTGAGCTTTGTTCTTTGTTCTGTGCCCTTAAGCAGAAGAGAGGACCTCAGCGCAGTCCTGTGTCTGCTCGCTCGGACTTATCCGTCTGCTCCTCTTTTCTGGGCTTCTTCTCCCTGCTCCCACTGTTCTTGTTGTCTTTTTTCACCTTCTCCGTCTTTCTCTCCAGTCATCTATTCCATAATTTCCCTACGTGTCTACAAGCCCTCTGGCCACGCGCCTTCTAGTCAACCCCGTCACCCCTCGCTCGCTCTCTCTGTTCTTAGGGAGCAGTAACTAAAGCTGGGTCCCCCTGTGTCGTTTTTATGCCCCGATCTCCTTAGTGTCCCCGAGGTTGCTGGCCGCCACCAGTCCAGCTGGCCCCTCCCCCTCCGGCATTTTCTCCCCGCCCCCCGTCAGTCCCGCCCCCTCTTCGGGGATCGTCTGGCCACCGAAGACACCGCCGTGGTCAGCGCCATCCTGAGCGATGTCCTCGTCGTTTTGGAGGAGGTCGATGGGCGCGGCGTTGGTGCGTTCCAGCTTGCGGTGCCCGTTGGTGGGCAGAGGGGGCGCCGCGACGTCCTTGCCCTGGAAGACCTCGCGGATGCGCTCCACGCAGATGTTGGTGGCCTCGCGGGTCTCGCGCGACAGCTGCGACAGGCTAAGGAAGCCGTGCGGCAGGTCGTCCACGATGCACAGCGTCACGGGCCGCCCCACGCTGCGC
>CM050218.1:9885000-9900000 GCA_027475355.1 Coilia nasus | reverse complement strand
GCAGAAGTTGCTTCTCGACGAAGTCGACTCCTGAAGCATAAAGCTCGATTGTGGCAAAAATAATAATCACGAATCATGAATTATTTTCATCAATATTCAGATCACGATTACTTAACATGATTACTCAATGATTTTCCAGTAATTTAGAACAAATTAAAACATTTGATTTTCAGCAGTTTGGCAAAACCTTGGCTGTGTACATCATCTCTACTAAGTGCACAGGCAGTAGGGGGGCAGCACAACATTTCATTTTCTTTCCTCTGAAAATAATCATTATGTGTTGATTATGCTGTTTTCATAATTGTTGCAAGGCTATAATTACGATTAACTGATTAAATTGATCAATTGCACAGCTCTAGTATAACAACTCCTTCATACACTGTCTGTCCTAAACATTATCTGTCACTACCCCATATACATGTAACTCTATGCGTCTTCTGCCGTGAACTATTGACTATATACTGCTCCCATGATTTCCAGTGGTTTTGCACTGTTTCATCCATATTGTTAATGGATAAATTCTATGCAAAATGAACTTTTTGTATGTTAAAACATGGTAACGAGTTAGTATGTTGTGCTGAGGAGCAAAACTACAGTAGCCCACATTGCATTTTAAACTGTACTATTTTTAATGTTTTTGTTGAAAAGCTCCAAGTACCTCTACACTTCTTTGGTAGTATAACAAGGCCTCTGGTATTCAAAACGAGGCATTGAGAACTTTGTAAGTGTACAAATCATTCATTAAAAAGACTGTAATCATCTCTGTTCATGTTTGCTGGCGACATGCATGACTACCGACAAAATCAAAGCAAGGTTTGTACAAAAAGGTTTTGTCTGTCACTGTGTCCATTTTCTGTATCGTGTACAAATGAGCCTCAAGTCTTAGCATCTGAACTACAGGTTAAAAGACTCCAAGGCCGCCCACATAATTAACACATCCTGTAGTTTTACAGACTAATAAGGAACAGTACGAACTGGCCTCCTCTTGGACTTTTTGGGTCTGCCTTGTTTGCTTGAGGAGACAGAAGTTACAGGACTGAACCCAAACATCCAGATAGAGGAGAGCTCCATTTCCAATTAGCAAAACAGGACAGAAGGGAGGGGACACAAAAAGGTTGTTCTGTCGGTCTTGAAATATATAGAGCTATCTGAGAGAGTGGCCAGCCCATCCATCTTCACCTGTTTACACACTCTCCTTGTCAAACCCTCAACGAAGGTCACAAACACAAAAGAGAGCTCTCTTGCGTCCTCTGTTGACTGACAGCCTCCATGGCCAATCCCCTGCATTCTAGGGGCTGGGGGGGGGAGAAGCCAAGCAAGTGCAGGTAGGGCAGGGAGGAAGGCAGAGGGGAGAGGGAGGGCTTATGCGGTTGATTGACAGCAGAGAGACCCTCCTACCAGAAGAAGAGGCGGAGCTGGGAGAGTGGAGGGAGGACATCACTAAGGTCAAAGGGCGCCTGAGGAGGGCCCAAAGGCGCCAGCACGCTGCAGGGAGGAGAGAGGCTGAGAAGAGGAACAAGGCAGGACGCAAAAACTCAAGGTCACTAACTCAAGGTCACCAACTCAAGGTCGATTCAGAGACAGAACAGGCTCAGGTTGTGACAAAAACAAGGCAATGTTTTGACCACAGGGTATTCATAACAGCCTGTCGTACGACACTTCATTTCATACAGACAGAGTTCCCACTCTTTTTCACTGACAACATTTTTCCAAGACTTTTTCATGACATTAAGTGAATTCTCCATGACTTCACGGCACCTTAAGTGTGTAAAATTTAGCATAATTTTAAGGCTAAATATGAAATGTTTAACATTCAAAATATTGTCAATGCATTTATTGTCGACTCTAAAGGCCTAATGATAACTTAACAGTACGCTGTAGTTGTGTTAGGGAGAAACTAAAATTCCATTACTTTTCCAGGCCTGGAAAATTACGTTTTCAATTTCCAGGACTTTTCCAGGATTTCCATGACCATTTTGCACCCTGTACAGAGGATCTGGCTGTGTTGCATCGAGAAACGTTTGCTTCCTGGAGGTGTAGACTCTGCTGAAGTTTAAAACGATTGGATCTGCCTTTACCCAATCGCTAACGTCTGGTCGCAACTTATGCAACTAGTCTGCACTACAATTTAAAAGTAGCACACAAAGTCGATGTCATCGCTTAGGAATGCTCCCTCTGTTCATTGACTGGTCCGATAAAGATTCGACCAGAGTCAACCATGTCAATAGAAGCAAACCCAGACTACTACTGTGAGGAGAAAATAATTGATCAGAAGTGCCTAAGCAGGTTTATAGTCAGGCTGTATTCATAACGCAATTGAGAGCATTCAATGTTCTCTTTACATGACGAAGACTCTGTGGTTGAAACGTTGCCTTGTTTTTGATTTTTTTTCCCCAACAAACTTTGAAGCATGTACAGTATGCCGACCTCCTCTGTCATCGGTGTGGCTGTCTCAGCTAAGGTCAGTGCTTGCCTTTGCTTCAAGACTTTAAGACTTTTATATCATTGAACAGTCGCCTGTACAACGAAATGGCTTTTGCTTTTGAGGTCACATTCTACACATGGACTTAGGACTGTCATCAGATTCGCAAGAGTGGAGCAAATTGCAAGATCAAACAAGTGCAAAATATCCGTGTTGCTGACTGACTTGGTGTTAAATGAACATTGACTTCAAATAGGAGGTTTTGGAAATGTTAAAGAATTTGTCACAGTAGATTAGTTTAGCCTTTTTGTGGATGCAGTTAAAAGCTCCTTGTGTACATGTGCACAGAGTTTCCTTGGCAACAACGATAAGTCAGATACAAATAGAAACACACACACACACACACACACACATATAGCCAGAAATAAACACAGACACACACACACACAAAGAAATGCACACATGTAGACACACACAGACACAGTTTCATACAGACACACACACATATGTACAGACGGTGAGAAAAAAGGCTCACAAAGAAACACCCATGCAGACGGACACACACACACACACACACACACACACAGAAAGAGACACACACACACACACACACACACACACACAGAAAGAGACACACACACACACACACACACACAGAAAGAGACACACACACACACACACACAGAAAGACACACACACACACAGAAAGAGACACACACACACAGAAAGACACACACACACACAGAAAGAGACACACAGAAAGAGACATACAGAAAGACACACACACACACACACAGAGAAAGAGACACACACACAGAAAGACAAACACACACACAGAAAGAGACACACACACACACAGAAAGAGACACACACACACACAGAAAGACACACACACACACACACACACACACAGAAAGAGACACACACACACACAAAGACATGCACACACACAGAAAGAGAGAGACACACACAGAAAGAGAGAGACACACAGAAAGAGAGATACACAGAAAGAGAGACACACACAAAAAGACACACACACACAGACACACACACACACACACAGAAAGAGACACACACACACACAGAAAGACACACACACACACACACACACAGAAAGAGACACACACACACACACACAAAGACATGCACACACACAGAAAGAGAGAGACACACACAGAAAGAGAGAGACACACAGAAAGAGAGATACACAGAAAGAGAGACACACACAAAAAGACACACACACACAGACACACACACACACACACAGAAAGAGACACACACACACAGACACACACACACAGACACATATATACAGAGACACACACACACATACAGAGACACACACACATACAGAGACACACACACATACAGAGACACACACACACTTAGACAGGAGGAAGTACCTGCGTTAGCGGTGGGCCTGTGCTGGTCTAGCAGGGACTGTATCCAGTTGGAGGCCCCCTGCCTGAAGTCTCGGAGCAGCAGAGCCGTGTCCCTCCTCACCATGCTCAGCGTGCTCACCTTCTCCACCTGCTTCTCCGGGTTTGGCTCTATGCCTACGCACGCACGCACACACACACACACGCAGACACAGGCACACACACACATGCAGACAGAGGCACACACACACACACACAAGCACACACACACACACACACACAAAAGCACACACAGGCACGCACAGGTACACACACACATGCAGACAGAGGCACACACACACAAGCACACACACACACAAAAGCACACACAGGTACACACACACATGCAGACACAGGCACACACACATGCAGACAGAGGCACACACACGCACGCAGACACAGGTGCACACACACACGCAGACACAGGTGCACAGACAGACAGACAGACACACACACACACACACACACACACACACACAAGCAGACTCAGGCAAACAAACACAGGCAGACACACACATGCAGACACAGGCACAGACACACACACACACATGCAGACACAGATACACACACACACACACACACACATAGATGCAGGTATGCACCATATGTCACACACACACACCCAAACACACACATACACCCACAACATTAAATATGCAGGGACATACACAGTTACGAAAAAACAGACAGCCACACACATTAAATATGCAGACATGCGAACAGACAAACACATACGCACAACCAACATGAAACACATCCACACCCACACACATCACATTACACATTCAGCCACACAGACAGAGCAGAACATATGCAAACAGCATGAAAACATTTAAAAACACTGTGTACCCAGCATATGTTAATGCGCACAACTAAACAGATTCTTTCTGACTCACTCGAGCCTCCTTCGGCATAACACACAAGACCCTTCTGCAGAAAAAGCCTCCTGTTACACGTTTTAAATAAATAGAACAAGTGTGTGGGGATCAAAAGGTCCAGAAGAAAACCAGTCTGTCAAAATCCATAAAAACAGCATTCTTTTCAGAAGCTGAATGCAAGTTATATCCTCTGTGACCTGTGTGTGTGTGTGTGTGTGTGCGTGTGCGGTCTGAGAAAGTATGGGCATATGACTCAGCCTCAACTTTTATGCAAGGAATGCAAATGCTGGTTTGTGTTTTCTGTGATTAAGTGTGAATGTACTTAACCTAAGGAGTGTGTACGTGCATGTGTTTGTATGCGTATACTGCACTTATGTATGATTTGCATGCATATACTTCTGGTAAGTCAAGTTTATTATCTCACCAGGGAAATTAAGTTGCAGCCAGGCATTACAAACAACACAGCAAAAATAAATTCATAAATAGATACAACACTGATGTCCAGCATGAGGACAATGGCCCCTACATGATATGCAGTAGAACAGACCCTCTGCCACACAATACAATACTAGGGCTACACGATATTGGAAAAATATGGCATATTCGGTAACACTGCTGAATGTTGCGCTGACAATATGTTTTGCAATGAATAAACAAATATTTAAATATAGCTTTAACATCTTCACCGCTAGGCCGTAGCCAGTGCATACACTAGAGAGTATACTGAAGGGCAGAGGCGGTCCATGATGGTGAGGAGACGTGTGTGGGTGTGTGTGTGTGTGTGTGTGTGTGTGTGTGTGTGTATACCTGTGTATGCGCTGAGGCAGCGGGACAGGACACTGAAGGGCAGGAGAGGCTCCATGAGGGTGAGGAGGCATGAGGGTGTGTGTGTGTGTGTGTGTGTGTGTGTGTGTGTACCTGCGTATGCGCTGAGGCAGCGGGACAGGACGCTGAAGGGCAGGAGAGGCTCCATGAGGGTGAGGAGGCATGAGGGTGTGTGTGTGTGTGTGTGTGTGTGTGTGTACCTGCGTATGCGCTGAGGCAGCCGGACAGGACGCTGAAGGGCAGGAGGGGGTCCATGAGGGTGAGGAGGCGTGAGGGTGTGTGTGTGTGTGTGTGTGTGTGTGTGTGTGTGTGTGTGTGTGTGTGTGTACCTGCGTATGCGTTGAGGCAGCGTGAGAGGACACTAAAGGGCAGGAGGGGGTCCATGAGGGTGAGGAGGCGTGAGGGTGAGGCGTAGGCCGTTAGAAGGGTGGCTGGGTAAGCCGCCACCAGCCCGTCTGGCAGCCGTACACCGTGGCACGCCGCACGCATCGACACCGTCACGCACAGGTTCCCGCCCGCACTGTCCCCAGCCAGACACACCCGCTCACCCGTCCAGCCTGAGAGAGAGAGAGAGACAGAGAGAGCAAGAGAGGGAGAGGGAGAGAGAGACAGAGAGATAGAGTGAGAGAGAGCAAGAGAGAGAGAGAGAGAGAGAGACAGAGAGAGAGCAAGAGAGGGAGAGGGAGAGGGAGAGAGAGACAGAGAGATAGAGTGAGAGAGAGCAAGAGAGAGAGAGAGACAGAGAAAGAGAGACAGAGAGAAAAGGAGAGGTGGAGGAATGGAAACAGAACGAATAAGAAGGAGATGATTGAATTTTTGACTTTTTAAACATCCTTTATTAACATCTATTTATTAAAGCAACACTACGTAGTTTTTTCAACCTTAAAATAATGTTTCCAAAATCCAAATAATGTTTGGATAATGTTTCCAAAAAATACAAAAATAAATAAAAATAATGTTTCCAAAAATGTTTCAGTGGTTCATCAACTTGTAAATGGGTGAAAGGCACTTCTGGATTCACTTTGCCGCTCTCCATGGGCTGTAACTGCACTAAGTAACAATTCCTCTTCCAACCTGTAGGGTGACCTAAAACTGCAGACAAAAACGACTTGGTGTTGCTTTAAAGTGTGAACGACATACAAAGCTGTCAGTCTGTCATCCTAAAAGTGATGAAAGACAAGGAGAGAACAGAGTGAGGATCAGAGGTAGAGTCAGCCTTCCAAAGTAGCCCCAATCAGGAAAAATTACCTACCATAATTCATTTATTCCCACTGCCATTAAAGCCTGAAATAATCATTAGTCAATGCTCGACCTCCCTAGCCTCTCCCCTCTCCCCCTTCCCCATTATTTGCTGCACCAGTCACTTTCGCTTTGCTTTTGGGAACACGCTTTGTCTGTCAACTGCCTAGTTTCACCTTGTGGTTTGTCTTTGCGAGATGAGCCACGCCTAAGATATTCTCTTACGATTCAGAAGCGAGGGGGCAAGAAAACAGAGAGAGAAAAGAGAGAAAGAGAGAGAGAGACAGAGAGAGAGACAGAGAGAGAGAGAGAGAGAGAGAGAGAGAGAGAGAGAGAGATACAGACACTGATTCACTACAAGGACTAACAGAGAGAGAGAGGGAGAGAGAGAGAGAGAGAGAGAGAGAGAGAGAGAGAGGGAGGGAGAGAGAGAGAGAGAGAGAGAGAGAGAGAGAGAGAGAGAGAGAGAGAGAGAGAGAGAGAGAAAGATAGATAGACGCTGACTCACTACAAGGACTAACACAGAGAGAGAAAGAGAAAGAGAGAGATAAACAGAGAGTGAGAGAGAGAGACGCTGACTCACTACAAGGACTAACAGAGAGAGAGAGAGAGAGAGAGAGAGACGGAGAGAGAGAGAGAGAGAGATAGACACTGACTCACTACAAGGACTAACAGAGAGAGAGAGAGAGAGAGAGACAGAGAGAGAGAGACAGACAAAGATGACAGACAGAGAGGCAAAGAGACAGAGTGTAGAAAAAGAAAGAGGGAGAGAGAGAGACGGAGGGAGAGAGAGAGACAAAAGGAGATGAGAAAGAGGGAGGATAGAAGGGCACGACGTTGCGTCAGGGGTGTGTGTGTGTGGGGGGGGGGGGGGGTGTGGGGGGGGGTGTGGGTGGGAGGGTGTGTGTGTGTGTGTGGGTGGGGGGGTGTGTGTGGGTGGGGGGGGGTGTGTGGGTGGGGGTGTGTGTGTGTGTGTGTGTGTGTGGGTGGGAGGGGGTGTGTGTGTGGGTGGGAGGGGGGGTGTGTGTGTGGGTGGGAGGGGGGGGTGTGGGTGTGTGGGTGGGAGGGTGTGTGTGTGTGGGTGTGGGTGGGGGGGGGGTTGACTGACTGCAAAGCAAAACTATGAATTAAAGCCAATAACATTGACACTTCCATCCCCGCCAACACACAGAGAGGGTCTGTTGTCCAGGCGTGTCGTCGGGCTGAGGCACAGCAGTTAAGTCATTACGCCTTTAAAGCGGGTCAATCCCATTACCCCGGAGCAGGGCCTCGCAGGAGACACACACACACACACACACACACACACACACACACACACACACACACACACACACACAAACACACAGCCCCAAGGCAAACACACCGCGCTACAGAAAAACCTAAAGATGTGAAGAGCTTAAAGCATAAAGGTCTGTTGAGGAAGCTTGTGGGAGACGGACAAAACAGAAAATCTATGCTAGTGAAGGGCATGCCCAGCTGCACAACATACTCCTTTTGAAAGGAAGCACCATCTGCCCAGGCATGGATGCCAAGCGCAGCTCGATACCACTGCTATTCTCCCACTGTCATTTATGTGTGTGTGTGTATGTGTGTATATGTATGTATATGTGTGTGTATGTGTAACTGTGTGTGTGTGTGACTGTGTGTGTGTGTATTGCTGCTTAGTATAATGGTGCTAAGGCCTAGCATGAATGAGAGCTTAAAGAAGGATGCCGAAGGATAATGAGAGATGCTGTTAACTGACTCCGTGTGGGAATGTGTGAGTCACTCTGGCTTTCTATTAGTGTGCGAATGTGTGTGTGTGTGTGTGTGTGTGTGTGTGTGTGTGTATGTAAGTGTGTGGGTGTGTTTTTTTGCAAGTGGACGTACACGTGTGTAGTTAAGAGAAAAAAAACACACAAATATAGATGTGTGTGTGTGTTTGTGTGTGTGTGTGTGTGTGTGTGTGTGTTTTGTGCAAGTGGACGTACACGTGTGTGTAGGTAACAGAGAAAATAAACACAGTATATAGATGTGTGTGAGTGCGTGGGTGT
Source organism: Coilia nasus (assembly GCA_027475355.1). Classification (NCBI taxonomy): domain Eukaryota; kingdom Metazoa; phylum Chordata; class Actinopteri; order Clupeiformes; family Engraulidae; genus Coilia; species Coilia nasus. The sequence continues at coordinate 9,891,185 of CM050218.1, read as the reverse complement.
GTTTGTGTGAGAAAGCGAGAATCAATGAAAGTGCTGCTGCTGTGTGTGTGTGTGTGATTGAGTGAGTGAGTGAGTGAGTGTGTGTGTGTGTGTGAGCGAGTGTGGGTAGGTGTCGCACACACAGACGCACCCAGCAGGTGGCTGTTCTTGAGGGCCCAGCAGTAGGCGTAGAAGCACTCCTCCAGGGCCCGCGGGAAGGGGGCCTCGGGGGCCAGCGAGTAGTCCACCGACAGGATGGGCACGTTCAGATCCTGAGACCAGCTCTTCAGGTAGGGCTGCAGCCAGCAGGGGAGAGAGAGGGAGAGGGTGAGAGAGGGTGAGAGAGAGAGAGAGACAGAGAGAGAGAGAGAGAGAGAGAGAGAGAGAGGGAGAGAGAGAGAGAGAGAGAGAGAGAGAGAAAGAGAGAGGGAGAGAGAGACAGAGACAGAGAGAGAGAGAGACAAAGAGAGAGGGAGAGAGAGAGAGAGAGAGAGGAAGAGAGGGATAGACAGTGAGAGAGAATGAGAGTGAGATGGGAGGGAGAGAGAAAATTCTTAGTTTTGAGTTCTTAGATTTAAGTTAAAGTCCCATTTTTGTCATTGTGATCACATGGCACAGCACAGCACACACAACAAAATTCACCTCTGTGTTTAACATTACATTACATTACACTTAGCAGATGCTTTTATCCAAAGCGACTTACAGAAGGAGGACATAATAGCTAACAGATGTGTAACCCATGTTTAGTTTAACTCATCACACACACGGGAGCAAGGGGGCAGCCATGACAATGCTGCCCAGGGAGTAGTGCGTGGGGGCGGTACCATGCTCAGGGTACCTCAGTGGCCCTACTCATTACATCACATTGTTGCACCAAACTCAATCAGACATCTACTTGAGGAGTGTAAGATTTAACACTTTTTTTATTAAATAGGTCATTCGATTACATCATCACACTGTTACACCAAACTCAATCACTCAATCGCTCAGACATCCACTTATCATGTAAATGGAGATGTCTCTGTTTCACATCTTTAAAATCATTTTTCCTTCTCAGTGGAGAAAAAAAAAAACTTTCCAGGAAAGGGCATATACAAAAACCCATTACCAGGTGAATAACAGAATACCACATTGATTGTCCAGAGAGAGAGAGAGAGAGAAAGAGCCAGAGAGAGAGAGAGAGAAAGAGCCAGAGAGAGAGAGAGAGAGAGAGAGAGAGAGAGAGAGAGAGAGAGGGAGAGAGAGAGATAAAGAGACAGAGGGGGGGGGGGGGAGAAAGAGAGAGAGAAAGGGAGGGAGAGAGAGAGAGAAAGAGAGAGCGAGAGAAAGAGAGAGCTAGAGAGAGAGAGAGAAAGAGCTAGAGAGAGAGAGAGAGAGAGAGAGAGAGAGAGAGAGAGAGAGAGAGAGAGAGAGAGAGATTAATAGCACCAGAATTTAGTGCGAGTGCTCAGAGGGGGTCAACATAAAAGTCTGTGTGAGTCATACCTTTGGAAATGACTGCAGGGAAACAGCGGAAGAGAAATCACACAGTCGTAACGAATAGAAGAATGAAAGAGAAGGAGAGTAAAAAAGGAAAGAGAAAGGGATAGAGAGAGGAAGAGAGAGAAAAGAACTGAGGCTATGCAGGTAATGCAAGCAAAGGTAAGTAAGGAGAAAGTGCTTGAACATGGAACAGAGGCGTGGACAAGTCATACAACAAGCCCAACATAGCTCCGACTGTCCGTCTGTCCGTCTGTCTGTCTGCCCGTCTGCCTGTCTGTCTGTCTGCCTGCCTGCCTGCCTGCCTGCCTGACTGACTGACGAGCTGTTTGGCCACCCAGGCCGCAAAGTGACTCCGGCCCTGGTGTCGTCACGCCATTCTCCACGTCCCCACGCCGTCCTCTACGCCCCGCTCTGCTGTGCTCTGTGCCCACACCTTCGCTCAGACAGCTGTCACTTTTGTCAGCGATGCCCAAAAATAGCCGCCTGGCACACCCATGAGTCACCCACTGAGGTTTTTTTTTTTTTTGCCACCACATTCTCTTTCAGGTGTCACCGTGAACTCGCCGCGCCCGCCGAGTCTGTCACGTACGCATCAAACAACATGTTTTACACGGCGGTCAGAAGATTTGTTTAAGCTTTAGAGGATCTGTCTCTCTCTCTCTCCTCTTCCTCTCCTTATCTCTCCTTCCTCCTCCTTCCCTCTCCTCTTCTCTCCTCCCCCCTCCTCTCCTCCCCCCTCCTCTCCTCCCCTCTGCTCTCCTCTTCTCTCCTCTCCTTCCCCCTCCTCTTCTCTCCTCTCCTTGCCCCTCCTCTCCTCTCCTCCTCCCTCCTCTCCTCTCTTCTCCTCTCCTTCCCCCTCCTCTTCTCTCCCCTCCTTCCCCCTCCTCTCTTCTCCTCTCCTTCCCCCTCCTCTTCTCTCCCCTCCTTCCCCGTCCTCTCCTCTCCTCCCCCCTCCTCTCCTCCTGCTGGGTTATTCACACCAGTCAGTCAGTGAGCCCAGCTCCAGCACCGTGTCTGTGCTCTGAAATGAATAGAGGGGGCTGATGGTGCTGTGCCTTGTGAATGCTCTGCAGTACACGCTACTGCAGTGCAGCTCCACCACTGTGCTCAGTGCTCTCCACCACCCCTTTGTTTCCTGTCCCTGGCCCCTTTGCTGCAAACTTCTCACTTTTCACCAGCTGCTACTTTCTCTTGTTCCTTCGTTCCTTGTTTTTTAATCTCCCTTTTTGCTACCTCTCTCTCCGTCTCTCTGTCTCTTCCTCTTTCTCTCTTTTCCTCTCTCCATCCCTTTCTTCCCTGCCCCTATCCCCTTTGCTGCAAACTTCTCCCTTTTCACCAGGTGCTACTTTCTCTTGTTCCTTCGTTCCTTGTTTTTTAATCTCCCTTTTTGCTACCTCTCTCTCCGTCTCTCTCTCTCTTCCTCTTTCTCTTTTCCTCTCTCCACCCCTTTCTTCCCTGACCCTATCCCCTTTGCTGCAAACATCTTACTTTTCACCAGGTGCTACTTTCTCTTGTTTCTTCATTCGTTGTTTTTTAATCTTGCTTTTTGTTGCCTTTCTCTCTGTCTCTTCCTCTCTCCCTCTCTTTCTTCCCTGCCCCTAGCATCTTTGCTACAAACCTCTCATTTTTCACCAGGTTCTACTTTCTCTTGTTCCTTCGTTCCTTGTTTTCTAACCTCCTTTTTACTACCTTTTTCTCTCTCTCTCTCTTTTTTCCTCTCTTCCCCTCTCTCCCCTACCCCTAGCCTCTCTGCTGCAAACTTCTCACTTGATTCGTTTGTCATGCAGGTGCTACTTTCTTTGTTCCTTGTTTTTTTCCCTTCTTCTCTACCACCTCTCTGTCTGTCTCGTCCTCTCTCTCTGTCTCTATGTCTCTTCCTCTCTCTGTCTCTCTTTCTCCTCTCTCTCTCCTCTCCGTCTTGTCTGCGCTCTAAAATAAGGGGCCCCTGCTAAGTGCTATTAGCACCCCTGACTCACACCTCCTGCACTCCCCGGCTCTTTTCCAGCAGCTGTCGTCAAGGAAAATAGGTGCAAACTCCGCTGCAATTAGTCCGCCAAGAATATGTTTCTCTCTCTCTCTATCTCACTCTCTCTCTCTTTCCTCATCTCTCTCTCCATCTCTGCCTCTCTCTGTAGCTATACCTCTCCATCTCTACCTCCATCTCTATCTGTCCATCTCTACCTCCATCTCCACCTCTCTCTCCACCTCTCTCTCCACCTCTCTCTCCACCTCTCTCTCTTTTATCCATTCATTTAGAATTTCTGTCTTGTCTTTATTTCCCTCTTTCTCATCTCTTTCCTCTTTCCTCCCTCCCGATGCGCTGCGTGCTGACAAGTGTCGCTGCCAATCGGCTGTGGTGTCAGTCAGTCAGTCAGGAGGGAGGGAGGGAGGGGGGGCGAGGCTGGGTGCAGTGCAGCCCAAGAAGGAGTGCAGGAGTGGGGGACACATCGAGCAGAATGGTGGTGTGGCTGTGGTGGTGATGGTGGTGTAACTTGGAATAATTAAGAGTGTAATTTATGTGTATGTACGAGGATAAGAGAGTGCTCTAGGGTGCAGCATGTGCGATTGGGAACATGTAACAGTAAAGAAGGGGTGCACATCAAAAAGTAATCTTTTTTGTATTACTTTTTCTCCAAAAAGTAATCTTACAGGTGCCATATAAATAAACCTTTGGCGCAGACGTAGAGTGCAGACCTCCTCTGGCTGGAGCAGGTAGTCATTAAATGGCACCTCTGCAGGAATGCAATACCGTTCATTGTGGATGTGTGAAAGAGTGCAGCCTAACATGTAGTGGTCCGGTAGTATCTCTGCAGGAATGCCACCCCATTCACTGCAGCTGAAAGAAAAGTGGGTTCGTGTGTAGTTTAAAGCCTTTTAAAGAGCGCGCTCTTTGTGGCATGTGTAGGTAGAAAAAAAGATCCGTCTGCTGTGTTTGAATGACGCTGCATGAGGAAAGCCTGTAAATACGAGAGAAATCTCTACATGAGATGCATTTGCAGACTTATTGAGTTTCCTCTGTCAATTTATGTCACAAAAACCTGGCAAGATGTCTTTCAAAGGTGAATGGCTTGACGCTGCATGAATGTACTGACATTTAATACCTGGAAACATGGCATGGTTGTAATAGGGAATGGGCACGGAAGTGGGCTGTGCAGTGCATTGTGGGGCGAAATCAATGCGTGCCGCCATTTTTGAGGGCGAGAAGAACAGCTTACCAGCACAAGGGAGTGAGACAGTAGGCAGAGTTGCAGCTTAGTATAGTTCAGTTTTATTTAGAATGCTAAATACTTGTGCAAAAGAACGCCATGGCTTGTACAGGGACAAACTCATGCCGTAACGCGATCAGGGAAAAAAAAATACGTTTGATCAGCGATATGGATCCTTATGGGATGCATACAAGACAATGAGCACCAAACTTCCCATGGAAATCTGTAGTCATGCCCACTCTACCTTTGCGTCCAAAATGTTGAATTTCGGTTTTGATTTTTTGAGAGGTGAGAGTGGGAATGACTACAGATGTCCATAAATTCACATATTGATAGTTGCTAAGGTTAAGCCATTTCCTAATAAGACTTCAGTGGATATGGCTTAATGTTGACATCTCCCATAAGCTGCCTTTTGACAGCTGTAGTGTTGGTGAAAAGGTGTGTCTGAGCACACGCATACAAACAGTAAAAACAATAAAACAATAATCGTTGTCTGTTTGCTTGCCCTGTCGATATGCCAATATTTTCACCTAGGCAGTGTTGATTGCGATGCTAGGTCCTACGGCAACAAAAACACTCGCCTGCAGCGCTCTCATACATTCACCTGTCATCTGCGTGTGAATGCAATGAAAGTGGGGATGCAAGAACGACTTTACCTAGTCAGTGTTTGGGGGTTTCTCCCCGGGAAAAATGTGCAAAAATCGTGTCGGGTAAAATGACAACTTTTAGCAGTTTCATACAAAAAATCATGCTGTTGAGTACAGTGCTCTCATCCGTTATTTTGCGTGAGTGGAGAGACATAGCCTGTTTAGAATTATTTGTATGCTTCGGAAACATAATCTGACAACTGGAATGTGATAACCAACCTGTGTGCCTGGATAAAATATCCTCTCTTCCTCTCCTCCTGACTTTAAAAACATTGCTTAACTTTGAGCAAAACATTTTCTCCATCACCATGGTCAAAATTAGGGATGCAAGTGCATGCCTGCATCCCAGCTTTCAGCGCCTGACACCTGCACTTGACTGACCCGTCTGTGGTGACAGCCACGAGCATCGCTCCATTTGGCAAAGCGCACTTACTCAATGCACCGTCCTACCACATGCGATAGCAAGCCGATCTACAACAGAGACCTTTTTCCATCATGAGGCTGGGAATCGTCCTGAACATGAGCTCTAACTTCCATAGCAACATCATTTCTTGTGTTATCGTTCTTGGGTGTTAATTCCAGTTATTTTGGTGTGCTTGTCCTGTGAAATATGATGCTATCACGTTTTAAATTTTACCTCTGGGTCAGCCAAGTTCCCACATGAAAATGTTACAATGTTTTATATTGTCTTCGGCGCCGTTCAAAAATATTACGTGTAGAAGCCTTAGATAACATAGGCTACATTCTCTTACATACAGTCTATGATAGATATTAGTATGGGCCCATGTTTTTAGATCGTTAGATTTTAAGAAACATTGCATTATGTTGAAGTTACGTTGCATTATACGTCATGAAGGGGGGATAGTCTTTG
>CM050218.1:9842500-9880000 GCA_027475355.1 Coilia nasus | reverse complement strand
GTGGCGATTAATGGCCAGAACAGATTAAATAAATAAACATATAAATATAAAGCAAGTTAAAAAACTGATTTAATATATTTATTTTATAGTTTCTTTTAGGATCAGTACATGCTAGGAAGTTTAAAACATTTAAAGGTGGAACCATATAATAAAGATTCTCTTTAAAAACTGCTCCTGAGGGACAGGAACAGAGAGAGAGGGATATAGAGAGGGGGGAAGAGGGAGAGAGAGGGATATAGAGAGGTGGGCTGGAGGCATAGAGAGAGGAGGATGAAGGGAGAGGAAGTGGAGAGATGGATGCAGAGAGGGGGGGGGGGGTGGAGAGAGAGAGAGGGGAAGATGGAGAGAGAGAAGAGGGGGGAGAGGAAGAGGGGACGATGGAGGAAGAGGGGGGGTATAGAGAGAGGAGGATGGAAGGAGAAAGAGGGGGAGAGAGGGATAGAGAGGGGAGGATGGAGGGGGAGAAAGGGTTATAGAGAGGGGAGAATGGAGGGAGAGAGGGGGAGAGAGAGGTGAGGATGAAGGGGGAGAGGGAGGAGAGAGGGACATATAGAGAAGAGGATGGAGGGACAGAAGAGGGGAAGAGAGGGACATAGAGAGGTGAGAATGGAGGGAGAGAGGGGGAGAGAAAGAGGTTTAACACTCCTATATTAAATCATTGAAGGGGTGATATGCTGAGAGAGAAAGAGAGATAAGAGAGAGAGAGAGAGAGAGAGAGAGAGAGAGAGAGAGAGAGAGAAAGAAAGAGAGAGAGAGATAAGAGAGAAATGGACAGACAGAGATAGAGGAAAAGAAGAGAAAAATAGAGAAACAGAAAAAGTAGAGAGAAAGAGAAACGGTGAAAAGAAAATACAATTCTCTTTTTTTGCCGTGAAGATCTCTCTCATCCCCTGCTAATACTTTTCTTTTCTTCCACTGAAATTTTCAAGGTGAGGCCTTCAGGTATTCAAAGCGTTGGCCCAGCCTAAACGCCGCTATCACTGGCATTTTCAATTTCCCCGGCTTAGAGAGAGATGAAACTGATGTCCCTAGTAGCTTTTGTTCCTTTTTTCCCCTCGGTGGCTAATGGTGGCACGGCCGTTCGCAGACGTTTCGGAGCTTAAAAAAAGGACGTAAGTGTGCTTTTGTGTGTGCATGCTTAGGGAGCCTTTCTTAAAAGGGGGTATATATGCCACCAGGGAGAAGAGAGAGAGAGAGAGAATAGCTCCCTCAGGACCACTTCCTGCCTCCAGAAATCAAAGACACTAGGAGGAGTCCCGCTGCGCCTCATGCAGTGGAAGAGTGAAGCAGTGAGTGGGTGGGGGGGAAAGCAGAGAGTGAGAGAAAGGGAGAGTTAGAGGAAAGAGAGAGAGAGGGATAGAGGGAGATTTTGAGGAAGACACAAAGACAGAGGTAGAGAGACAGAGAGAAAGAGAAAGAGGGAGAGAAAGAGGGAGAGGGAGAGTTAGAGGAAAGAGAGAGAGAGAGAGGGATAGAGAGAGAGAGAGAGGGATAGAGAGAGAGAGAGAGAGGGATAGAGAGAGAGAGAGAGAGGGATAGAGGGAGATTTTGAGGAAGACACAAAGACAGAGAGGTAGAGAGACAAGGACAGAAAGAGAAAGAGAAAGAGGGACAGTGTAGGAGAGAGCGAGAGCGAGAAGGAGAGAGAGATCTGAGAGAGATAGAGATCTGAGAGAGAGACAGAGAGAGAGCGTGAGACAGAGAGAGAGAAAGAGAGAGAAGAGGGAGAGAGAGAGAGAAAGAGCGAGAGCGAGATAGCGATAGAGAGTGAGTGAGTGAGTGTGTGTGTGTGTGAGAGAGAGAGAGAGAGAGAGTGAGTGAGTGTGTTTAAGAGAGAGAGAGAAAGAGAGAGACAGCAAAAGAGAGAAAACGAGAGACAGCGAAAGAGAGAGAGAGAGAAAACGAGAGAGAGAGAGAAGAAAGGATATTAAACGGAAGGAGTAAATGCCGGTATAGCATTTCAATTATTTGAAAAGGCCGTTCAATTATCCCGCCAGCCGAGAGCTCAGATAAAAGATAGCAGGCAGCAAATGATGGCATGCTGCTGCCATCCTGAACCCAGCCGCTTGAGTAACAGGAGAAACTATTAAATGTTTCTAAATGGCGGCGCACAGAGCTATTTATTTCCCTCTGCGCCTAAGGAACCGCGCAATCAATTGACCACTATGCCTCTGCACTGTTCCAGCAGCAGGTTTTATGCCTACTGCAACAACAACTATGTCCATCATCGTCTTTATGTGAATATACAACTGCAGCTAGCAGTTAGAATAGATGCTACAGACATTGCACTGAAGCTACAACAAATGCACTGTACATACATCATATACACACACACGCACCAAGCAAAATAACAGTGCAGGTCTATGGTATGTATTAAGAGATACACACACGCGCAAACACACACACACACACACACACTCAAGCAGAAAGGCACACACACCTTGACGAGTGAGGAATAACCATTGGTGGGGATGTGGGGGTTGAATACATGTGCGCGCGCACACACACACACACACACACACACACACACACACACACACACACACACACACACACACACACACACACACACACACACACAGATGAGTGAATAGCCATTGGTAGGCATGTGGGGGTCGAATACGTACGCAGAGGTGTCAATCCCGGGTTCAAAAAGTACGAACCCTGCCACGTTTTCCTTCTCACACAGGTGACTTCCCTGAGCAGCTGATCTACCTGTCTTGAGTGTTCATTACGATCAGCTGAGTCAGAGCTGGTTGGATCAACTTTGTGGCAGGGTTTTTACTTTCTGAACCTGGGACTGACACCTCTGCACGTACGTACCTACACACACACACACACACACCTTGACGAGTGAGCGGTATCCGTTCGCGGGGACGTGTGGGTCGAAGTCGAAGTGGTGGTAGATGGCGGCGAAGCCGGACACCACGGGCTCCAGGTTGTGCGCGTGCTCCTGGATGGTCCTCATGGCATCCACCAGCCGCCGCACCGCACCCCCCGCCGAGCCCTTGGGGCTGGACGAGAAGAAGGCCGCGTTCTCCTCACACACGTCGTAGACGGCCGCAAACACCGCCTTGGTGTCCATCACTGCCAGAGAAAGGGACAGGGACAGGGGAGACAGAGAATGGATTTGGATACATTACAACCCCATCCGTATGTCTGCCAGCTTGCCTTTCTGGCTGTGTGTCCTGTCTGACTGTCCCCACCAACAGGTAAGAGCGCAGGGCAATACCACACAACCTTACCTGTCTGTCTGCATGATGTACTATCTGTCTCTGTCTCTTTGACTGCTTGTCAGACAGAGAATGTATTTGAATAGAGAGAGTAAGACTGGCACAGAATGTATATTTGGATAGAAAAAGAGACAGGATATATTTGGATAGAGAAAGTGAGACAGACAGAGAATATATTTGGGTAGAGAGAGTGAGACGGACAGAATGTATTTGGATACAGAGAGTGAGACAGAGAATGCATTTGGATAGAGAGTGAGACAGGCACAGAATGTATTTAAAGGAGAACTTCGGTGTAAAATGAAAATTGGCATGTTAAAACATCATACCGAGTTGGTATGTGTACTGGGGAGCACATTTGATTTAGCCTGTTGCATTCAGAGTTTAACTATTTTTTATCGTTTGTCCCAGAAGGCTAACAATGGAATTGGTAGGTGCCCTCAGACAAAGCATGGCGACTACGCTATTTTTAAACCATTAAAACAGCTCGAAGAAATTCCACACTCCATCGGTAGTGCAACACAGGTCCTGACATTAAAAACGAGGCACTGAGAACTTTGTAAGTGTACACAACATTTATTAATAAAATAGTTTTGACAGGCAGTACCTTGCTGTAGTTTCTCGTCGCCGCCATGATGAAAGTCCGCACAAGTCGATTGAGGAACACGAACCAGCAGGAAGAATAGGAGAAGAGGTAGTACAATCGACCTGTTTGGACTTTCATCATGGCGGCAACGTCATGCTTCGTCTGAGGGCACCTACCACTTCCATTGTTAGCCTTCTGGGACAAACGATAAAAAATAGTTAAACTCTGAATGCAACAGGCTAAATCAATTTTGCTCCTCAGTACACATACCAACTCGGTATGATGTTTTAACGTGCCAATTTTCATTTTACACCGAAGTTCTCCTTTAAGTAGAGATAGTAAGACAGGCACAGAATGTATTTGGATAGAGAGAGTAAGACAGACAGAAAATGTATTTGGATAGAGAGAGTGAGACAGAGAATGTATTTGGATAGAGAAAATGAGAAAGAGAATGTATTTATATGGAGAGAGTAAGACAGGCAGAGAATGTATTTGGATAGAGAGAGTGAGACAGACAGAGAATGTATTTGGATAGAGTGTGTAAGACAAAGATATAGGATAAGGCACAAGGACAGACGGAGAATGTGTTTGGATAGAGAGAATAAGACAGGCAGAGGATGTATTTGGATAGAGAGAGTGAGACAGGCAGAGGATGAGACACAGGGACAGATAGAGAGATAGAGAATGTGTTTGGATAGAGAGTGAGACAGACAGATAATGTATTTGGATAGAGAGAGTAAGAGAGACATAGGATGAGGCACAAGCACAGATAGAGAGATAGAGAATGTGTTTGGATAGAGAGAGGAAGTGAGAGAAAAGAAGATTTGGGGGGAAAAACAAAGAGGGACAGAGACCATCGTGAGCTGTCGTAAATGTGATGTGTGTGACCTCTCCGCCACAGAGACAGATCTTTTCCTCCATTCGTCAAAAACAGTTTCCGCCAAGCTGTCAACAGCTGAGGCAATGCACTTTATTTGTTTCCCCACAAACAGCAGTTTTAGTGGCGATTTACTGGATTACTAAAAAGCAGAACACAGAAAAAAAAGAAACAATAGCCAATTCATGGTGAATGGAAAAAAAAACAACCCAACCCTTTTACCTGAACCCCAGACAATATATCAGAAATGAAATAAACAGGTAAACATAAACAGCACTATTTCATGTCTAGAGCATCTCAGGCGTACACAGAGCAGCTAGCGATGTGATGCTAGCAGGCACAGGCAGCCTTGGCGCTACATGGATTAGCATAGCACACTCAGCCAAAGCTACAGCCACAGGACAAGCTCTGCTCTGACCCCAGCATGTGAGGCCTGTCAGCCACTCACCAGGCTTTATCTCAGGGCTGGGCGATATGAACCAAACCTGGTATAACGGTGTTTCTGGGCTAACTGGCGATATACAATATACATATCGATATTTCCAAAACAGAATGAGAAAAGTGTGTCTTGTTAAGACTGCTCTAAAAGTAAACAGTAACACACGCAGGGACAGAGCTGAGCAATCCGAGAAAGCTCTGGCTGTCTGAACAATGTCAACACATTATAACAAGTGGTTTTGATAAAGTGGTACTGCAGCATCGAAAATATATCGATACGACAATATGGTGTCAAATACATATCTCCTTAAATATATCAATATAACAATAATATCGATATATCGCCCAGCCCTACTTCATCTGATGGCCCCCTTTACCTGCAGCGCTGAGGTGCACCACCACCACAGTATAGGGCAATACATCACAACCCCGTCCGTATGTCTGCCAGTTTGTCTTTGTCTTTCTGCCTGTGTGACTGTCCCCACCAACAGGTAAGAGCACAGGGCAATACAACATAACCTTACCTGTCTGTGTGTATGATGTACTATCTATCCGTCTCTGTCGTTCTGACTGCTTGTATATGTTCTGTTTGCCCATGTCATGTCTGTCTTTTACCAACACAGTTATAACAGCACAGGGAAATATAGCATAACTGTCCTAAAATAAAATAAAGCCCTGTCTGACTGCTGTGTCTGTCTACGCTCTGTCTGTCTGTGTCTTTCGGGCTGTCTGTATGCTGTGCGTCTGTCTGTCCATCTGTCTGTCCATCTGTTTGTTTGTCTATGTCCCATGTCTGTCAACAGCACACTTAGGGCAATACACCACAACCTGATCGGTCTGTCTCACCGTGCATGCCTTCTCCGTTTATGTCCTGTCTAGCCACCACTATTCAAACAGCACACAGCTAGCAGTGCACCACAATCTCACCCGTCTGTCTGATCCCCAGCAGGAGCTGCCGCTGAGAGCGACATCAGAGTCGGTGTGTTTGTGAGAGAAGCTGAGATAACAGCTTCACAGAGCAACGACAGGGGGAAAGAGAAGGACACACAGCTAAGGAGATTGAAAGTGTCAGCCGTTCAGTGTGGCCTCTGCTGTCCTTCCTGTGTGTGTGTGTACCGGAAACGTCTGCCTCCTACCTCTTTGGTTCTATTAAACCGACAGATAATCCCGTCACAGCTACCCGATCCTGAGTCGAAGGCACACATACAGACAAATAAGTAGGTAGCCATGCTGGAGAGACCTTAAAGGGTTAAATACTCTTTATAAACTTCGGGTCTGTTAAAACATCATAATGAGTTGGAACTGTATGTTTGCTGAGGACCAAAACTATAGCTAGCCTGTTGCATTCAGAACTAAACTATTTTTACAGTTTCTGTACAAAAGGCTCACAAGGCTAGTGATGGGGGCACGACGGAAGCTTGAAGATATAGCTATTTTTAAACCATTAAAAGTGCTCCATATAGCTCCACACCTCCTTAATAGTATAGCAAGGGCCCTGGCATTCAAAACAAAACTTTCTTGTGCTGAAGAGACCTTAAAGGAGAACTTCGGTGTAAAATGAAAATTGGCATGTTAAAACATCATACCGAGTTGGTATGTGTACTGAGGAGCAAAATTGATTTGAGTTTGAGTTTAACTATTTTTTATAGTTCGACCCAGAAGGCTAACAATGGAAGTGGTAGGTGCCCTTAGACGAAGCATGACGACTACGCTATTTTTAAACCATTAAAGCAGCTCGAAGAAACTCCACACTCCATCGGTCGCACACCCAAGGCTCTGGCATTCAATACAAAGCAGAGAATATTGTAAATGTACACAACATTTATTTAAAAAACTGTTCTTACATGCAGTAGTTTGCAGTTGTTTCTCGTCGCCGCCATGATGAAAGTCCAAACAAGTCGATTGTACTACCTCTCCCTCCTTCCTGCTGGTTCGTGTTCGTCAATCGACTTGTGCGGACTTTCATCATGGCGGCGACGAGAAACTACAGCAAGGTACTGCCTGTAAGAACAGTTTTTTAAATAAACCCTCCCTTGCTAGGGGAGGAACAGGAGTAGTCATCATCACCACCTTACTCATGATGCTTTTGGCCCCATTATAATGACAAGAAGAACGGACACAAAAGAACCGCACAGCACAGGTGCAAGAACACACACACACACACACACACACACACTCAAACACATTGCCAAATCATGCTGTCTTACAGGTAGGCATATACACCTGCACACATACACCCACATCTGCACGCAAACACACAAATACACACGCACGCAGGCACACACAGTCTGGGCTGGATTTCATGGAGTCCTCATATTTCAGGGGAAAAAAATAAAGACAAAGACAAAAATAAACACCAACCGGTGCTTGGATGACTTGCAAAATGCAAAATGTCACAAAGCAGCCCATGAGGCCAGAAAGTCAGTCCTGTTGCACAAATATGGTGTGTGTGTGCGTGTGTGTGTGTGTGTTGAGACGTGGCCTGGGGGATTTAGAGAGGGAATAAAAGACAAAAATGAGAAAAAAACAGAGACAGAAAGTCTGTCCTGTTGCATAAATATGGTGTGTGTGTATGTGTGTGTATGTGTGTGTGTGTTTGTGTGTGTGTGTTGAGAGGTGGGCTGGGGGATTTAGACAGGGAATAAGAGACAAAAATGGGAGAAAAATTAAAAAAAGCAGAGACAGATATGAGAGACAAGAGAGGACACTTTAATTTCCCCCTGGTGTTGCATGAGAGCAGAGGCGGTCTTGTGACACATGGGCAGCTACAGCTGCCACATAAGAATCGCGTTTTCCTTCTCTTTCTCTTACTCACTCACTTCCTTCCTTCCTTCTCTGGCGTGCTTCACCAGCCCTCTTGCGTTCCCTCCATCCTTGCTTTTGCCCTCCTCCTCATCTTCTCTCGTTTCATTAGGCCTGTTCCCTCCATCCTTGCTTTTGCCCTCCTCCTCATCTTCTCTCGTTTCATTAGGCCTGTTCCCTCCATCCTTGCTTTTGCCCTCCTCTTCCTCATCTTCTCTCGTTTCTTTAGGCCTGTTCCCTCCATCCTTGCTTTTGCCCTCCTCATCTTCTCTGGTTTCATAAGGCCTGTTCCCTCCATCCTTGCTTTTGCCCTCCTCTTCCTCATCTTCTCTCGTTTCTTTAGGCCTGTTCCCTCCATCCTTGCTTTTGCCACCCTCCTCATCTTTTCTAGTTTCATAAGGCCTGTCTCCCCAACCCACTCCTGTGTTCCAGCACTGGGATTAGACAGCCTGCTGCTTTCTATTGGAGAACTGCACCAGGGGACAGAGAGAGGGAGAGAGACACTGACAGGAAGAAAGACTCAAACAGTGATGGAGAAAAACAGAGACAGATTGAGAGAGTCGGTGAGAGAGTCAGTGAGAGAGAGAGAGAGAGAGAGAGAGAGAGAGAGAGAGAGAGAGAGAGAGAGAGAGAGAGAAAAAGCAAGAGAGAAAGCAAGAGTGCCTTCATCAGAATAAATGGCTCTCTACGTTCACTTAGACTGTCTGTGCTCCCACGCGTACACCCACCCAGTGTGACGTGACTCAGCTAAAACTCCTCCATGTGGACTGTGTGTGTGTGTGTGTGTGTGTGTGTGTGTGTGTGCATGCGTTAGTCAAGATCTCTCTTGGTTACAGAGAGTGTTGCTCAGGTTTGATTTCATCACTCGAGTACTTCTGTAAGTCGCTAGTCTGGTAGCCAGCGCCTGCATCTGTGGCTATGCACGTCAGCCATGACCACACCCCTTCTCCTCTATGCACTTTGCCCCAGATACCCCCGCCCTTCCCTCCTCTCCTCTCTTCTCCTCCCTCAGACCTGACACCAGCACCCCAGCCCAGCTGCACTTCTACAGTTGTTTTTCTCTCTCTCGCTGTCTCTCGCTCTCTCCTCTCTCGCTCTCTCGTCAGCCTTCTCTCTCTCCATATCGCCCTTTCCCATGCTGCCCCTGTTCTCCCTGGAGGTAGAGCTACATAGCCTGCTGCATGTAACTGATAAGCTTCATTTTAGGCAATCTACAAGGCCCACTTAACAGTGTGGTGCGCGACACAGTGTAATTATTTATTTAAATATATGTGTGTGTGTGTGTGTGTGTGTGTGTGTGTGTGTGTGTGTGTGTGTGCGTGCTGCACAGCCTGTGCTGAGCCAGTGCTGGCTGCCTGGTCAGCTGTGTATAATGCCTATTTGCAGGTTAAGTGCGGAGTGGCCGTGCCGTCAGAGGCGATTTCTATTAAAACTCGCTGACCCCTACGAGCCTCGCAAACTTCACAGATTTCGTTTCATCATCGCATTCAGTCCCATGCCTTATAAGCACATTCAGAGATTACGACCAACACTGTGCCTTTCAGGAAAGACAAAAGGGACCAAACAACTAAGAAAGAGGTGGAACGAGGGAGAAAGACAAGAGAGAGAGAGAGAGAAAGACAGACAGACAGACAGACAGAGACAGAGAGAGAGAGAGAGAGAGAGAGAGAGAGAGAGAGAGAGAGAGAGAGAAAGACAGAGAGAGATGGAAGGGAGAGAGAGAGAGAGAGAGAGAGAGAGAGAGAGAGAGAGAGAGAGAAGTGAAACTTTGGAATAAAAATGCTTTCATCAGGCTGAAAACACTTGCTGAAAGCCTGTTTTCACGTGTGAGTGCACGTTGTTTGTGTTTTCACGTGCACAAGACTGCCAACACTACACAAGCAATAATAACCTTTGGCTTTTCTCACACAGAGGGGGTTTCACAAAAGTTGGGTTCATTTCAGGACTTACCAAATCGGTGACCAAAATGATTAAGAGGATTAATTTTGTGCCACAAGCCCCAAGAACATACTGTCACTCATTTTAGTATCTGTGTTTCATTGAAATTCAAGCTGACTATATCTTCTCATCCAAGCAGACATCCCCGATTATTAGATCATTGTTAAATACCACACATGTGCTTATATCCTAGGGTTTTACTTACAGCAGAAGGTCTGCTTGAGAATTAAACTGGTCAGTAACGCTGGTGATATAGGCAAACGAATTGAGCTAAGTAACGCAAAGTGAAGTTCAGTGTTCTATTCTTGGTCTACAGATGGTGGTGGCAAATCAAATCGATTAAAACAGAATCCTGTCGATTTGAGTCGCTCGAATTTCGCTTATTAAACTTCTTTCAACTTTTTTGTGCCGTTATGCTCGTCTTCGCCACCATCGCTTGCCTCCCACAGGAATAAATGAAGCAAAACGGCACAAAAAAGTTGAGAGACGTTTTTGCTCAATTTGCTTGCATGCATCACCAGCGTAAGAAGGCGCTGGCAGTGGCTTGAGGATTGCACAAATTCCTTACAAATTGACACCAATGCAACGATTTCACTTCTTTTTACTGCCGTCATGTACCCAAAAATATTTCCTCCCTCCATTCTCCGAAATCTCACAGCAGCGTGATGTCTGAGCATCTCATCTTATCTTGTGTCGATAACAGCAAAAACATCAATGCCGTGATTTCACAGGGCCTAAATAGTTCTAGATATCCAGATAGCAATCATCAAATGGGCAGAGTTGCTGCAGATAGACCACATGAGGGACCTCTCCTCCAAACATCATAGTGGAGTCAGACAAATAGCCATTTACAGATGTCCCCATTTTATCTCTCCTACAAACCCAGTGAAGAAAAATACAAGACCGCAACTTCTAGACACAAAACCACAGCAGTTCTGGGATGACGAACGTCAGTCATGAGGCTAAAGGGCCACTCCCCAAAATAGAACATCCAAAACACACCAGACACACACACACACACACACACACACTAGGCAGTGTGACCACAGGACATCTACACAAGGCTTTGCACACACAGACACTGGCACGCACACACAAAAACAGCCACACACACACAAAAAGCCACACACACACAAACAACCTCACACACACACACACACACACACACACACACACAAGGCCCACTGTACCAGCACTTTACACTGAAAAGATGCAGGGGGCTTGAGGATCATGCAAGCCCCTGATTAAAGCTTTGCTGTGGGCTACCGGAAGGAGGATTATCCTACATGTCCCTACACCTTCCAGTACAGTGGGTGGAGGGGAGCCAGTACACAACACAGCCACATGTCCCCCCCCAAAGCCCCCTCCCCAAACTACACCTCCCCCACCCGCGCCCCCAGCTCCATCTCCGCTTAGACCCTGATCCTATTACACAACTCACCGCTATGAATGCCTCCGGAAGAATTTCTGTCTCTTAAACACACGCACTCACGGTAACTGTGCAACAGCGACGTGTGTGACGCAGTACAGATGAGGAAAGTTTATACCAGGCACGAGACACAGAATCACCACCACCGAAACACACACACACACACACACACACTCCATGGGACAACAGCTACCCCGCTGACGTCATAACTAATCAGAAACATCTGATAAAGGGTACTGTGTGTGTGTGTGTGTGTGTGTGTGTGTGTGTGTGTGTGTGTGTGTTTGGGTAAGAGTTTATACTGATTAGACAGTTTAAAAGACCAACATTATCACTACAAACTAAATCTCGTGTTTAAAAAACTTGACCAAAGGCACCTTAACGATGGCTTTGCATTATAAACCATAAGACATAGAGTTTCCCACACGGGTCATATGTCCATACATTTAAAGCACCAGTATGACTTCTGCTGTAAAACTTCTGGTATGCATAGGGGCCCTTAGGGGCTGAGGTGTTGTTATGATCTGCAGACACTGGAGGCTTAGGCAAGCCGGTTTAGATCCTGAGACAGACCCAGAGCTATTGTATTGTAACCTTGTATCCTGGGCTACATCCTCAAATGTCTGGGTCTAACAATGGCCCTGGGGCTATCCATGTACCCAGAAGGCACACAATCCTTTCACATCAACTGCACACTTAGCTCTAATTAAGATCTACTAGCATGATAACAGTGTTGAGCATCTAGGGGACACAACAATAGGGAACACTCCTAGTTATCTGTCCTTCACATACACAACCTTACGAATTTGAACTCTGTTGCCTATAAAGCTGAGGCTGACAGTGGCCTACAGTTGTTTTGAACACCACAGGGTGCTTCCCAAGTGCACAGTCAAGTGATGGGAGGTCAACATAAATCAATGGCTTGTTTTAATCTAAACTCTCCCTGCTGGCCAACAGTGTGGAGTCAGATGATTAAATCCCACAGCCTGTTCCAGTTGCGAATGGTGTTGGGGGCACATATACACACAATTGCAAAGTGTACATGCTGATGTGAATAAAGAACGCTCATTTTTAGTGTTGGCTAATAAGTGACATTTGACTGTAGTGACAATTGCATCCCTCTTGAAATGTGCAAAACAAGTAAAACAACTGAGATACTGAATACATATAACCATGACCATTTTTTTACAAAATGTCTACAAATATAAAATGTCATAGCATTGATGAAATTTCACACCCCATACGTTTCTGAGTAGTGAGTGACTCCTATAAGTGGTGAATTTATAGGTCTGTATGTATGGCCTGGTTCTGAAACAGGCAGCGAGAAGCCCACTGAAAGGGGTCATGGTTTAGAATAGAACAGAATAGAAAAGTAAAGAATAGAATAGAGTAGAGAAGAATAGAACAGCGCAATTAACATGCAATACGACTTAAAATACAGTCTTATGCGACTAAAAACAGTTGTGTGGTCTTGTACAACCTCATTTACACAGGATCTAATTTCGCTGTGGGAGAACTTATACTATGCGGACCATGGAATTAGAAACTATGTCCATGTCTGTGGTTACAGACATTTGCACGCTCATGCCAAACCCGTGGGACAGAGGCTCCCAACGTCCACTGCACACATCACCAAAATAACAAAAGGGCTTCACTGCCAGACCTCACATGCCAACCAAAATAGTGCCCTCCGTCACAAACGTCTTGACTAGCATTCAAAACTGCCTCGGCAAGAATGCGAAATGGACTCCAAACCAAGACCCATTGAGGAAATAAACACACACACACACACACACACACACACACAGATACAAACACAGTATCTGTGGCCAATTCAAATTCACTTTAAATCACTCACCAGAACACTGGGTCCTCAAGTGACAACTCCTAACAGACCTGTTCTCAGAAAGAGTCCCCTTTTCTGCATACACGTTCGACCCTCCTGCCTGCAGCCACTGCTGCTTACAGACACACACACACACCCCAGGTCCCCTTGGCCTTGCCACATCAAAGATGCAGGAGATCATCAATAAATCATCCCCAGCAACTGTCAGCCACACACAGCCACCCAGCCAGCCAGCACAGCCACCGCAACCTGGGTCAGCGCTCCTGGCTTTCAAAAAGCCCCAGCAGGTTAGATGTCAGGATAGATTGCACGAGACGGTGAGAGAGAAAGTGCATCAATGAAAGAGCATCCAGGCAACTGAAGGAGAGCCAGAGAAAGACAGTCAGACACAGACAGCGAGAGGAAGAGAGACGAAAGAAAAGAGAGAAGAGAAAGAAGGACGAGGTGGGACAACGTCGCCATGCATTGCTGAGCGGAGGACCAGGACGGGCGAGACGGAGGAGCAGAGAAGCCGTCTCTGTGCTTTACCCTCACTGTCGACACTCATGCTGCTGTCCTCGTCCTTGTCCTTGTCCAGTGGCGTCCCTCCTCAGCCAGTCACAGAGACAGACAGAGCCTCACACTGAGAGGAGTGGTGGTGGACACAGAGAGAAAAAGACAGAGGGGGGTTTCAATGGAGAGCAAAGGGGAGATGGGCTTCTGTGATTGGACCCTCTCTCCTGCCCTCCCTCATCATGTGAACCACATCCCCCTGGCCCTCTCTCTCTTGCGGTGCTTTTCTGAGTGATGGTGTGGTTAGTTTGACTCATCTGCTCCGAGCTTTCTCCTTCCTCTCTCCCCTCCCTCCCTCCCGTCTCCCCCACTCCCTGCTTCTGCTTTCAGCCCAAAGGGGCCTCTTTCCAAAGAGAATGGCCGTTTCACCCACATACCATTGGCTCCTCTGTGCCGCTCGCTTGCCTTCTCACCCATGCACACGGGCACACACACACACACACCATTGGCTCCTCTGCACTGCTCGCTTGCCTCCTCACCCATGCACACGGACACACACACACACACACACACAAAGTGCATCTGTTGTTTGCTGTTATTGGTTTTGTGTGGAACATCATGGTTGCTGGTGTGACCTGAAGTGTCAGGCATGTGCCCCAAACCCTACTTTTCATGGTACCGCCCTCACTATGCCCATCGCTCAGGGGCGGCGCCAGCAACCTTTACTGTTGTTAGCTGCTTTGCACAGGACTGGAAAGACCTTCAACCTAATTGGGAGATTCCCGACTTGATTTATTAGTGACCCACTGATGAACTCAACACCATGTTGACATCCAGGATTGTATTCCATCTGTGTGTGTGTGTGTCTGTG
Organism: Coilia nasus; assembly: GCA_027475355.1. Lineage (NCBI taxonomy): Eukaryota > Metazoa > Chordata > Actinopteri > Clupeiformes > Engraulidae > Coilia > Coilia nasus. The sequence continues at coordinate 9,865,491 of CM050218.1, read as the reverse complement.
TGTGTGTCTGTGTGTGTGTGCCTTAGGCAGCTTTGTTGATGTGGTCTGAACTATCCCTGAGGGCATGCTGCCTTCTGTCCAACTTGTTCACAGTGTTGTCCTAAGAGTGTTTCAGACATGTGGTCCAGTCACAAACAGAAGCAGGCTGGCTAACTCAGAGTAAGCATTAAGCCTCCTAATAAAATAGTCATATTTTTTTCTATATGATATAGTGTCTCTACTATACTAGCAAAACAATGCTGTAAAACCCATCTGCTGGGAGGGTTACCCCTTACATTGAGTTAACTTACTCAGCTTTGGCACTCAACGATGTTCTTGAAAGAAGGCCCTGACCATAATCTGCCTAGACAGTGTGCAAAAGCATTTGGCCTTTATTTGTTTCACTAGCACACGTCTAACTCTATATCTACACCAGTCTAGGAACACAGATGACACACACACACACAAGTGCATCTGTTGTTTGCTCTTATTTGTGTTGTGTGGAACATCATGGTTGCTGGTGTGACGTGAAGTGTCAGGCATGTGCCCCAAACCCTACTTTTCATGGTACCGCCCATGGGCGTCGGTAGACCTGGGCATTCGAGGCTATAGCCCCGGATCTCCTGGGAATAGCCCCGGATCTCTGAGCCGTCAAAAAAAGTAAATAAGTAATGATGAAAATAGGCCCGTAGAAGAGACTTTTGTGTGGTTGCATTACCAGTAGCCAGTGAAAACCAAAGATTCTAGAGCGCTCCTGGAAAATCTTGCGGGACCATATATGGGCAGCTTTAGAATCATTTGTTACAATATGTTACAAATTCAAGACGTCGGTATTCTTTCTATGCGTAGGGCTATTTCGTGTTTCTAGCTAGAGTGAGATCCGTGTTTAAAAGATGGACATTAGAAATTTCTTTAGGGGAAAAAGTGCAGAGAGTGGACAAGAGGTGCAGGCCGAGAGTGTGGCGTTGGCTACTGCAACGGCAACCCATGAGAGCGTTTCGATCAGCACAGGTTCGTGAAAAGCAGCCCCAGCCACAGTCAGTCTTTCGATAAATGCTGGTCTGGTGTGGTTAGCACTTTGCCAGAAGAGAATCCTTACAGGTTATCCTGTAATACCTATTCGACGTAAGTCATGACTCATGACGACTGTCCTTTCTTTTCATTCTTAAACAACGCTAAAATTGCATTTTCATCACTTCGATTTTTAAAATTTTCTCGGGGGAGAAACCCCCGAACCCCCGCTCAAAGAACACTCTAACTTCTGGGCTAAAGCCCCGAATGTTTCCACAACCTAGCGACGCCCCTGGTACCGCCCTCACTATGCACATCACTCAGAGACGACACCAGTCGTTATTTCTGTGGAACATCATGGTTGCTGGTGTGACGTGAAGTGTAAGGCATGTGCCCCAAACCCTACTTTTCATGGTGCCCCCCTCACTATGCCCATCGCTCAGAGATGACGCCAGCAACACTGACTGTTGTTAGCCGCTTGGCACAGGGCTGTCAAACACCTTTAACCTAATTGGGAGATTCCCGACTTCATTTATTAGTCACCCACTGATGAACTCAACACCATGTTGACATCCAGGATTGTATTCTATCTGTGTGTGTGCGTGTCTTGGGCAGCTTTGTTGATGTGGTCTGAACTATCCCTGAGGGCATGCTGCATTCTGTCAAACTTGTTCAGTGTTGTCCTAAGGGGGTATCAGACATGTGGTCCAGTCACAAACAGAAGCAAGCTGGCTAACTCAGAGTAAGCATTAAGCCTCTTATTAGAACAGTCCTATGTCTTAACTATAATAGCAAAACAAAGCTATGCAACCTATCTGTTGGGAGGTTTACCCCTTACATTGAGTTAATTCAGCTTTGCCACTAAACCATGTTCTTGAAAAAGGGCCTTAATTATAAGCTGCAGAGACAACGTGTGCAAAAGCGTTTGACCGTTTTTTTACCCTGATCACCTGAGCTCTACTCTGGACTTCCCCAGGCCTGAACACCCAGACACTCCTCTGAGTCTCTGGAAAACCTATCGGATTGTGTTCAGTTCTGGGCAAGGGCAAGTCACACCAAGGACATCTACCTGAAACATCACCCCACGTGTCACTCTGTTCCAGCAAAACTACACAGGCAGACACAACAAATTGGAACAGAGGTGTTGTTGAAAGACTCGGTGTACTCAATGTCTCATGTCACCAAGGGTGTGTGGCTCTGACTGAAGCCTGAAGGTGGTTTGTGTACATTAGTCACACACTTCTTTTGCATTCAGATACTATGGATGGCCTCTCACAAGGCCACTTGGGGAGACACTGAGCAGTCAGTTGTGTATGTAAGGTGCTAAGCACTACGACCACACACCATGGATCATAATCATCTATAGGCACATTTGTTTTACTAGCACACGTCTAACTCTATATCTACACCAGTCTAGGAACACAGATGCAGACTGAGGGGAGTTCTTGTTCTGGAGGGATTTTTGCTAGCCTGGTAAACCCGCCCCTCGTACTTCATTTCATTTTGTACAGAGGGTCTGGACCGGAGGCGGTTGAGGAGCATGTAAGAGGACCGAGCAACTCCTAGCCAATCAGTGAACAGAGGGTGTGTGCATGAGCCATGACGTTAATTTTGTGTGCTACGTTTGAATTGTAGTGCGTAGGTAGGCTAATTGCATACGTGACGACCAGGCGTTAGCAACTGGGTAAAGGCAGAGCCACTTGTTTTAAACTCCAGCAGAGTCCACACCTCCAGGAAGAATACGTTTCTCACGGCCTCCGCTCCAGACCCTCTGTACAAAATTAAACAAAGTACGAGGGGCTGGTTTACCAGGCTACGATTTTGCTACTAGTATTGGAACTTACCTTCCATGATTTCACTGAACAAAGTTAGTTCCAGGATCTGCTGGGCCAAAAGGCTGTGCAGTGGTGCTAATGAACAGTATAACAAATACGGTGATGTGTCACAACAATCATCCACCTGGCCTAGTCTGTAGTCTTCGGGAGACTGTTGATGAGGTGTGTGGTAAAAGTTGTAAAGTGATGGATATTTTAAGAAAAATGTTGGCAAAGTGAAGTAAATTCTAATCATTTTACTGATGAAGACATTAAGACTAAACAATTTCTTGTTGATAACATGGCCCAGGAAACAATTGCTGTTAAAGGCATTTCACACTCAAGTGTAGAGTAATTTTGCCATGCTTGTACATCTGGTAATATTCCTAGTGGTTCATCAGAATATAGAGAATGTGATTTTTTACTGATAAAACCATTCAAACTTAACAATCGTTAGAAACAAGGCCCATTAAAACAATTACTGTACAAAGGCAACTGAAGCTTAGTTGTAATCTGTTTGTGTCTGTACTTCTGGTAATACTCCTGATATTTAGGCAGGATTGAGAAAATGTGTTTTGGCTATGGGTCCATGGCCCCGTGTGGCTTAGAGTTCATATCTCGCCCAGACGGACTGTGTGTTCCCACTTGAAGATGAGAGTTTCCACAGCATCTCAGTCACCATACTTTTGACACCAAGAATCAGGAGTTTCCCAGAATGTGCAAGCAACTCTCCCATACATTTCTTGGACATTCCCAAGTCCAGGGTCAGCTTGTGTGAAATACAGTGAAGGTCTTCCTATCATGAACTGTTTGTGTCCTTAAAGCCACTAGACAAATCCCACTCCACAAACCACCACTGATGGAGTTAGCGTAAAAATCAGAATAGTTGGATGTAATATTTACCAGATAAATGAGCACCTGACACCTGAAAGTGAATTCAAGGATTTGAAGTATTCTTTTACGCTCTCCAACTCATTCACATATTCTAATCGCAGGGGTGGCCTAGCAGTTAAGGTATCAGACCTATGACCGCAGGATTGCAGGTTAAAATCCCGGGTTGCCAGTAGCGCCACTGGAGGTACCCTGAGCATGGTACCGTCCCCACGCACTGCTCCCCGGTCATGGCTGCCCCTTGCTCACATGTGTGTGATGGGTTAAATGCCGAGGTGAATTTCGTTGTGGGCACTGTGCTGTGCCGTGTGATCACAATGACAATGGGGTTTTGCATTGGGACTTTCTATTTTGTCCCTTTAAAATGTCACTTACTACAACTAGGCTAGACGGCAATGACATGACAGATAATAAGATGTTATTATCACTGAACCCACTACCTCAGAGATTTCTTGTTGTCCATCTCCTTGACCTTTGGTTAATCTTTCCAGGAACTGATGCGGTATTACGATGTGGCAATTCAGGACATGTTTAATCCTGCATGGGATAATACAACACTGTTGTTTTGTGATCCACTCAGTGTAATGTAATTCGATGTAAAAGCCATGTCTAGGCCTTGGAAGTTACATTGGTAATCAAGCCAAGGAAAGAGTAGCTGCAAGGCAGTGTGGGGTGTACAGCTTACACCTACTGTATACTAAAATTGGTGTGAAGAGACATTATTCAGCAAAGGACTGGGATAGACAGGAATACCATGACCGCTTTGATTGTGTATGAAGAACAGGTCCCAAGGCTGTGTCCTCAGGAGGGAAAGTATGACATCCTGCGATGGACCTCTGCCCTGCATATACAGTGCCTGTGCTTCTCTGCATTTCAACAGGAAGTGGGAAACAATACCTCACCCCACCCCACTTTCCCAACAGAGACACTATGCTTCCTTCCTATCCAAGAGAAGTCTCTGACATGTCTTACCAGGAAAAAAAAACATTTCCACCAGTGATCTCTGAAATCGGACTATATGATGGACAACATCTGGGACACTGTGCAAAGGACAGCTATTTCAGCACTAGCCGGGCAGAGGCGTCCGTTCTGCAGCCGAGTGCACGGTCATACGAGCCTACTCTCTGCAGGACTTCAATATGGTCTCCGTGTTAATTTAGGAGAAAGTATTATTCATGACTTTTTCATGAAGAAGCGTCGTCTAACTGAACGAGTAACTCCTTATCTAGCATAATTCTCGAGTCTTCCAGCACGCTTTAGCCTATGTAGCTAATCATATTATCTGTAATTGCTTGGGATAGTCATAACGTAAACAAAGAGCCTTGCTTCAAGACGTTCATTGATACAGTTGCTACAACTGTTAATATGTAAATGTGACATCAGCGGTGATCCCCTTCAGTGGCAACTGTTGCTTACAATACGCGAATACAAACGGCGTTTGGAGGCATGGAAAACGTTTAGGTTACTTTTGTCACTGGGCAACATTAACATGCTACTGGCAGAGTACTGACAATGCTAGGCTACGCCAGTAGCATTTCAATAATCTCCCACAGCGGCGGTATTGTATTAGAGAGAAAGCGCCCTGGGTTCAGCAATAATTACAGTCCAGAAGACTGTCAGAGTTTTTCCACAGGTATATTGTTTCACTTCTGTCAAAAGTAGATTTCTAGGTCGTCAACTAGCCAATGTGAGGTAATGACGACTGGCTAGTGGTCCCAAAGTTTGTGCGTTCCAAACATCACCGACATAATATCTCGAACAGTAAAGGAGGGCTTCCTTTTAAAAAAAGATATGGGTTTACCTATGGGTCCTTCCTTCCGCTTTGATGATCGCCTTCCATTTACACCTTGTTCATGCTTGCCGCTTCCAGATTTCTTTCCTGACGCCATGTTTCGCAATACAGTACCTCACACTATCCGTCTGATCCTCGGTAGTAGTAGTCATACCTGAAAAATAGCCACACCTACAGACAAACGCACAGCCAATATGCGAATCGCATACCGCTCATAAACCAATCGAATTCTTCTTGTAACATAGGCTATACCCCCATTATTTCAAGGTTGCCCCAAATAACTCACGTCAAGCCTGTTGTTTACATTCGGTTAGATGTAATGTAGATTATGGCATAGTTGTCCATTTTTGAATAAATTACTTGTAGCTGAAACACTTAAAATGTAGGCTACATACAGGTTTGTAAGATGCATCAACTTCAGGCAAGACTATTCATTTCTAAACAACTATTCACGAGATTATTATTCTTTATTCTATTTTTCTTTATTCCCTGATTGAAAAGAAATTGTTTAGTTTTTTTTAGTGAATAGATAGACTAAAATGAACATGACCTGCAGGTCTATTCTGGCAAATAGTATTGTGGAGAAAGTCAGGAAAAGCCATACTACCCCTATCCCAAAAGATAAATTCTATCTGAATTTGGCTGATTATCATAGTCCCCCCAATACACACAACTGTCTCCTGTTCAACATCATCTTGCTTTATTGTTGCTTAACTGACTATGTGTATCCACATATTAAGGGCAGATTCTCAGCCAATAAGGTGTTTAGCCTTCTCATAGCCAATGAATGTCACAGCTTTTCAAAAAGACAGTAAATTTGTTTCCATAGCCTACAGCTAATAAAACTTAACAAGGTTTATGCTGTAATGGGAGCTAAACGTATGTTTACAAAAAAAAAAAAAAAAAAAAACACATGAAAGCACAGAGTATAATCACAGAGCACACAAAAGACATACAATTAAATTGTAATTACAAATAGCAACAGATGTTGGCTTGGGGATATAATACATATCGCTATGATGAAACACAGAAAAGCTGGGGGTTGCTTTTCAGCCTTGGGATGTAGAGGATTCAGCTTCAAGGAAGAAGTAATTGTGAGGCCTGTCAAGAAATTCAACAGCGTGTCCTGGATCATGCGACAGGATAACAATCAAAACATCCAGGAAAAAAAATTATCAAGGAATGGTTTGGAAAAAAAGGGAGATTTCAACTATGTTCCATCAAGTCTGCAATCCCAACCTTAACGCTACTGAGGTGCAGTTAAGATTTTTATGTCAAATCCCTCCCCAGTCTCACTCAGGTGGCATTTTGTCTACAAGAATGAGTGGACTAAAATGCCCCAAAGAGAACTGAAGTGTGACTGTCTTGTCACGATAAAAAAAATAAGTACGTAACTTTCAAACAGTACTGCATAAGTATAATTTATATTCTTCTCATAAAGGGATCAATGAACAACTTTTACACTCGATCTGTGTCCAGGAATTTAAATATAATTTAAATATAATATAACTATATGAACTATCAGTGGCATGTATCTGCTCCAATTCTGCCTGTTCAATTAATCTAAATCACTGCACCATAAATCATGCTGTCAGTAACACAATAACACAACCTCATACCAGCCAAGACAAAGTTCATACAATGCAAAGCAATTTCATGTGAAAAAAGATGCCCCTTCCCCTTAATGAGAACTTTTTTTTTTAGCAAAACACAATATTGTTGTTTAAAACAAAATCAAATGAAGTAATAGAAATATGAGTACACTGAAAATATATATACACACCAACACATGCTTGAGCCCCCCCCCCACCCCCTACACACACACACAATTAGCATGCTAGCAGATGTTCAGTAGCCCCCATTTTAGTCCTTCATGGCTTCTCTAGCTGAATTTCCTCTTCGGTTGGGTGGGCCACATCCTGGTAAGGCCCGTGCAGGTGAGAGCGCTGGATCTGGTGGTACGTGGAGTCGCAGTCATCCAGATTCAGGCCCTGACAAGGAGAAACTGGATTATCACCCGCTGTCAATCGAGGACACGATTTGAACTGCGAGAAACGAAGAAGCACAAGTATTTTTTTTTCTGTGGAAAAGAAAGAGACAAGTGTGCTTGTACCTCATAGATATTCTCCTCCTCGGCATGTTTCTTCTTGCTCAGCTGCGTGAGTCTCTTGGTCTGTTTGAAAAAAAAAGAAGCAATTGAACAGTTAATTCATTTTGGACACCCTGGTGTGTCCGCGTCTCGCTCGGTTCAACTGTTAAAGGAGACAGTTTCACTGTCTGTGTATGGTCACCTTCCCCAGCTGGCAGATCCCAGGCAGGAGCACGCTGAAGAGCAGCAGCACGCCCTCTATGGTGATGATGCTGTTTTTCCAGCTCTCGCTGATGTCCAGGGCCCGCCTCAGGGGAGCTGAGGGGACATCCAGTCCCATGTTTGTCATTGTGATCACACGGCACGTCACAGCACACAGTGCACACAACGAAATTCCCTCTGCATTTATCATCATCATCATCATTATCATCATCATCATCATCATTATTATTATTATTATTATTAATAATAATAATAATAATAATAATAATAATAATAATAATAATAATAATAATAATAATAATAACCATAATAATAATAGTCTTTACTTATAGCATAATTTATAAGCTGCAAAGATGCAGCTCAAAGTGCTTCACAGTTTGGCAGGAAAAACACAGGACAACATTTCTTGCAGTTCAGTGGTGCCAGAGTGGAAGAACACAATGGCATGATGTCGCAAGAGAACCCATCACACACACACACACACACACACACACACAGGGGGCAGCCATGACAATGGCGCCCAGGGAGTAGCGTGTGGGGACAGTCCCACGCTCAGGGTACCTCAGTGGCACTACTGGCAACTTGGGATTCAAACCTGCAATCCTGTGGTCACAGAGCCGATACCTTAACCACTAGCCCACCACTGGGCATAGCGATTTGGTGAGACACCACCGTTTTGTGATGGGAGTGCCGAGGAAAAACCTGTTAGCTATGCTTCATTTTTTTTTCTCAGACTGTGTCACAATCACACAAATACATGATGGTGAAGTGGAGACGTTCAGTGTTGTTGAACAATATGTGCGGAATCTTCGCTGCAAAATACAAGCACATATTGTGCAGGTTATTGTGACATGACACTGGGAAAAAATGCAAAGGGTGAAAATAATTCTCACAAAAACTATATGCACATTGACCACCTGGCATGTGATACTATTTTAACTGTGTTTGCATACTAGTTTGGCTTCAGATTTATGAATAATTTGCAAATAAGAAACAAACAGAGTATCTATTAAAAAAAAACATTGAAGGCATACTGCATTGTTTATGTAAGAAGACTGTTACGCCAACGGCAACAACTATCAGCTTTTTATTGTGTACGTAATAGGCAGTTTTAGCACACAGTATGGCTTTAGCTGTTATGCAGTTCAGCATAATGATGACAATGTGCAAAGTCAAGCCTTAAAGAAAACACAATATGGCCTTTGTGTCTTAAATCCTGTCATGTGACATAATGGTATGAAAACAGAAATCAGTTTGGCTGCCAGGAGTTCATTCAAAGAAATTCAATTAAAGTCTGAGAATTACATCATAATGCGCTCACTGAGTGTGTGTGTGTGTGTGTGTGTGCGTGTGTGTGTGTGTGTGTGTGTGTGTGTGTGTGTCACCCACAGCTTAGAGCTCTCACTAAAATAGGAGTCTGTGTATGGACACAAGGGCCAGGGAAAGCTTGCATGAGGCCTCACACGTTGCTAATATGGGATCACTTGTGACAGGTCATTGTGCCTTGTACAACAGCCTCCCTACCATGCTAAGAACTCGGAAGAATCCACACAACAATTTTGCATAAAAGAAAGCTGGTGAAATTGAACATAGTAATAAGAAAATATATATTTAATAATATAAATATATATATTGATAGTCAGCCCTAGAAAATGTAGTTGTCTAAAGCACACACATTGATCAAATTAGTCTAAATTAAACAGTTATTAAAAAGTTCACAACATCCGTATTATACAAGCCCTAAAAAGCCTACAATATGACATATTCTTTTTAATTATTTGGTAATAGTTGTATATTTCACATAATAATAACCCCCATAGGTTAGTAGTTACTACATACACTAATGCATGTGACTGACAAACAGCCGTCTATGGTGGGGAATCATACTCATACTTACTGTAGACCTGCAGGTAGGTGCCGTGTGTGAACAGGCAAGCACCGCTGCTGTTCAGGAAGCACTGGTACAGGCCTGTGTCATTCACCTGCACCTCCTGCAGAGTCAGTGTCTGACAAACCGGTCCAGTGTCCCTCTTTGGTGTGTCCATGGTAACACGCGGGCTGAGATCCACGATCTCTGGCACGCTGATATGCTCCCTCCTGTAGCGGGCCACCCAGTGGTGATCTACAACCATTTTGGTGACACGCTCATAGCAGCACTTGAGAACAACGTCACTGTTGACTCGGACGCGGTCCAAGGGCTCATCGGCCTCCAGTTTGAGTTGGAGTCGTGGGTTGCAGTCAGAGATGTTTTTTGATAAAGAGTGGGCCACTGGGAAAAGAACAATAATATAAGAAAGAGCAGTTTTTACCTGACGTTTGGCTATCCTAGGCTTAGGCTTTGTCTGTCATATGTTAGTCATACTGTATCAAGTCATGTTGACTTTTGACATTCTCTGAACTAAGAAACAGAAGACATAAGCACAGTGTGATTGGATTTAAATAGAGCAACACACTATATATATATATATATATATATATATATATATATATATATATATATATATATATATATATATATATATATATATATTAAAGGCAGACTTTTAGGCACAGACCAGTTTCATAATAAGAAGAGTTTACACTTTATTTTATGGTTCCTGTTACAGTGTATCTACATCATGAAGTACAGTGCAACAACAATACGTAACAATATGTAGAAATATGTACTTACACTCTGCATAGGTTTAGGGTTAGAATTAGGATTAGTGTTAGGTATGTGCAGTGTGAGTACATCATTTTACATATTGTTACATTTACGTACACTGTAAAAGAAATCATGAAGTGTTACTGAAGCATACTACAGGTAAGGACAATACTTCTAGGGTAACACTTTATGTTATGATAACGTTGTTACAGTGTATCTACCTAACATACATAATGTATTTTTGCTACAAAAACACATTATGTAAATACAAAACTAGTACATGTTATTACATATTGTTACACAGGTTGCACCACTTTACCTAATTAAGTAGATACACTATAACACCGACCCTGCAAAAATAGTGTGACCACTTCGAGTATGCAACTTTAAAAGAAGAATGGCTCATGGTCAGTGAATGGGCCTATGAATTTCAACACAGGTACTCAGGTTCTAAAACGTTGTGAAATATGATCAGCAGATCTAAGACAAAACTTGCTGAGATGATTCACAGATGCTTAGGGAGGAAATAAGCTCCACTGAACCTTGAACAGCCTAAAATAGCCAAAAATAACAACCAGAAGTAGCAGCAAAGGGAAGCAGTAGACACAATAACAAAGAAATACATGAGACAAAAAAAAAAAGTTTGTTTTAGATATTTAGATGTTTTAAATATTTTAGATTTTAGAAAATTAATATTGCACATTACAAATAGCAAGTTTGTAATACTGTAATGTAATGTTTGCAATGTAATCAAATCAAAATCAAAAACATGATGTATGACAGACAGATGCAGAAACAGTATGTCAGAACATACACATACAGAACACATAATTTTGGCAAAATAACAAAAAAATTGCATTTTGTTTGAGAGTTTGAGACCCACAATACTATGACTTTGACATCTATAGGTGAACATCGCTTGCTTGCTTACCCATAAAAGAACAAAGCAGAAGAATAACTGTTGCGTCCATCTTGTTTTTTTTGTTTCTTTTTTTTTTGTAAATCAATTCCTTCCAGTGTTGTTTTGAGTCTCCTCAGGTACACTCACTTTGATGTTCTACAGGTATCGGTCTTCCTCTTTGTTTTTGGAGCACAAACTCTGAACAATACACAGATATCTACACACTAAATACCTGATAGGCCTGCTCTCCTGTCAATTTAACCCACCTATCAGCTAACAGTCACTCTGTTGACACTTCAAGTATATCAACAGGTGTTTTACCCTTAAACCAGTTCACCCTCTGAAATAACACACGGTTTAATATCCTTGCTGAATTCCTCTCTAGTTTGCCTTTGAGAGATCTGAGTGAGCTTGTCTTGTATTGTCAGTCTAGAGCAGCAGAGCACGAGGAGATAAGCTTGACTGGCTACGCTACGCTCCACAGCGCCCATCTGCAGGAACTGAAAAGAGCCTTACAGATGATGGGAGCCTGAGGAGAACAGTGGAGAGCACCTACTGTATGTATGCGGCCCGTGCAGCCATCTTTGTGTTTCCATGTCATTTCACTTCCTCTGAAGACCTGACCTGAGCCTCTGCCCTCTACATTATTTTTTGGCTTTGTGATGGTGGCCTGTTTTCTTTAAGGGCTCTTAAGTTTTCCTAAGAGCTCCAGTGTTACTTTGACAACTGTCGGGGTCACGGGGGCATCTCTCTGTCTGTCCCAACTTTCTGCGCCTTTATTAAATATTTATTGAATAGCCAGTGGGTTACAAAAGCAACCTGGAACACAAGGTTAAGGGGCTAAAGTCAATTCTTCTGCTGGCCATTATGATGTTCTTCGGTAGTCACTGCATGGTACGGTGTTTCAATTATATTCTTATCAGGGGTCCAGCACAGAAATGGCCTCACTTCTCTTAAATCACTATTAAAGATATTCTTGACCTACAGTTGCTACTCTTATGCCTTGCTCTAAAGGGAGCATTTGGTGTCTGTTCATAGGCCCACTCTCAGTTAAGAATTTGAATGAGTGTTCAGCACGATTAGCTGGATTATATCTGACTGAGTGCAAATATAAGTGCAAATTATTTCAGGAGCCTGAAATGTCTTTAAATAACCACACAATCATTTGGATGTGAAAGAAGAGACCAAAACCAAGTGAGTTTTTGTCCATTTATTAGAAAAAAAGAAACCAATAACAATTACAAAAAAAGGGAAAAAAAAAACAAAAAACGTACCTCATTTTTAATGAAGTATACATCATTAAAAACCCTCTCATAGAATAAAATCAAAGCCCAAATACACAGTATAGTTCTTGCATATTCATTTCGTATATAGATATATATTTATATATATATTGGTGGTGCCTGAAATACTAAACGAAACCCTTTCTGGTTGAACAGAGGAAACTGGGTGTGGCGATGCGCGTGTGGACCATGCGCAAACACACCACCCCTGAGCTGGATACTGTTTGGCGCCAACAGACAGGCGCTAGGGTCTAATGCTAATGGCTAAATAACGCTCATGCTAATATATATCTGTACAGGTGAAGCATCGTCTGGGTCCCCTAACGGCTATACTCAGGGAAAGAAGAAAAAAAAAACTTTTACAAGAAAGGAATACAAAGGCTTGATTGTCATAAAAAGGCACCTTTCTCTATAAATACATTTATATGTACAGCTAACGCAGTTTATGCTTTTGTTTCTTTTTCTTTCTTTTTTTTTGCTAGGTTTGGAAGCAAACAGGTGCGCCAGAGAGAGGTACAGAAAAAAATAAAAATTAAAAAATGGATGCGAGGACATGAGGAAATCTGCCCTGGCTTGTTCTGAAAGGTGTGCAGCAAAGCAATATAAAGAAAATGGCTTTAAAGACATCAGAAAGAACACAACAAAAACGTTTTAAACTTGTACTAAATATTGGCAATAAAACCCAGGCCACTTGAAATATCTGAGTAGGCCCTCCTTTTCGGCGACTAGTCCGAGACTAAGTTCAAGAGTTAGAATGAATAGTCTTTGTAAACAAGGTGTATAACTAAAATGTACTTTCTCCCTCAGTTTCTGTCTTGCAGATAGTTTGGCAATGCATAGCACATAGTTACATTACTTTCTAGGATGAAGCACTTTCCAAAACAATAAGGAAACGTGTCCTCTCTGTCCAAATAACACAATGCAAGAGTTTAAATAATGTGATGATTCAGAGTTAACTGGAGAGAGACCTGGGGTGGGGTGGGGTGGGGTGGGGGGGTGGGCGGTAAGGAACACAGTGAGAGGTAGACCTATGGAAGAACCAGCAAGACCTTAGTTTGCTGACCTCAGTAAGAGCCTCCATGGTTTACAGTCTTCTCAAAACAAAAACACAAACGAATATGAATTAAACAAAACCACCATGTGCATCAGGAGAAGCCTCACCAACATCACAGATGGCACTGCTGCAAACATCAGTCAGATTACAGTACAGGGATGATCAGTTTGCCTCACGACTAGGTGCTGACCTCATCGTTTTGTGGCAGTGGTGGTAGTTTGGTGGGATCTATTCGAGAGAACTGCAGTGAGCGTTCCCCACTGCTGACCAGAAAAAGGAAGGTGAGCGCACCCTCTGAGGTCTGCAGGGTCACCGGCAGATGTGTGTGTGCGTGTGGTTGTGTGAGTCACTCTCAGTTTTACATGTTCCTGACGTATGTTCATGTGTGTGTGTGTGTGTGTGTGTGTGTGTGACTCAGTTTTACATGTTCCTGTGTGTGTGTGTGTGTGTCGGTGTGTGTGTGTGTGTCGGTGTGTGTGTGTGTGTGTGTGTGTGTGTGAGTGAGAGAGTGTGTGTGTGTGTGTGTGTGTATGAGACATTCAGACAAGCCTACAGCTACAGACAGCTCTTTCTCTTTGGTCCAGATTTGTGAGCCTGAAATCTAAACAGCACACCTCTCCAAAAAAAAAAAAAAAAAAGAATAATTACAATCAATTCCAGAAAGAAATATATGAACAAATTGGTGAACTAACACAAAATATCACTATATATAAAATACTACCTGGTTCAGAATAACAATTCAGCTCTCTAACAGCATACCAAAACTAAGATGTCCCCTCACCTTCACTACTGTACAACCACACCCGAAGTATCTCAGAGAAAGCCTGGTGAAGTCACACACACACACACACACGCACACACACACACACAACACACGCACACACACACACGCTCACCCACACACAACCAAACAGGGTCAAGGTCTGCCCTCTATAGCACTGTGACAGCCAATTGGTGTGACCTGAGGAACTGCCCAAGGACATGACATGCAGTGTGTGTGTGTGTGTGTGTGGTGTGTGTGTTAGTGTGAGTGTAAGCTGTATAACACAACGTGACATACACTTGCTTTGTTGCATCTTCATCACATTTAACACAACTATTTTTAAGCCCTTAATGTAACTCTTTGAGCCTGAAACCTTTTCTGCTGTTAAACTCATCTTACCAAAGTCCTTCTCTAGTTGCTCAACTACCCAATCCAACTCCTCCTCCTCCTACTCTCCCTCCTTCCTGATCTATTCACCCATCCATCTCTCCATCTCTCACCACTTCTATCCAGCATCAACTTCCCAATTCCATTCAAACGTATACAGGTTTGACGACATAAAGCTCCACACCAAACCTGCATCTCCCTAATCACTGCTCAACTGATCCAGGGTCAGTTGCACGGTCACACTGCATCTCCCTGATCACTGCTCAACTGATCCACGGTCAGTCCCTTGGTCACACCAACAGGCCAAAAACAACAATTCTTCAGGAATAAATACAGTCCATCAGTTCAACGCAACCCCTATAAAACACAAAGGTGCTCTACATAATTTGCCTACATTTTGGTCATGGTTGTTATTATATATAATGACTTGGATACAAAAAAAGAATTAATTAAAAAATGCTTTAAGTGGGATAAACCAGAGCTAAACCTACCTGATTAATAAGGTATGTTTCTTACAAACAAGTGAATACACATCCTCACACATAAATTCATTAAAACAATGGGTTGGAGCATTTTTTTTTTTTAGAAGTGAGGAACATTAATTCAAATAAATAATGCATGAATGCCTCTCCACCAAGCCTCGATGGGGTCCCTCTCTCTACAGCAAAGGGAAACAGCTGAGTATGCAGCAGCAGCAGCAGCAGCAGCCACTGAGAGTGAAGGACGGCGAGCATCACTCTTTTACATGCATAAATGAATAACGTCTGGTTGTCTGTGCCAGCCAGGCAGCAGCAATGGTACTGAGGCATTTCTGCATTTTGGGTCTTTTTGACTGGGGGGCAACAGGGGCGTTGGGGAACGTTGCAGTTAGTCGTGCATGCTGAGTTGGGGTGGGGTGAGGGGTTTGGGTTGGGGTTGGGGGCAGGGGTGTTGGTTGATCCATCCACGAAGGCAGCTTCCTCCTTCTCGCAATTAACCAGTTAAAACACTCTTTGGCACCTGTTCACAAACTCTGGTCCTTTTTACTGTGACACACGCACGCACACACACACACACACACACACACACACACACACCCTCACTCCTAAATCACTGTGCTGCTGTACAGTACTTCAGCTCTGGCGATCCTTGCAGATCCTCACGGTGGTGTGAGGAGAAGCAGTAGAGTGCCGACAGAGCAGGAAACAGCAAACTCCAGGCAGTATTAATCAATCCCTCCCCCAAAAACACATCTCTTGCACTCCAATCCAGATGATGTTGTGGTCCTGGAGAAATATAGAGAGCGGGGAGTGGGAGAAGAGGACAACACTATTAGTCATTTATTCATTTACACAATGCTGTGTGTAGATAACACATGCAAACAGACAAAAACAAGTTTAACTAACAAGAGCAGAAATAATTCTTTACAAGAGTGCAGGTTTACCTGGTGTCCAGCAGGGGGCATTTTACTAGTAGTTCCCCCTCTGCAGGGAAAACTTTGCAAGCAGCTCCTGCAACTTGTGGTGCGACTCTTCAATACTCTGCGTAGCAAGAGCAAAGAGACACAGACAGAGAGACAGACAGACAGACAGACAGACAGACAGGTCATGTAGTTGATCAGACATAAATCCACTATGAAAAAAACAGTATCCAAATAAATTCAGCCAACTCAGTGAAGCATTATCTTTTTTTCCTCTCAATCTCATTTAAACAGCCTTTTCTAATTTTAAAGTTTTTTTCCACCGATGCTGGTTGGCAGGGGTGAGTTCAACAGTCACAGCACAATCCAAAACATTTAATTCAATAGAAATTGAACGCCAAATTGCATGGAGCTTCTCCAGGAGCTCCAGGTGTTACTCCTCCCCAGGCTCCATTTCCTCCCTCTGGATGTCCACTCATCCTCCCCTCCTCCTCACCTGCAGCCTTCTCAGCCTGCCCTCCATGAGCTCCAGGTCTTACTCCCCTCCCCCCAGGCTCCATTTTCTTCCCCTCAATGTCTACTCGTCCTCGTCCTCCCCTTCCTCCTCCTGTTTACCTGCAGTCTCCTCAGCTTGCCCTCCAGGAGCTCCAGCCGCTGCCGCACCTCCTCCAGCTGCTCCTGTGACAGCACCATGGGCGCGCTGATCCCGCCGTGCTCCTCCTCCTCCTCCCGATCCTGCTCCTGCTCCTCCTGCTGCTGATGCTGCTGCTCCTCAACCTCAGTCTTCACGCCTCCTTCGCCCTCAGAACCTCCCTCCTCTTTCTGTCCGTCAGCGATGGCCTCCTCGCCATCTACACACACGCGCACACACACACACACACACACACACACACACACACACACACACACACACACACACACACACACACACACACACACACACACACACACACACACACACACACACACACACACACACACACCAGAGATTGAACAAAGTTTTATCCTGTCCTCATCATATACTGCCCTACAAAGGCAAAGTGCAGTAACTATGTGAACACAAAAGCTGAGAAAATGCCTTTAACATTGTCATACTGCCCAGTCAAACATATTGTAGGTATAATAGTGGTGATGCTTTTGGTCAAGACAAAGGAGGTGTTATACAGTCAATTTCCAGTCTAAACCCAATTTGACAAGATATGTAGTTACTGCCTTTTGGCTTTGTAGGGCAGTACAGTATAAAGTATGCCAGAGGTTAGGGCTGTGCGATATATCGAATATACGAAATATATCTCCGAAATAGATTTGTGAGATACATAAAATTATTATATCGTATGTATCGAGTATTTTATGGTCATCTGTTTTTTTTTTCAAGCAGCAGCCGAGACTCGTCTTTCTTTCATGTTTAAAACGTTCTGGTGGCTTTCTCCTTTTCCCTCAGGCAGTAACGCGAGTGAGGGGTTAAAAAAACGCACTCTCGTCAAACACTCACCAACCAATCCCGCGCGACATCTAGGTGCGGAAGGGAGGGAACTTCATTTTGTAATTTCTTTCGGTTTGCAGGCAGCGCGAACACTAGCTGTCGTACAGTATACCCTACCTAATGCAATAGAACATGGAAGCGGACGAACAGCTTGTTCCTAAATGAGGCAATAAGGGATCAGTAATCCGGAAGTTTTATGGATATCGGGAACGTGGAGCAGGTCACCCCAATATGCAAAGTGTGCAAAAAAACTGTCCCGACGAAAGGCAGCAGCACCACAAACATGTTTCACCACCCCAAAACCTACCCGGCAGAGTATGCAGAGTCCGTCAAACTCCGAACAGCATGCACACCTGCTAAAACCCCTAAACCAGCCCAGCCTACAGTTGAAAATTGTGCAGGTAGAAATATGTTGTGCAGATGTCTCGCTCTCTCTCTCTTTCACACACACACACACACACACACACACACACACGCACACAAGGCTAAATGTGTGTCGTTGTAGTTAATGCCACACACGTCATTTTCTGGGAGATCTACCTCTATATTTTTAAAAGTAATTTCATGAAAGCACTTGTCTCTCAGGATTTCTACTTGAGTTTGCACTTTTTGGTTTTTGCACAGTTCTGGGCAGCTCTGTTTGCATTTATCACTTTGCTGTAATTTTGAAGATTGTTTTTGCACTTTGTGCTTTATTTGAAAAAAAAAAAAAAAAAAAAAAAAAACAGTCTTATTTCAACTCAATTGTGGTTAATCACTATGAAAATCTTTAATGTTTTCCTGGATACCACCTTTAAAGTTAACCATGAATGGTATGTAATCTGCCGGGATTGTAGTGATAACAGTAAAAAGTAAAAGTGTGAATTCATAGGGTCCTATAAAGGAGATTTCAAAATATCGAGATATATATCGTATATCGTGAAATGGAGAAAATGTATCGGGATATTCATTTTTTCCCATATCGCACAGCTCTACCAGAGGTACAAGATTTTTAAGGAAGAAAACACATAAAAATGTTCCAAGCTGTGACACAAACACACAATGTCAGAAACAGAGGCAACTATTGTCTACATGCTTTGGCAACAGGCTGATACACACCTTGTGATTGACAGCCATCAATCTCATCCTGACCCTCAGGCACCGCCCCTCCATTCTCACCGTCTACATGCGAGTCTTCTGATAGGCTGATGCTGCCCACCAGTAGCCTCTTGAGGGACTTCACTGGGGGCAAAACAATTTTTTTTTAATTATACTTTTTCATTAGTACACCTTGAGTGACAGCCCACCAAGCCAATCACAATACACCATCAGGCACAACATCGATCACATTCCGCTCTATTTCTCTCTCTCTCTTTCTCTTTCTCCCTCTATTTATCTCTCTCTTTCCCTCTCTATTTCTGTCTTTCTCTCTCTCTTTCTCTTTCTCTCTCTCTCTCAAACTCACACAGACACACAGAAATATGGACACCACAAAATAAAGTCATTTGACTTTATTTTGTGGTGTCTATATTTCTGTGTGAGAGAGAAATAGAAAGAAAGACAGGGGGGAGAGAGACAAAGAGAAACAGAGAAAGAGAGAGAGAGAGAGAGAGAGACAGAGAGAGAGAGAGACAGAGAGAGAGAGAGACAGAGAGAGAGAGAGACAGAGAGAGAGCGTATGTGCCTGCACGCGCTGTTACTGTGCTAACAAACTCACGTTCATCCATCATGTCGCTGGCCATCCTGTCCTGAGGGCTGTTGCAGTGGCCGATGGGGTCGAAGCCGTTGGCAGACAGGTAGTCCATCAGCATGGCGTGCATCTCGCCACCCTTCTCGTGCGGGACCAGACCCTTGTCCTGATCTAACGACATTAACACACACACACACACACACACACACACACACACACACACACACACACACACACACACACACACAGACAGACATACACACACAGACACACACGCGCACACACACACCCACACACAGACACAGACATACACACACAGACACAGATACACACACGCGCACACACACACACACACACACACACACACACACACACACACACACACACACACACACACACACACACACAGGCAGGCATACACACACAGACACACACACACACGCACACACACACACACGCACACACACACACACGCACACACACACACACACACACACACACAGACACACACAGACACACACAGACACACACACACACACAGAGACAGACATACAGACATACACACACAGACACACACACACACACAGACAGACATACACACACAGACACACACACAGACACAGACAGACACACACACAGACTGTGAGCAGACTGGGTAGGTGCAATGGCTGACAGGCTT
This sequence comes from Coilia nasus, assembly GCA_027475355.1. NCBI lineage: Eukaryota > Metazoa > Chordata > Actinopteri > Clupeiformes > Engraulidae > Coilia > Coilia nasus. The sequence goes on along the minus strand of CM050218.1, from coordinate 9,845,431 downwards.
CTCTTCTGCATAGAAATGTCACAGAGCTGCACAGTGACAAGCTGCAGTGTGGGGAACTGCAGTGTGTGATACCTTGACAAATTGAACACATCTGTTGTAACCAATTTGTGAGAGAGAGAGAGATAGAGAGAGAGAAATACAAAGAGAAAGAGAGGGGGAGAGAGAAAGGGAGATAGAGAGATAGACAGAAAGAGAGAAAGAGAGACAGAAAGAGAGTGTGTGTGAGTGAGGAGAGGAAGAGGAGTCATTTCTCACCACTGCTGATCTTTGTAGAGTCTCCATTCTCTGTAGGGCTAAGAGGAGGCTGCAAACTGTTGAAAAAGAGATGGAGAGAGAAGAGAGAGAATGAGAGACAGAGCGAAAGAGAAATTGAACAGAGATGAAACATAGTTTCCCTTCATCCTGTGTAAACATATCATATACTAGAAGTAATAGATTTTGTCCAGGAAAAAAAGAAATGTTTCAAGGGGACACCCCCTCACTCACACACACACACACACACACATACACACACACACACACACACACACACACACACACACACACAGACACAGACACAGACACACACACACATACACACTTACGTTGTGGGGCTGAGGGGACTGGCGGCACTTCCTGGTATGATGCTGCCGAAGCGCGCCCGCTCCAGGGCGGGGCCTCCTCCGCTGGTCTTGAAGTTGTCCACTGCCGACTTGATCTTGTCATGCCAACTGCAGAGGAAGTACACCTTGAGTGACAGCCCACCAAGCCAATCACAATGCACCATCAGGTGCAACATCAGTCTTGTCATGCTAACTGTAGAGGAAGTATACCTTGAGTGACAGCCCACCAAGCCAATCACAATGCACCATCAGGCACAACATCGATCACTGTCAACCTATCATCATCAACACCCTGGATCTAGCACACAAAATTACGGTGACTCAGTTAATGAAATAGGCTTTTTACTTGACCTGAAAAGTGACCTAAAAGGACACAAGAAACTTTCAATCATAGATACTACGCCTGCTCCCTGCCTCTTGGCTCAGCGAACACCTTTAAGCTCAATTTGAATGTGAGAGTAGTGAAGGGCTATTCACACTATGATGTTTATTATGCCTCTAAAACACAAGAAGCGTCGCTAGCGTTCCAAAATTCAAGCGATTAATAAGTGCTTGCTGGAGATGTCAACGTTTTTTTTTTTTGTTTACTGTTGCTAAGTTACATATGGTCGTCCATTTTTTTACAGTTGATATTTAAAACTCAGCTGTTCACAAGTCACTGCAGCTACACAAAAACCTGTTCTAGGAACAAAGTGGAACAGATTTTAATGCGAGGCGCAGACAGAAAAAACAGCGAGGCCTGTTGCAACAGTCAAACCGCCTGGCAGCAATGTTGTTCCATAAGAAGCAAGTAATTGAATTTGAGCGTCTGGCAGAGAAAGAAAGAAGAGTTGCTGTCTCCCTCTCCTCTCTTCCTCCCTCCTCTCCTCCTCTCTCCTCCCCCCTCTCCTCTCTCCGTACTCACCTCCTCCTCTCCTGCATTGACTGGGCCACCAGCTCATAAATCTGTGCGCCGCTCTCCCAAGTGAAGATCACGTAGAAAGCCTTGCGATCTGTAAGAGAGAGAGAGAGAGAGAGAGAGAGAGAGAGAGAGAGAGAGAGAGAGAGAGAGAGAAAGAAAGAGAGAGAGAGAAAGAGATAGCAAGAGAGACAGAGACAGAGAGAGAGAGAGAAAGAGATAGCGAGAGAGAGACAGAGAGAGAGAGAGAGAGACAGAGAGAGAGAGAGAGACAGATAGCGAGAGAGAAAGAAAGAGAGAGAGAGAGAGAGAAAAAGCGTGAGAGAAAGGAGCCAGTCAGTTGTGGTGTCTGTGTGCAATATACGCTTGTGTATTATTAAATTACATTGGTTGTCTGATAGACATTAAATTTATTTGGAACATAAAGTCTGATAATTGGACTAAGGTAATGAGTCACAAAATCCATATGGTGATACTGCTGTGGACAAGCCCGTCTCAGACACTAACTCTCTAACTCCCTTTGCCACACACACACACATGTACACACACACCCAGACTAACAAACACATAAACATACACACCCGCGTATGCACACACACAAACATACACATAACACACACGCATGTAGACACGCACCCTCACTAACAAACACATAAACATACACACATGTGCACACACATTAACATTACATTCACATTACATTCCACTTAGCCGACACTCTTATTCAGAGCGACTTAGTTATTTACAGGGTTTCAGTTACAGTCCCTGGAGCAGCGTGGGGTTAGATGCCGTGCTTAAGTTCATTTCAGCCATGGGTAGGGTGGGAGGGTCAAACCTGCAACTCTCCAACCCCAAGACCAACTCTCTAACCACTAGACCACAGCTGCCCCCCAAGCTCACACACAAACACACACCCGCGTATGTTCACACATACACACACCCGCGTATGCACACACACACACACACACACACACCTGTGGCCACCTCCCTGAGGAAGGCGGACTCGAGCTTGATGATGGGGCTGAGCATCTGCTTGCCCTCCTGCACCACGCATACACACACACACACACACACACACACACACACACACACACACACACACACACACACACACACCTGTGGCCACCTCCCTGAGGAAGGCGGACTCGAGCTTGATGATGGGGCTGAGCATCTGCTTGCCCTCCTGCACCACGTTGCTCTTGCTCTGGCACTTGAGCAGCATCTTATCGTCCTGCTTCTGCAGCAGCACCAGCAGGTCGCCCAGCAACACACACTGCACATCTGAGACCGAGAGGGAGGGAGAGAGGGAGAGGGAGGGAGGGAGGGAGAGAGGGAGAGGGAGGGAGGGAGAGAGGGAGAGAGAGGGAGGGAGAGAGAGAGAGAGAGAGAGAGAGAGATGAGGAGGGACAGAGAGAGAGAGAGGGAGAGACA